>PVJO010000871.1:0-201684 GCA_004026905.1 Hystrix cristata
CACCAACTTCAGAAATTATTGTCTTTCTGTTAGATGAAAATTTAAACTCACAAATACTTTTTTGCATCCTCTGTTCTCCTAATTATACCAATTTTTTGTTAACATCATTTTTGGAGTTTTCACTATTATGGCTGTAAGTGGTGCTCAGTGTTGACATAAATGATATAGTCCATTCTTGTATAACTTTTAGTTTTTCCCTGAGTTAATAATTGCCTTGGTTTTTCCTTTTTAAATGTTCTTTTGAACATCTAAATCATTTCAGACTCTTCCACAGGTCTGTAAAATACCTACCAATATAATTTTCTGATGCATCAAGCCTAACAGATAATTTGGCACTTTGGTTTTCTCCCCTCTGGAGTCTCCTTGGGTTTCCCCATCTATTGCTCCATCTGGTCTCACTTCTTTCTATGACTTCTGCATAGCCTCACCCCACTCCTTCCCCTCATTAACATCCTGGCATTGCCTTTGCCCTTCTCTTATGCTTATTCCTTGTTTCTTTGATTCCATGTGTCTTCTTCTTATCTTCCTCCCCTGCTTTGTAAGATATATCTTCCAATAGCTTCATGAGAAAAGACATAACAGAGAGAAATGTGAAGAGATTCTGACTGCCTAGAAATGTATTAATTTTACTCACAAGATTGAATAAAGGTAGAGAATTGTAGGCCGAAAATCATTTCCTCTTCGAGTTTCTAATTTCTACTGTTGCTGTTGAGAATCCAGTTTCATTCATATTCTCAGTCCTTTGCGCTGCCTTTTCTCTCAAGAAACATTCAGAAACTTTTCTTTATCCCTGGCATTTTAAAATTTCATGCTTGTGAGTCCTGGGGTGGGTATTTTAAATCTAGATTTTAATCCAGAGAGCTGTTTTTTTTCAAATCTGAAAAAACTTAGTTTGGTCCTGCCCTAATAGTCCTTCCTCCTATCATCCCTCCTTCCCTCTCATCTTCCCGCTTTCCTTCCAACCTTCTTTACTTTCTGTCTATGGCTTCCCAGTGGGACCCAGGAGGCAGGAGACATGTGAGTGGTTATTTTGGATGTTCCAACCCACTTGAACCCTCAGATGACTATAACCTGCTCCCCCTCACCCCTCGGCAAACATCCTATGGTGTGGAATAATTATTTAACTGGGTGCAGTCACTTATAGAATTGTAGACAATAAATTGCTCACTGTTTTAAGCCATTAAAATTTGGGGTGATTGTCATATTAGCAATAAATAATAAAACAGTAGTGGAAGAAATCTTGGGCTGCATCACATGATTTAAATTGCAGTTTCATTCAATGCCCTGATTCTGGAATCTCCTCTCTCTCGCCCTCCCCCCCCACCCTCTCTCTCTCTCTCTCTCTCCATTAGAGACCAAACCCAGGGCCTTGTCCATGCTAGACAAGTGCTCTGCCACTGAGCTACACTCCTAGCCCACTGCTGCTTTCTGTACTTAGATTCAGGAGCCCTTGTAGTTTAGACATTTATTAGCTCCAACTTATCAACTGATATTGACCTTAACATCCCGATTGTAATGTTCAAGATCTGGCACTGTGATAATCCATAATCCCTTGGTCCAATATCTTGACTCCAGCTAGAAAACTTTTCCATCAAGCCTCTGCCTTATCTAGGAAATTTTCTTTCTTATCTTTTTCTGTAAAACGTGTTCTCAGTTTTTGAGAAGTGGAAGTACAGTTCCTTCACCACAAATCTTCCAGCAGATATAATATGGACTGCTATTAAAGTCATTGTTGCCTGCTAATGACTTCAACAAGATTTTAATGTTCCTAGCCTTATTTACAATTAATACCTTAAAATAAATAAATCTGGACTTTCAATTGGCAGTCTCTGTTGTAGTCTCTATGACCTTCCTTCTAAAAGCTCATTATAATTTAGAGATGAAAATGTGTAATATCCTTGAAAACCAATGTTGATGAACAACATACTGTCAGACTGTAAAAGTTTACTAAACACGGGACTGTAAACATGAAGACTACATCACAAAACCAGAAACAAGTGGCACACTCACATTCCCTTTTAAATAAAATAGAGTATTTATTTCCTACCCTGATTGCCCCAGTCTTGGAAACCAAACCAATGAAAAAACGGGGAAACTTTCCACTACTACATAGAGGCTGCCCACTCTGCCTGCCCACTAATTCATTAGGAGACTAGAACTGCTGGAAAACAACAGGAGTTCATGGGGGCGACTCTAGTGGTGGTCTTTTGCATTTAAGGAAGTACCCAGTGGTCACACAGGAAGACTGAGATATTAACAAACTTGAGAGCAATGTATGCTGGAATTATTAGGAGTTTGGGGGTAGAACAAGATTCTTCCATGGCACAGCAGCAACATATTGAAAGAGAGCTTGGTGTGCCGACCTCAGCAGCACACACACTAAGAGAAAGCCTAGGAACCAGACCCTGGAAATTGGACTGAGATCTCTGTAGGATACAGAGCCCTCTACAGTCCTGTTGATATAGACATGAGAAGGTGACCAAACTGATTCCAAGTGGCAAGTTGTGGGATCCAGGGAAATGTACACATTTTTCTCCGTTGCTAAAACAGTCTTGATATATCTTTCTTATTATGAAAATAAATAAGAAGGAAAGACACTCAACTTGGTCTATGAAAAAAAGACAAACTGCAGAACATGAGAAAGGAAACCTCATCCTGATGACTCAGAAGTGCAGAGAGTAACTAGAATACAATTTTAGAAAACTGCTTTGAACCGTCACTAAATTAAAAAAAAAGGTCCCTCTGAATAACTAAAGAAAACCAGAAAGAGAGAGAGAAAACCAAGATGAAACAAAACAATATGAAAATAGGATGAAATTAGATGAAAAGGGAACCAGGTAAAGATGTGAGGGTGCACTAAGTTACCTGCTATGACATAATGAACTACCCTAAAATGTATTGGATTAAAACATGCCATTTTATTTGCTCACAGTCTGTAAGAAAGAATTAGGGCAAGATCAATTGGGCAGTTCTTCTATTCCATGTACTGAGAGGTCTACTCTGAGAAGTGGCTGGGAACTTGGCTGGAACTGAGATGTCCAAAATGTTTCCACTTGCACAACTGGCACTTGGTGCCTACAGAATTGTAGGACCCCCATAAACTTTGAAGTATTTTGTATGGGGGCTGAATCCCCAAAGTGAGAAAGTAGATGCTGTCAGACTTAACATCTATGATTGGAAGTCCTCTGATATCAGTTCTGTTGCATCCTATTGGCTAGATTGAGTCATAAGAGCAGTCCAGATTGAAGGGAAAGGAAACAATCTCCATCTCTTCGGTGGAGATGTATATGTACACAGCTTGAGGAGAAATTGTTGACAGCTATCTTTGTGGACAGCCTACTCAGGAATTGATTCAAAGAAGAATGGGAAAGAAATTTAAAGGATTAGTATCTACACCAAAGGAGGTGAGGAGCAGAAATGACACCGTGAAAAATTGGAACAGCGATGTGGAAACAAATATGAATAGTTCTCCCAGAAAGTACAGTATGAATGAGGGGACACTTAAAACCATGAGTGAAGAGATGAAGGACATAGAAACAAAGCTATTATGGAATCGTCTTTCTGTGTTTGTGGAATTCCTTGTGATAGGCGTCTTGGTGACAAAAATAGCCTTCCCATTGCTGGGTATAACACCCAACACAACTTAAAGGAACAGAGGTTTGTTTGGCTCACACTTCAGGGGACTCAGTCCATGGTCAACAAGCTCAAGTCAGAACCATCATGGCAGAAGGGTGTGAGGGAGCACAGCTGCTCAGTTCATGGTGGCTGGAAAGCAGAGCATGGGAACAGTGTCAGAAAGGAATGGGCTAGGGACCACATAATACCCACAGTCATGTCTCTGTGACCTAACCAGACATACCCAGGAGCATGTTTTACTAATCTTCTAGGCATTTCTTAATCAATGAAGTTGACGTATCAGGGTTAATGGTCACAATCCACTTCACACCCCAAACATCTCCTTAAACCATACTTAATCTCCAGATAAAGACAAAAAGGAAATTTATAATTCTGCCTAACATAATACAACTATCCTACACACTGTGGAAAATGCAAGAATCTATTTCCCAAAGTCTCGAACAATTCCAGCATTTTAAAAAAGTCCAAGTCTAAGTCTCTTCTGAGGCTAGGACAAACTTTTAGCTGTGAATCTCTGTAAAAATAAAAAAAAAAAAATTACGTAACCCAAAGGCACAATGGCACAGAGTAAACATTTCCATTCCAAAAAGTGAATGTTTCTAGTCAGAGCTCAGAAGACCAGAATGCTGACAGGAATGTGGACAGTAAATGTCACTCAGGAGGTTTCCACCGGGAACAAGGATTCCTTTGGCTGTTGGACTGGAGACTATGTGTATTACACTGTGGCAGAAAATTTGCATACATTTTGCCCATGTCCTGAGACTTTGTAGGAGACTTAAATTAAGGGAGGGGGACTAACTCAACTGGTGGAGGAAATTTCAAGACTTTCAGGCAGTGGCAAGGGTACTGCTAGCTGCTTTTAGCTCAATTCATAGTGAGAACTGGAGGCAAGGGAAGAGCTTAAATTTTGGCCTGGAAAGAACCACATGTAAAGTTTGGGCCATAAGAAGTGTGGGTGCTGAAGCAATTAGTGCCATTAAAAATAAACTGAGTACTTTGTACAGGATTAAAAGAAAGATGTATTGAAGGCATCTCAGAAATCATCAAGACCCCACCTATCACAAGATCAAGGGTGCAAAAAGTAAAAAAACAAGAGGGTGCAAAAAGTATAAACATTTCATTTGAAAAGAGAGTCAGTATGACCCTTGCACAAGAAGGGTCTCCTAAGGAATTTATTCCCTGCAATTCAGTTCACTTTGTTAAGCCCTCCAGGCACCCAGAGTTCACTGCAGTCATGCTCTAAGAGGGCCTGACTACTGACTACTGCTTCTGCTGACAGCAGACTTTGGTGTTGTCCATGTGACTATAGCACACAGAATGCAAGAGTTGTGGGGTCATGGGTCAGATTTAAGAGAAAGGCCTGGGAGGTCAGGCAGAGTCTCTAAGAGGGCAGTGCATTAAGTTGTGGGAATGAAGCCAAATGAACAATGGAGACCCCCAAAAGTCCAAGATTCTATAGAAGATAACAAGGAGAGATCTCACCTAGACAGATCATAGAAATAATTAGATTAGTAGAATAAAAATAGTCTTTAGGAATTGGGAAGTGAAAAAAACTGATTATAAGTTCAAATGACTTTAAACTTCTCATCCATAACACTCACTACCAAAAGAAAATATAACAATATTTCTACTTTCAGTTTTGCGAGTAAAAATTTGTGATTTATATTTGGATTTTTTTAGTTACTTAAAGATGTTAACATACAACTGAGTGAATGAGTCTCACACTTCATTTTACTTTCTCAATTTTTGTTTAGATGTTCTGTACAAACTTTAGAATAAGCTCGCCCATGTCTATAAATGATATTGCTGGTATTATATAGGAATCACATTAAATCTACAAATTGATATGGGTAGAACTCACATATTTTTTATGGTGTATCATCCAATCCATAAACATGGTATGTTTTTACATTTATTTGGGCTTTCTTTGATTTATTTCACCAATATCTTATAGATGCCCATGATTTTACTATGCATATTTTATTAAATGTATACCTAAGTATTAAGTTTTCTTTGACGTGATTATAAATGATACCATGTTTTTGGTTTCCATATATTAATTTTAATATGTAGACATACAATTGATTTTTGTCCATCGCTTTTTTTTAATCACATAACCTTTCTAATTTTATATACTACAATTTTTATTATTTCCATACAATTTTCCATACAGACAACCATGCCACCAGACTTGGTGGCGCAAGCCTGTAATCCCAGCACTTGGAGGCTGAGGAAGGAGAATCAGCATGGTTTTAGGGCCAACCTAAGCTACATAGCAAGACTGTCTCACACAAAAACAGGAAAAACATCCATGCATTTGCAAATAGAGACAGTTTTACGTTTAAGTGAAGTGCCTTTTAATTCTTTTTGTTTGCCTTACTTCAGAAGTTAGGACATGTAGCACCATGTTGAACAAAATGATGACTGTATATTCTTGTCTTGTTTCTGATTATAGGAAAAGTTCGTTAATTTTTCATCATTAATCATGAAGTTAGCAGATTTTTTAAAAAATAGATGTGCTTTATCACGTTGAGATAATTCCCCTTTATTCCTAATTTGCTGTGAATTTTTATCATGAATGTTGACTTTTGTCAAATGCTTTATCATGGAGACAAATGTAAAACATGAAATTATAAAGCTTTTGGAATCAATAGAAGTGGATATTGGGATCTGCAAGTAGGCAAGCAGTTGTTAACTCACCAATTCTCAATCCATACAATTTTAAAATACGATGATAAATTAGACCTTGTCAAAATGAAACGCTTTCTCTCTGTGAGAAGCATACGAAGGGGATGAAAAGACAAGCTACACACTTGGAGAAAATATTTGCAAACACATATTTGACAATGACTGGTATCTAGGATATGTAAAGAACTCTCAGAATTCAACAGCACAAACATCCAATTAGAAAAGACATGAACAAACATTTCACATGGAGAGGATGTATAGATGGCAAATAAGCATTTGAAAGGATGCTCAACATCACTAGTGCTGTATTCAGAAAGCCCCAAACCAGAATCAACTCATAGGTTCTTCAGTAGGCAAACGGTTAACACAACTTGGGTGAATTGCCAGGGAATTATGGAGAATGAAAAATGCCAACACCAAAATTATAAGCTATATGATTCCCTTCATATAACTTTCTTGAAATGACAAGATTTTAGGACGGGAGAATAGATTAGTGGTTTTCAAGGGTCAAGGATGGAGTATAGGGGATGGAGGGTAAAAAGAAGGCACAGCTATAAAAGAACAATGTGCAGGGTCCTGGTGGTGCTGGAACTGCCCTGTATCTTTACTGTAGTGGTGGATACAGCAACCCACATATATGATAAAATTCTACAGGATTAAAATACACACAAACACACATGAATAGAAGTCTTATTACGATCAGTGAATCAGCTCAATGTTGATGTCCTGGTTGTGATAATAGTTTTGTAAGATGTAACTTTGGGAAATAGAGTAAGGGAGGTGTGAGGCCTCTTTTTGTTTATTCTTATAGCTGCATGTGAATTTATAATTATGTCAGAATAAAAAGTTACAATTTTAGAAAATGAAATATTAGAACAGATATTAAAGTCAAAAGTCAGTCAAAGATGCCTGCTATCACAACTATTAGTCAACACAATTCTGAGAGTTTTAGTTAATGAAGTTATTTAAAAAAGAGAAAGAAGAAACTAAGAAACAGGCAATGAATTGTCATGATTTGTGTACACCAATTTTTTATCTTGAAAATCCTCAGGAAACTGTGAAAGTGAGTTTATAAGGGAATCAGTTATAAACTCATTTAACAAAATCAAGAACGTTTTAAAACATAAAACAGTAATAGCTAGTTATTGCGAAAAATAGCTTTGGCTTGAACCATCTAAAACTGTAGAACCCATAGGAATTTAATTATTTTACTGAAAGACATAAAAGAGGACTTGAATAAATAAAAGGACATGATGTTGGGAAGATTCAATAGGTAAAAATGTCATTTCACCACAAATTAATTTGTATCTTTAATAAAATTCTGATAAACATCCCCATAGGATTTTTTCTGAACTTAGACTACAATGTTCTTTAGGAAAAATAAATGGGCAAGAAGTGCTTTATTATTAAATAAAAATGTAATCATTCAGCTTAAGAAACTTGAGAACAAAATGCATGAAAAGAAATAAGGGAAGAAAAAGTAATAAAGAAGACAATGAATTACAAAAAGAAAAATAATAGAATCGATAAATATATTCAGTAACTCTTTCATTGGAAAAAGTAATAAAATAAACAAATTTTCCCTTACACTGTTCACCATAATAAATCATGGAAGAAAAAAGTATAGGGAAAAGAAATAAATCTTACTTTAGTTTTAAGAGTGAGATATAGGGGGCTGGGGATTTAGCTCAGTGGTTAGTGTGCTTGCTTTGAAAGCACAAGGCCCTGAGTTTGATCCCCAGCACTAAAAAAAAAAAAAAAAAAAAGAGTGAGATACAGTATTTACATAGTTTTTTTTCTTCCTAACTGGCTCAACGAGCCCTTCTTCAATACCAGGTTCTAATTTCTGTAGCTTGGTAATAAGTTTAATTAGCACAGCAGTTAGACTGTAACCTTTGAAGTAAGGAGTCTTGAATTCAAATTCAGACTCCTAAAATTTAATACTTTGGTGATATTTGCACACTTTTTTAAAATAGAATTTTATTAAAATTTACCCAAAATTACACAAACTTACAGGCAATTATACAAGCTTACAGACCACAGCTAATTGCAGCTTTTGCTTATGACAGTGAGCATTGTAAACAACCACCTGCATATGGCAATAAGTCACAACTATATGAAGTTACTATAGCACCCAGTGTATGTGTCACAGATTTAAATTTGGATGATTAGGTTCTTATTTTTAAGATATCGTTATTCCTCTGGATTCCCATTCCTCTCCCCCTTTGCCCTCTTCTTGTTCCCTTGAACCCTCTGTCTATTAGCTTATATCTAACACTTTGTGTTTTTGTATCCGTTGTTTACCCTTTTCTTTTGTTTGTATTTTACCTCACTAAATGAGAGATACACAAAGGTGAAGTCACAACAGATGTTGTCGAAATCCAGAAGATAGTGAGTGTTATGGTTTGTGTCTAGATGTCCCCCCAAAGCCTCATGTGTTAAGAGATAGCTGGATCTAGAGTGTGTGATTACTAAATTGATCCACTGATCGGTTTGGCATGGTTCTGCTGGGATCTAGGATGTGAAACTAAAATTAAGGGTGGGAGTGCTACCCGCCCTAAGGGCAGGCAGACTAGATAAAAGATACAGGAAGAAGCTAACTAGTTGCTTGTTTGCATTGCTTATTTGCATACATTCCTTGGATTCTTCACTTTACTTTGCTGCCGGTGGGCTGCCGGTCTGCCATGCCGGTCCGCCCTGCCTCTGCCATGCCGCCCTGCCTCGGACCCAGCGGACTATAGACTGAAACCTCTGCAGACTGTGAGCTAATAAACCTTTCTTCCCCTAACTTTGGGTGTCGAGTATTCTGTCCCAACAACGAGAGAAAAGTAACTAAAATAGTGAGTAAATATTTGTACACTTTTTAAACATCTCTGGGCTGCAGGTATTGTACTTCATTAAGTTTGGGGGAGGAGTAAAATAGGATGCATAGTATGGGGAAATGCAATATTAAGTACAGCATAAATACGCAAGAGATAGTAAGTGCGTAGCATACAGCAGGCAACATCTCGAAGCTTTTCCTTTACAAAATTTCCTGGCTTCTGTTAATTTTTCCACCTCAGTTTCAAATTTTACTTTTAAATTTTCTTCTACCTCAATTTCAAAATCATGTTGTCAAATTTTAAAACCAGGAACATTTGGATTGCATTTAATTTATAGATTTACTTAAGGCAGATGCACAATGTCTGATTTTCTTCTTATTTAAATCTCCTTTCCATGTCCCCAGGGAGAGTGTCCCACTTTACTTCTGTGGATGCACATCACTAGATTCATCCTCTAGGGACTTGATAGTCTTTCACTGGAATTGTAAATGGGAACTTTTCTCACAGGTTTTTTTTGAAGCTAGTTACTGTTATTTATAGGAATGTTATAAATCAGTATATTTATTTTGTAATGGATAGAGAAAAAGAAGAGTTTTGCTCTTTCTTTTCAAATATTTATTCTTTTTTGTCTTTGACTTATTGATCTCCAAGAGATACACCTGTCTGTTTAACTCTGACTTGGATTCTGTCACTTGCAAACAAAAAAGTTCTTACACATCTGAAAAAGTATTAAAATCCACCTATTCCAATTGTTATACCCATTTTTCCTTTTATCTGTAATTTAAAGTGAAAGGATCTTCTGATATTAACTGATCCCTACATTCCTGGAGTTAAAGCTACTTGGTCATGCATTACTTTTGAAATATCTTGTTGAGTTCAGTATTATTTATGTTAAGTTTTTGCTTTCTCAGTGAGTTTTGGCGTCAGTATTTTAAAATAATTTCAGATACTATCTAATTCCTTCTCTGAGTCTTGGAACAATTTAAATAGTGCGGGAATAATCTACTCCATGAGAGTCTGAAACACATTTTGGTAAGTAGCTCTCTAATAGTTTCTCAATTTTTTTCAGATTATTTCTCTATCCTTTACTGGATCAATCTTGGTATTCCATAGTGTTTTCTTTCCAACCTCTTCGCCTCTTTCCCTCTCTCTCTTTTTCCATGATTTGTCTAGAAGCCATTGGTCAGTGATGGAGAAAGTAGAGGTTTATGGAGGATAGATGGTGACCAGAGCTCTGTGTTGGGGTGTCGTTGTCTAAGGAGGGTGAGGAAGAGCTTGGGGCAGCACTAAGAGGAAGTTGGTAATAAAGGGGGCAGGTACGGCCAACCCAACAAGTGAATGTATTAGAAATAGTGAGGGTCAGTCACATTTTACTCTGTCAGAGAAGGGACTTAGAACTATGGAATGGAAGGAAAGTTAATTAAAACAGGGGGTTGAGTTGGAATTGGAGGCGTGGGTGTCCATCCATAGTTTTCAATATATAGAATGGATGTAGAAGTAATCGTATATATTTGTGTATCAGGTGTGAGCAAAAGATACCATGAATGTTTACATTAATAAAAACTTTTTTTACAGTAAAAATACGCATTACTATTAATCCCATTCAGAATATTCTCCTTGCTTTAAACGTGCTTATGCCATTATTCTTGCCACCTTCTGATGCAGTGCTGGAAATCCTCTTTCATGAATATCTTTAGTTGCACTCTTACAGCTGCTCGATCTCCTGAATCAGTTCAAAGCATTTACCTCTCATGGTCATTTTGACTTTGGAGAAGAAAGAGAAGTTGCATGGTGCGAGATTCAGTGAATAAGCTTGATGAAGTCATACCACCTTGACAGAAATATAGTTTTGAAACAATTCAGGACATTGAGGCTGTCACAACAGAGCAACTAATGGATCTCATGGAAGAGGACTTCCAAAATTACTTCAGAAAGTGGCCAGAATGGTGGAGTAAGTGTGTTCAAAGACAGGAGGAGTGTTTTGAATGGGATTAATAGCAATGTGTCTTTTACTGTAAAAATCTGTTATTAATGTAATCAGTCATGGTATATTTTGATCACACTTTGTATATGTTTAGTTTCCTAATTCTGAGTAGTAAGTCACCTGAAATCTTAGGTGCTTAAAACAATAGACATACTCATGATCTCAAAATTTCTGTGTATCAGGAATCTAGCAGATGCTTAGCTGAATGTCTCAAGGTCTCTCACAAGGCTACCACCATACTATCAGCCAGGATGTGGTCTCATCTGAGCAGTCTGTTAGGGGAAGATCTGCTTCCAAGCCAATTCATGTTATTGTTGGCAAAATTCACTTCCTCACTGGCTGTTGGCTAGGAGCACCTTCTGTACCTTGCCATGTGGACCTCTCCAAAAGACAGCTCACAATATGGCGACTGGCTTCCCTGGGGCAAGAGAGAACGCCCAAGTTGGAAGTCATAGTATTTCTGTAGTCTAAACTTGAAGTCAACATTCCATTTCTTTTACTATGTTCTGTTTGTTAGAAATGAAGCACTAGGTCCATCCCACACTTGAGGGAAGGGAATTGTATTGACACTTCAATTCCAGGAGGTGGGGCTCTTTGGGGGCGCAATCATAGGACCATCTACAACAGGCAGGAAGACAGATTTCTCAACTCTGTGTGGCTGAAACACTAATAGCATCATACCTCTGGCACACCTAGTATCTACATCTTTGTTTTTAAGTGCTTTTACTGTTAAAAGGAACTAGAACTTTTGAAGAAATGGCAGACTCCAGGACTGGGGCAGAAAAAGCACAGGATGAGCCTGGAACATTTTGTTGTGCCAGAAAGTAAAGAAGCATTAAGAGAATAATGGGCATGGGTCAAAAGGACATAGAAACCAGATTGAAGAGATTCCCACGAACCAAATCCAAGATAATTGGACAAAACATATGAGAATAGTGACAGATTTTTTGAATAAAATAGGATTCCATGAGTTCATACTAATAAAAATAAATAAGTGACTATATAAGTGGGAAAAGAGAGTGATCTATCCATAAGAGTAGAATGCCAACTATAGGGCAAGGGACAACGGAATTAGAAAATCACCATTTGACATCCATCATAGTAATAAATGGTTGAGCCAAGAAACATCAGTGATGGTAATGCTGTGGGTGACAAATGGGCCAGTTACATAAGTCTCAGAGGACCTTGCTACAAAGTACTCACTGATTACAAAGAGAAGAATCATTTGACAGTGGCAGACACTCCTCCGATTAAGTGATTAAGGCCTAATTGAAATCATGTGACCCCCTGATAGAACGCAGTGAGAGACTCAGCAAGGGATACATGATTTACATCTGATCACAAGGAAGCATCGGAGAAAGCTACCAACTGAGGGACCTTCAAGAAAGTAGCTGGCTTATTTCTTCAGAAATGTTAAGATCAAGAGACCCAAGAAAAGAGTGAGGAACTACTCCAGATTGAAGTCTAAAGTGACATGACAACTAAATGCAATATATAACACTGGATTTGATCCACCTTCTTATGTATGTTACTGAAACAATGGACAAAAATTGAGTATGGTCTGCGGATTGAATGGTAGTAATGTATTGATATTACTTTCTTGATTCTGATGGTGATGTTGAGATTATGAGGAGGTTGGATTTGTTTCAAGGAAAGACACACTAGAGTATTGGAGACAATGAGGCACCCTATTGATAAATACAGTAGTACCTCGGTTCACGAACTTAATTTGTTCTATGATTTTGGAAAGGATGGCCACATTTGAGTTTGTATGGAAAAATGGCCATGGTTGTGTTTGTCACCCTATGCAGAGTTTACAAACAAAAACAAAATTTTGCCCAATACTTCCGTTTGTGAACCAAATTATTTGAAAACAAAAGCATTCATGAACCAAGGTACCACTATAACCCTCAAATGGTTTAAGGGAAAAAGTTCTTTGTACTGTTCTTGAAAACTTTCTTTAAGTTCAAAATTATTTCTAGAATAGATAAAGAAAGTTTACAAAATCTCCCTCATTTAATGGGACGAAGTGAATGATCCCAACTGTGTCAAACAAAAACTAGTCAACAAAAAAGGGAGCAAAGAGCAGAATAATCCTGTTCATTAAGTTGGATGTCATATTTTCTCCTAATTTGTAATTCTCTTCTGCTGGTACTTGCCCCTTTCCTTCCTCTATGCTGTGTGTCTGTCAGCACCTTTTTTTCTCCGTTGATTTGCCCTGGTACAGACTGTTGTATAATGTTTATGAACACAAGTTCCACACATTCATTGCATGATTGCCGTGTAAGGTAATTAGTGAAAGGGGACACAGGCATTGGGAGTTAAGTTGGTCCCAGGCCTATCTATCCCTAGAACCCATGTTCTTAGTTGTTATACAGCTGCCTCTAAGAGCGATTCAAAGAGGAAAGACCTGGTAGCCAGCATGTAGATGGCAGATCATGAGATTTCTCAGCCTTTCTAATCACGTGAGACAATTCCTTACCACTCGCCTTGCCCCCACACGCATTTCTTCTGTTTTCTGGAGCATCCGATCAACACCTTAATACATCATGATACCCAGCCCTTTGCTAAATGCTCAATAAATGGTGGCTATTATTATACTCATGATAGTCTTTTCAAAGATCCAACTCTTAGATTTCTCATATCTATACTGTAGCTTTTATTATTTTTAATTTATTATCATCAAGTTCATTACCTTCAACTCCTTTAGCTTTTTATAGGTTTTCTGTTTTGCTCTTTGACTTGCTTTTTGAACTGAGCACATAATTTAATTTTTCTTCTGTTTCATGAGAAAAACATAAACTACATGCATTCTATTTTTTAGAGCTTTGTATTTTCCTCTTTGCTATAGCTCCCCATTGTTTTTTAAACAATCATTAATTACAGTTTTGATTTTCTCTTTGATTCTGGGGCTATGAGGACTATCTCCTACCCCTTCCAGAGTGGCTTCATTTTATTTGTTTTTCCTTTTGTTATTAACTTCTGGTTTTGCTGCACTGTGGTTTGAGTTTGGGCATTGTACTATTTCTCCTTTGTAGATTTTAATGAGATTTTCCTTGCAGCCTGAGATAGGATCAAATGTTGTAACTATTCCTTGATCATTTGAAGTGAATACACTATATATTTTCTATTTCTAGGAAACACATTTTGACATAGCTTTATTAACATAGAATTTTAAATACTCTTTCATCCTTCTATATTCGTACTTAATGTTTATCTACTTGATATCTCAGAATCAGTGAGGCACGTTTGACCTTTTTTTATAATTGTGGTTTTGTTCAATTTATCTTTAATTTCCAATCTTTCTGGCCTTGTGCATTTGATGTTACATTCAGTTCCCACAGATTCACGGTTCTTCTATTTTCATTTATTTTGTTACAGTTACCAATATGGGGAAACACTTTCTCATTTAATGCTTTTTTTTTGCTGTGAGTTCTACTTTGTCTGATATTAATATTGCTGTCTTTTTCTTGGTTCTTGGGTAGTGAACACCTGGTAGATTGGTCTACCCCTTTCCCAGAAGGTGGCCTACCTTAGAGGGACTCATGTAGGACATGGACACCAGGCACAGTTGTTTGCTCCAGACATAAGCCTCTGACTCATGCTGAGCCAGTGAGAATCTTCCTTAAGTGTTGGGAATTGGGACTAGTAGGTTTCCACGATTTTCCCACTCTCTGTATTTAAAATGACACACAATTGAAGCTGCCTGTGCTATGGCCATCTTCCTACAAATAAACTGGGAAACAGAGGACTTGGATCGCTGCAATATGGAAAATCAAGGAAATGTACAAAAAAACAGGTGATGAGAGATAGGAGAGAGAGTCCTAACAGCACGAGGTTTCCAGTGTCACTTTAGTCCTGAGCTTCCGGAGTCAGGGAATTTAATCATTCATCTCATAAAATAATAATGCTTTTGCATCGGTCTACACTCCCACCAACAGTGGAGAAGGGTTCCTTTTCCCCCACAGCTCTGCCAGCATTTGTTATTGGTTGACAAATTGTTATACAGATCTAATGCAGTCCTGATCAAAATACCAACAGGATACCTCAGAATATATTTAAATATGACCCCTCTTTTATTCATCATGCTTGGTTCTCCACAAGATCTCTGGTATTTTTCCCTTGACTTATTTGCTTCTCCTTTTCCTTCTGGAATGATGAGAAGGTTGTTTCAAGTTGTAAGTTTTATTATTATTCAGGCATAGTGAAGCCAGCAGATCAGGAGATGGTGACTATTGAGAAAGTGTGTGTTAGTCACAGTTCCCAAGCAGAAGAGGCAAGTCACACTGTGGAGGGCTACCTGCCCAGCCACCAGGTTTGGTCGGGACTCAGGGGAGCAGAGCCAGACACAGCCAAGAGCCTTTATTATGGAAGAAAGAAGGTGAGCAAGGTAAATATGTTTAGGATTGGTCAGTTTAAATAACTTCAGAAGATCCTGAACATAGGGCTGTCTCCAGTTGCCTAATACCTGGCCCTGCAATAACTAGCACAGGTAGATAGTGGTCCAGGATATGAGGCGGTAGGGTACAGGATCTTTGCTTGGTTTGCATATTCTCTTTAAAGGGCATCCTTTATTATCTCTAGGAATCAGCTAGTCCTGGGAATTTAAGTATCTCCAAGTAGCAGAGACCCAGCAGGTAAAGATCAGAAATATAGGAAAAACAAAATGAAGCAAGGTACAAGAAATATAGAAATAGCTACCAGAAGTCCCTCCGCCCCGTAACTCTACTGTATCTGTAGCTATGTCTGTGTATTTCTGATAAAAGAGTATATTAAAGAAAATATCATAACACGTTGACTCTCCATTTTCCTCTCAGCCTTACAAGAGGTTTTCATTAGTTTTTGTTTTCAAACAACCACTTTTTATTTCCTTGTTCTTTTCTATTTTTTCTTTCTTTTTATTTTATTATTTTTGGCCAATATTCTTTCTTTTTTTTTTGTCCTTTTGGTTTATTCCACTCTTTCATTTTCAGCTTCATAAATTGACTCCTCAGTCTACTAGTTTTTGACCTTTCTTGATTTCTAGTTGTGGTGGACTGATATGGTCAACTTGAGCAGGAAGGCCCAGCTGGACTGAGTTGGTGTGGTTCTAGGCATAGAAGATGCACCTGGGGATTGTTGCCAACACAGCATGAGGGAGAACGGGAGCAGAGGATAGGGACAGGTGGTTTCCCAGGAGAAGCTCTGTTACAGCTGGTCCTCCTGAAGGGAACTTGGCTGTTCTCATCACAGAAGGAGCTTGGGGCCTTACTGTCACTGAGGATGGCTGCAGTTTGCTTCAGGGAGCGCTGGTCTTCATTTCTGCTGCAAGCATCACATCCTAGTTCCAGCATAGATTTCTTCAGCCTTTTAGTGCAGACACAGATGTACATGGGACATTGCCGTGGGCTCCCAGCCTTTGACTAGATCTTTTGGGTCTCCAGCACATAGACATTTTGCACTCTTCCTGCATTTGGCTTGTGTGTGTGAATGTTGTAACTTGTACTTGTCCTGTATTAAATCTGCTCTCTTGCAAACCTTTGACTCTAGAAAAGCGACTACTACACTAGTAAATGAATTTAAGCCTAGATATTTCTCTGCAGGTATAAGTTTAATAAATTTTGACATGCTCGTGCGTTGTCTCTCATCACTGTTGAGTTCTACAATGTTGAAAATTTTATTGCAATTTCCTCTTTACCCCATAAGTTACTTGGCAGTAGGAGTGTTTTGCTTGTTTCCAAATACAAGGCACTTTGGGGTGGGGGGTGTTGAATGCTTCATTCTAAGTGGTGTTTTGTGGTGGTCAGAACATGTGGTCTGTATCATATTGATAAAACTTCTTTTGATATGTGATTCAAGCCAAATATCATAAATGAATGCATACTTGAAAGGAGCGTGTTTTCTATTTTGGGGGTACAAAGTACTATATGGCTCTATTATATCAAAGTTTGTATACTTTTATTTCTCGAATATTTTATAATCTTAGCAATGTTTGTATGATCTGTTTATTTCTGAGAGCGGTTTACTCTGTGGATTTGTCAATTTTCCTGTAATGGTGTCAATTATATAGTTTTAGTATTCATTGTTAGCTGTATGCAAAACACTGTCACCATAATTATAATGGATAATTCTTTTTAAGACCACGAAGTGTTCTGCACTTCTTCAAAATTAATGTTTTCTTCTATTAATATCTCATCAGGCTCTTTCAGCTGATGTATTTCATGTGTGTATGCTTTGAATAACTTTATTTCCAACCTTTCTGACTCAATTTTAGAAGTTTCTTTCATAAATAACAGATTTATTAAAGGAGGAAAGGCTACTATAAAAGTTTGTCTTTGACTAAAGGTTTAACCCATTCACATCCACTTGTTATGAGTATCAATATATTTTAACTTACTTCTTCAATATCATTTTTTATTCTATTTACTATGGTTTTTCTTTTCTTCTTTATTTTCCTCCATTCTTTTTTTCTGAAAAAATTTTTTGTTGTTGCTGTCATTTTTCTCTCCATGTTTCGAAGTTACACATTTTGTTTCTATCCTTTTGGTGGATAATCTTGCTTGAGAACTCATTTTTTATGGGGTGTTCTTCCAAAACCCCTTCCTGGGAGGGCAGTTGTTTGTGGTTCTCTTAGCTCCAGCCCCAGGCGGTTTAAAGTTATGAACCAGGGGTCACTTGTACACCTTTTTCTCAGATCTTTTTCAAGTGGGCGTGGTTCTGAACTTGATATCTGCACAGCAAGCAATTTTTTTCTTGGCTGCATCTCTATTTCTGACCAAGGACAAGAAGCATGTTTCTAGACACGTACATGTACAGAAGGGTGAGCAGAGTCAGTCTGGACATTCCTACTGGGGCGGCCATGTGTTTATGGCTCCCTGTCTTGGCCCAGTGGCCCTCTCTGTAGCAAGCCAGCTCTGTCTCCAATTCTTAGCCGCCTTCCGCCTCCTGCTGGTTTTCTTTCCCATTGGTTTACTTGTAAAGATCTTCCTTTTCAAGTTCTCTTTAACATGAAACGAGAATCTGTGAATATGTATTTATTTTTTCTAATAAACCTACATGCTATTCCTACATGTTGGGAGAGGGGGGAAGGTTCTGGCACAGGCTCTTTCTGCCACCTTGACCCAAAATCCGCTATCTGTTATTCACACATAAATTAGGCTGAAGTTAAATCGTTGACATGTGTTGAAAGTAGTGAGGGTGCAATTTTTCCTCTAGGCAGCTGTCTTCCAAGAAGGAGAGGCCTGTTCTTTTCAAGTAGCTCTTCAGGCACATCTTCCCGGTTCATCCTGGGCCTTTCTGGGTCCCCTGGGGCTCCTTGACTTGGGCCTGGCCACCCCTTCTGCCCCTAATTCCCAGACACACTGGTCTGGATGGGGAAGCCCAACAATTTCTCTTGAAACACTTACAGGCAGCTTGAAGGTCAAAAAAGGTGACACAACAATGCAATAGCAGAAACAAGAGTGATGACAGAGATGGATGGGGAAGAACTAAGAAAGAGTTTTTCCCAGGGATGGTTTCTGAGCTGTTTGGGAAACTGAACCAGTGTGTTCAGTGGTTCAGTGTCTGCCTGAGGTGGTGCTAGGCCGACTCAGAACTGCTGGTTGGGAAGACTCCATACAGCCTCCTTTCTGCCTGTTTCTCCAATTCCTTTCCTGCCCCCTTCCCACCTTGGTGCGGTATTGGAGATTGAACTCGGGGCCTTTACGATGAGCTACATCCCCAGCCCTTTGTATTTATTTTTAAATTTAGAGACAGGCTCTTGCTAAATTGCCCATCCTGGGCATGAACTTGCAGATCCTCCTACATTAGCCTCCCAGAGTGCTGGGATTATAGCCCTGTGCAACCAAGCTCAGCTCTTTCCCTGCCTTTTTGAGTTAAACAAATTTACTGGCTGCTTGTTGAGGCTCACAGGAAACTTTCTGCTTTCTGCCTGCTCAGAGCAGACTACTAATCCTAAATCCATGATTAAGCATTTAACTGTGGTAGGGGATGCATCTTGTTTCACTCTTTTTGCACCTTTACGTGGATGCTATCATGATGTGGTAATTAATATCATCATCAATTTACAAATGAGGAAACTGTAGCCTACAGAATTTAAGGCCCTCGCCCAAGTTCACACATCTGTCACACAAAAGCATTAGAAATCAGGCCCAGGTTTGCCTGATCTCAAAAGGCCGGGCTCTTTCCTCTATGCTCTTGTTGATTGGCACAATAGGAATCAAATATGATGCCAATATTTGCTTCCTAGCTAACTTCTGAGGTAGCGACAAAATTGCTGATCTGGTCCACAGTGGAGATAGGCCAGAGGAGACGTCACAATTCACAGTTCACCTCCTGGAAATGGCATAGTACTTCGGGATCTTCTGGAAGAAGCTTGGTGTGTTGCATAGGAAGGATGCTCAGATCTTTCATGCAGTTTTTGGACAAGTGGCTGGTGCTATGTAACTGGAAATGGGAGAAGGTCAGATGCAGTAGGAGTAAAGGCTGTTCTTGCCTGGATGGATAGGGGGAAAGCAACAGAAAAAAGGAAAGGTTAGCCATGTTGGGAGGGAGTCACTCTCCAGCCTTGAGGATTCCCTGGACTCAAGCTATCAGGCAGCAGCCATTTAAGGGAAAAGTCTGTACACACTCCCTCTTCTCATAGGTGTCCCCTCTGAGAACCAGGTTCCAGGATCTCTCCCCATTCAAATGCAGCCTTAGCACCACCTTACCCAACAAAGGCTGTTTTAGAGCCTAACCACTTTCTCTGTAGCTGTCTTTTAGAAATGTGCAACGGGGCTGAGTAAATGCTGAAAGGAGGGAGATGATAACCTAAAAGGAGGGTTATTGCCCTTATTTTTCCACAGAGCTCAGATCCACTTACATCTACAGCCCAGAGCCTCATGCGGCAATCTGTCCCCAGGGCTCCTTTTACAAAGCATCCCACGCATCGCATGCAGCGTCTGCCTGGAGAAGGGAGTCTGTATCTGGCTGAGTACCGGTGTCCTGGACTTGTCTTCCAGAGTCTCATCTGCAGCCACTCAGCAGGGATGGTCAGCTTAGGGGTGATGCAGCCTTCCTAATATCAGGCTCCGACTCCCACATGAGACTCCAGCCTGGATCCAGGCTGACTAAGAGAGGACTTCCCTCTCCCAGTTGTCCCTGGCCTCAGATGGGCCAGACGATTCTCCTGCAGTCTGCCAGCAATTTGTGGCCAGGCAGGGCCAAGGAATCCTTGTCCCCCCTAGGCCCATTACTCCCTGCTCAGCTTGACTTCTTTGAAACACAATGGTGAGATTGATAAAAATAGGGCCCCAGTCATTTCCCTTTGGTGGACATTCTTATGAACATCTAGAAGAACCCACCTGCTTCTTCCTTCAAAAAGGAAAGCCAATCAGTCAGGATGGGATAAGTTATGCTGCAGTAATAAACCTCGAATCACAGTGATGTAAGATAATGAAGATTTGTAGTTCACCCATGCTGCATGTCCACTGCAGGTTGGCAGGACGCCTGTTCCTCTTCGTCCTGATAAGGGATCTGGGCTGATGGAGCCGTGTCCTTGGAACACTGCTGGTCTCTGTGGTGAAGGGAAAGGCTCTGAAGAGCTTCATGCCAACAGCACAGTGCTCCAGCCTGGAGGTGACGCACATCCCGCATGGAGCAGAATGTGTGTTCAGGAAGTAGAAGACAGAAGGAGAAACCCAAAGGGCTTGCTTCTGTAAAAGCAAGGAGCTGGGGTTTCAGTGGGTGCCAGAAGTCAAAAGGCACCCGGGGAGACTGAGTCTCCTTTGTTCAAGACTTACTGACCTTAGAGCTAGACTGCCCAGTTTCAGTTTGAATTCTACCATGAACTGGATGTGTGACTGTGGGCCAGTTGTTTAGCTCTAATCCTCAGTGTCCTCAACTATAAAATGGGGGCAATTACATCCATCTTAGGACAGGTGGTGTGTGCTAGTGCCATGATTCTCAACCATCTGGGTCTTGGTCCACAGCCAATATTTCTATCCAACTTCCTCATCTTCCCTGGCAAAAAATCTGGCTTAGTAACATCTCCATGGCATAAGATGGCAATGTAATCTTTCCCTGATCTCACTTTCTCATTCTTCTCTCCCTTTCAAACAAGCCCTGACTCTTCCCTAATAGTCTTGAACTCTCTGAAACTTCCTTCCATTCCTAGTTCTGGTAGGCTGGAGGGCATAGAGCTTGCCCTAAACTCCACTATAGCCATCTGCTAAGAACTGATGGCAGATCTGTTTCAGTTGAGCTCAGCCCTAGTCCTCACTAGCCCCTGCCTCAGGGCCTTGGCCTCCTTCAGCCATCAGAGTCTGATGGGCTCCAGCCTTGCACCACACACAGGGTGATCACAGCCCGTGTGGGTGTTCTGAGTGCCAGCCTGTAATTGAGAGGGCTCTGAGGAGTCCACACGGTAGAAAGGAGAGAAGGGCTATAGAATCCCTCTGAATAGGCAAAACAAAGCCATTTATCTCGGGGCATTAGTCACTGAGCTGCTGACACAGGAAAACATGCTGTACTCTTGGCAATCATCGTTTACATTAAAACAGGATGATTTGTGGAGTTGGAGGCCCAGGACCCTTCCAGACTTCCCCACCCACCTGCAAGTGCCAGAGGATAATGCTTTGGACTCTCCTTTTGGGGACAGACACTGGCCTTGTGCTGAGTGTAACAGGTGCCCGAAGTCCCAGTCCCATTTCTCTCCAGATGCCCACAGGCCGTGGGACTGTAGGAGGCACCTCAGTCTCTCAGAGCCACACTTGCTGGTGGCTGGCTGTCGGGCAAGACTGGGGTCAGTGTCAGTCTCACATTTAATGTGTGGTCTTCTTTTCTTGGCTGTGTCTGTTTAGTGTTTGGAAGGAAGGACTTTCAATCCTGAAATTTTCCCATATCCCAAAGGGAAATGATGAAAGGCTATATATATATGTATACATATATATATATATATATATATATATACATATATATATACATATATATATATATACATATATATATATACACACACACACACACACACATATATACATATATATATGTGTGTGTATATATATATATATATATATAGTGTCATCCCATCCCTTGTCTCTCTCTTAATATTGTCCCATTCAAGAGTACAGAGATGAAATTTCTCATTTAAAGAGCTAATACTGTCTTTTTCCAGCCTGAGGAGATATGGGATAGATAAGAGAGTTGACCTTCTCAAGATGATTTGTCATTTAGTTTGAAGCAAATCTCAGGTACTCTGGTGTGAGTGAGTCCCCAGAATTCATGTGTTAGAAATGTAATCCACAAAGTCATATGCTAATAGACTCAGAGGTTGGAGCTTTGGCTGGTGATTGGATCACCAAGGCTGCCCTCATGAAAGGATTAGTGGATTCACATGTTGTGGTGGGAATGATTTTGTTATAAAAGCAGTGCTTTCTGGCACACATGCTCTGTTTTGCCATGTGATGCCCTCTACCACATTATGATACTGCAAGAAGACCTTCGCCAGAAGCCCACAAAATTCTTCCCTGTCTCCAGAACCATGAACTAAATATACCTCTTTTCTTTATAAATTACCCTATTTGTAGCACTCAGTTATAACAGCAGAAAATAGACTAAGACACCAGAGAAGTCACTCAGCCACATTCATGCAGTAGACATGTGCTATGTGTCTATTGTTCTTCAGCCTCATGTCCATCCTCAGTGTTCCTGGTCACGGTTCCCTTCATGCCTCATTCAGCCCATTTGCTGAAGGATGGAACACATGACCAGGTCTGGTCGGGCGAGAGGGTCTTATTTTCCTGGACTTGGTGATAGGTTCGTAGATAAACATGTGACCCAGTCAGAACTGATGAAGTTCAAGGAAATGTTCGTTGAATTTCTGAGAAAGTGAAACTTCAGCAAGAGAGTGTGACTGTGAGAGTGTTCTTGGCACAGAATTCCTCTTTCTCTTAAGCAGCGTGGCTGCTGGTGGTTGGTCTATACTGCTGGAGCGTCACCTTGCAGAGCTCAGGACAAGACAAAGATTTGGGAAGAAACTGACTCTCTGATAATGGCCTTCTGGCAGCTGGGTCGAGCTTCTCTGGGTCAACCTGTGGAGTTTGGTTGGAGGGTCACCGCATTTCCTTTATAGTCGAAGTCACTCGGAAGTGAGCTTTGTGTCACTTATGCTCGTAAGAGTCTTGATCGGTGCGAAGAGAGTGATCAGAATTCTGAAGACCTTGGGATCCGGCCCCTGAGCATTTGTGCATGCTGTCCTGCTCCTGGGCACACCACTGTGACCCTGTGGAGCTCTGTTCCTCTTGTAGTACCCCCATGATGTACCAGTTCCCTGCTTGGAAGGGCTCCAAGATTCTGTGACCCTGGCGGCCCCGAAGGCATACTTTAGGGTACAATTTTGGGTTCATACCTTCTCCACTCAAAGAGAGACTGTGTTGCCTCTTCCAGTGGCTCCTGATACATAGTAGGTGGGCATTTAATAAATAATTGTTCTTCTGAGCAGCTGGATTGATGGGGAGATAAGTTTGGCGGGGGGAAGAAATGTGGGCAGACTGTGAAGGGGAGGACTCTGAGTCTAGGTCAGAAATCAGGAAGGCCTGAACTGGGCAGAAGAGAGAGATTTTAAACAAGAAGAAAAACTGCTTTTAAAAATAGCGTTTTCGGGGGACCTCTTCAAGTTGGAGCCAAGAATGGTTTATCTTTCAGCTGAAAGGTGTGGGTGGCATAGAATACGCAGAAGAGAAAAAGAAAAAATAACTACAAGTCGGGTTAGGGTGGGGTCAGGTAGAGCTCCTGCTCAGCAGAGGTCCCCGCCTCGAGGCTGCCTGGGAGAGCAGGAGACCAGCAGGTGCTCCTCCCGCCTTGCTCATACCCTGTTTTGATCTAGGGCTTCCAAAGTGCTGGGTGACAGAAAGTACACACACCTGACTGACTTGGGAAACACTTTTTATACTTCAGGTATAAGACAGAGGAGTATCTGATATCTTGGATGTAACTCAAAAATGATAATAAATATTAGGCTAGGAGCGGGAAGTCAGGGTGCCCTCTCCACTCCAAATCCACCTCCACTGAGCTCTTCTTTAGAGATGATGGCGTTTGGAAATGGCCTAAGTGACGCTGCCTTTGTCCTTGGACTATAAATGTCCTGACCATCTATACTGGCTTCTGCCAAAAAGGGGTAGCAAGGGCGGGGTCCTAGAGGGCAGGATGGTGTGGAACAGAAGGTTCGAGTCCTCCATTCCAAAAGAAAGCAGAAATAAAAACAGATCAAGGGCAGTGGGAGAAGGGGGGGCCCCCACCACAGTTTCTTGGGGAGGCTGCAGCTCTGCCCACATCTACCTGCTGGACAGATACCTGCAGTCACTGCTAGCAGGGGAGTGGCTCCCTGTGCTCCTCGGAGCTGAGGCTCAAGGGCTAATACTTCTGCCCATCACCAGGGCAGAGGCCGAAGTTGGAGTGGTGGGTGTGGCCTGCCTGGGGAGGGGGTCGAGCCCTTGCCTGGCCCCACCCAGCAGCAGTTACCTCTGGGCCTCTGGAAGGTTGGTCCTACCCATCCGTCCACAGAGTAAATCCATCCAGGCTGGTCTTTTGTCTACCTGGCTGGTCCCTAGCACTTGATGAGCAGCCCAGATACACAGACTAAAACCTCAGGCTCCTGCAGGGGCACCGTGCTTCAGCCGTCTGCCTGTTACCTACTACATGGGCTTCTGACCTCTGTTCTTAGTGGGCCTCAGTCCATCACCTGCCAAATTCTTGGCTGTGCTAGTCTTCACTTGGGCCTGGGCCACTCCTACTTCTGTCCCATCCTTACCCTTACTCTCAACCCTTCGCCCCACCTGGGATGCCACTTTGTACCCAATGCAAGGGCTAGAGCTGGGGCCCAGTCACCTGCAGGCGCTCTGAGCGTGACCCAGCTCTCCCTGCGGCTACTGTTTTCCTCCAAATGACCCCTGTGACGTTGGCATAGAGCCCCTAAGAACTCTGGATTTGGACTGAGGAGAAATGGCAAGAAATGAGGCAGTTCAGAGATGGTCCCTTCTCTCCAGCCCCCTCCTACCTCTTCATGTTCCCCTCTTCCTCTCTGCCCAGGTTCAGGTAAAATCTTTGTAAAGATGTATTGTTTCATTTTTCTTGGACATGTGTTTACGAGTAGAATGGCTGAGTCATATAGCAGGGATACGTTTAACTTTTACATGAACTCAGTTTTTCAAAGTTGTTGTCTCATTTTAAGTTCCCTTGGGCAAAGCATGAGAGTACGAGTTGTTCCACCTATTTGCCAACACTTAGTATTGTTAATCTTCTCACATTAGCACTGAGGTCACGTCAGTTATAACAGCAAAATTAGCAAGATGCAGTTGGAATTGAGGATGACATTACAGCAGGACAGTCAAGAAGGAGATTGGCTTGGAGACTGAACAGTGTTGTGTGACTCTCATCACCATTATCAGCCCAGTGACCACAGAAAAGCACTTGCACCTTGCCATGGCTTCATTTTCTCATCTGTAAAACGGGAATATAACTTCCACATTTGTTGGAATTAAATGAGATAATGGACATAAACATAGCTTCACAGTGTTTGGCCTCAGGGCTCCCATTAGTCTATACAGTGTCTGTATGTAAAATGGTCAAGGTGCCTCTCTTTCTGGGTTGATACAGCCCAGGCCAGGATGCTGACAGCTGCATTTTGAAGCTGTAGCCCTCTACGCAAGGAACATTGAACAGTGCACAAAGCACACAATTATTTGCCATGACACTGTTTGGCCCATAACAAATGCTCAGCAAAAACACACTGAACAAATATAGTTAAAAATAAGAAGCAAAAACATTTTCCATTGTGCCGGCTCATCTCTCCCTCAGCCCTCTAATTCTGGAGACTTTCCTTCCTTTCACCACCTGCCTCCTGGTGTCCATGTGACTACAACAGCAATCTCTAGATCAAATTTGTCACTAGAGGCTTCTTCATTGTGTGGTATCTGTGTTGAATCCTAGAGAATCCTGCTTAAACTAGTAGTCTGGTTCTTGGAGATAATTTCACGTCCCAGAGATGTGTTTGGGACCTAAAGAGAAGAGAGAAGCACAGAGGACATGCATTTGGGGACTCCAGGATATACCGTATGACCAGAGGTCACATTGTACAGTTGGGAGACACTGAGGAGATGGAGCATTATTTTTAGCACCCTAAGGTGAAGGTCAGGGGAACGTCTCTTCAGAAGGCATCGCCTTTGCCTAAAACAAATTCAAAGAATACAACTGCAGCTCCAAGCACACAACTCAGCAGACAGGCAACTGAGTCAAGCCAAGCCTATGATTTATGTGTTTACGTCTTCAAAAGGGACCTTTCTTAGCCCATGAATTTTGGGCTGGTTTGTTGAAATTAGGGGAACAGAAAATGCTGACTTTGCTTATGGAGAGGTGACACTGACAGGCAGGAGGTGGGCAGCCCTGGCAACATCCCAGTGGAGAATTTGCCCCTGAGCTTTCCATCCTCGGTACGTCAGCCTGTCGGACTCCATGGTGTGAGCAATGCTGGTTGAATGACAGATGACTCATTCCTCAGACACTCCAGTGAGGTGCTGGGGACACATTTCCTTCCCCAAATTTAATTTTCCAGCAAGCTGAGGAATTGAGCAGATGCGTATGGTGAGGCGAGCCTGCAGTTTAATGTCCCCGATATTTCACCAGCTATGTGGTAAAGGGGGAGAAGGGGTGAGGAGTAGCGGACACAGCTAAGATCTTTCAGCCTAGAAAGGTGAAGGAGATCGACTTCCGTATTTGAAGTCACCCAAAATAGATCCAGGTAAATTGTTCTCTCTTCTCTCGGCTTAAGGCCGTGAGGGTAGACTTTGGGAGAACCCAATCGGCAAAGGACAGGAAAACCGCTCCCTTCACCACTTCTAGGCCAGAAGGTGTCAGGGCAAGAGGTCTGCGCAGGTGCAGCTTGGGACCCATGAAGTAGGGTGACAACAGCACTGTCAGTGCTGAATGCAGCCTGGAAGAGACAATTGCGGCTACTGGCTTGGCAGGTCTCTGCCCAAGTACCCCATCCCTGCCTCTCCTGGGGTTCTCTGTGGGCCGCTTTGCCAGAGCAGAGCTGGCTCTGAAGGTGAAAGTCACCTTCCACTACCTCCCAACTGCCTGCGGCTGAGGTGGGGAAGCTGGCGACATAAATCCTCCCTCATCCCTGTCCCGTGGTGCTCACTGCACAGCTTCAGGGAGGAGGCTCAGGCAGCTGTAAATCAGCAGCCTCCTCCAGTGGCTGCCTGCCCTTCATCATGGTGCTTTACGGCGCTGACACCAGCCAGGATTTAGTGAGCCCCGCCAGGCTAAGGCCGCCTCCTCCCCTTGGAATTAAGGCCACCCGTAAATCATGGAGATGCCCATTTGCATATCCATCTGCATACATTTGCCCCTCAAATTGCTTGTCTTGAAACTCACGGAATCTAGCCTCAGTGTGGCTGGGACTGAGAATCTCTGTTGTCTCAACTGCTGTTGGAAAAGGGAAACTGAGGCTGGGGCGGTCAGGCAGCTGTCCCTGGCACAAGGGAAGTCAGAGACGGGGTCACACACAGTCCTGAGAGGCTCTGGCTAGAAGCAGCTTTGATCTACATAGAAACAGGCAGAGGAGTCAGAGGTTGATGAGGTACTATGGGTCAGACTGGCCAGCCTGGGAGGCCAAGGAGGCTGCAGGGAGGGGAGCCCTGTGGAGAGCACTGTGGATGAAGGCTGCTGGGGGCAGAGAGGAGAGGGTGCTGAGAGACCCGAGGACACCTGTTGGGCTCCATGGAGGTTCCATGGAGGAGGAACAGTGGGGAGGGACCAAAATCAGTCCTTGAGGGCAGGACTGGCTGGTGTGGGCTCACCCAGGGCTTCTGTAAAGAAGAGGGGAGAAAGTAGGAGAGAAGGTGCTGTGGAGGTGACCTAGGGAGGACCACAAAGCAAAGGAGGCCAAAGCCAGGGACATATAAACCACGGCCATCTTGGCTCCTGCTTCAAGCCAACGCCTGTCACGGCTAAGCCCAGGCCTGGACATGGGCAGTCTGTGGAAAAGGCCAAGACCCGGGCAGCAGCATATGGGACAATCAGATTGTTCTCTGCAGAGCCCTCTGCCCTCTGAGAGCCCTCACAGAGCACCATCACTGCTTCAGGGGCGGCCTTGTTGGGCCTTTTGGCAGGCCGTCCCCAGGAGTGAATGTCCGCCAGCCCCGCCCTTGGAAGGCCCTGCCCAGGAAGCCTGAGCTCAGACTTTTCAGAGCTCTAGGGGAGAAGAGGGTCATGGCAGCCCTGTTAACTTTGCCTCCCTCAACCCCTCAGGGCTGCTTTCTTCCAAGTGGAAGCCTGGGGTGGAGGTGGAAGCCAGCGCTCCCGGCTGGGTCCCAGCGGGCCGGGGACCAGGACAGGGAGTTGCTCTGCCCCAGACGGTAGTCCCCAGCTCTCATGGCAGCTCCTCTCCGACCCCTCTGACGTGAGCTTTGTGTGTTTCTGACTGCTTCATGAGAAATGCCCTCTCAGTGAGAGCTTGTGTTGCCAGAGCCCGGGGAGGGACAGGCTTCAGGGGAATCTGCTGCTCTCACTAAGACCCAGGCCCAGGGCTCCGGGGTTCTCGCTGAACCAACCCAATATGGTAGCCAGGCCCTTCTTCCATCTCCAGTGCGAGACCTTGTTCTAACTCTTGTCTGGCCCCAGCTGTAGAGTCTTACCTCGAAGACCCCTGTTAGTGCCCCAGCCCCTCTTGCTTCCCAATTCCAACAGGACAGAGTCGGGGAGGGATCCTGTGGGCTGAATCCTGCCTCCGTTTCTCTGCTCTAGACCTTCTCCGGTCTTTCCAGAGCTCTGTCCTTGCAGCCCAGAGGGACAGCTGCCCTAAGGACGGGGCTGCGTGTCTGAATGACCTCAGTTCCTGGAGTGAGGATGGGCAGGAGAGGGGAGGGAGCCAGGATGGTCAGTGGGGAAGACACAGACAGGGTGGATGCACCTGAGTGTGGGCACTGAGGAAGGGGTGCAGAAGAGAGCAGTCCCCCAAGGGGCAAGCCCCGACCGCATCAGGGCCTGCACTTCTCTCCTTTCCCCCCTGGAGGCTCACTTTTGGCTCGTCTTCTCCTCCAGCCCTGTCTCCCAGCCCCTGCCCTCTGCAGAGGCCCTGTGGTTCTGCGGTCATTACACTTTCTCTTCTCTCTCCTCTCCTAAACTTCCCGTGGCCTGCACTGGTTTGGGGAGAGGAAGGCCCTTCCTTCCATCTACCAACTTTCAGCACAAAGCAGCCCAGATAAAGCGGGTAGAGGAGATGCTGAGATGCCAAGAGAAAGCATCTCAGGGGAAGGGAGAGGGTGCCAGAGAGAGACCGAATTCTCTGCCTCTGCAGCTTCTTAAGAAATAATGACAGCCATATTAATAATAAAGGGTGGGATATGGCCTCCTATTAGCTGGAGGATAGTGGGGATCACAGAGAGGGGGGGATGGCTCGGAAGACCTCCCCAGAGCCTCCTGGCCGACATTTGCTGGGATTCTTAGAAAGCATGCACAGACTTTGTGGCGGCGCAGCAGCAGGCCTGGGCAGGAGGGCCCCCCATCTGGAAGCCTTTAAGGTCTCCCTCCCCCTCTTCTCCAAATAGCTTGTTCCCAGAAAACAGGAGGAGAAGTTACCCAACAACAAGCTGGAGCTTCCTGTGGGGCTTGCAGCCCCCTCCCTTGCCCCGTCGTGTGCACCAGGCACACACCAGCTCCCCCAGCTTCGGCTCAGGCAGGCTCCTGACAGTCACATATCGCAGAGTTGGTTTCTGTCACCTCCTCCATAGTGTGGGCTCACAGTTTACCTCCCTTAGGAAGTCCGCTGAGCCACCTATCTGCCCTCTGGTAACTTCTGTGGCATTGTGTGTGAATGTGCACTTGCCTCGTGGGCCCCACACCTCCACTTCACATCCTTGGGGGTTTGTGAGTCTGTTTGCAACTGTTCTCGATTTTCATCCAGCCTGGACCGGAAGTGCATTTAGGGGTTGGGGAGCCCCTTTCCTATTTTATACAATGGAAAATGGAAGCCCAGAGAAGCCAAGCAACTTGCTCAAAAGCACGGAAAACCAGGTGTAGGCTCCAGCTCTCCTTCCCCCCAGTCCAGGGGTCTTTTGCACCATATCCATTTGGTTGTACATGGCTCCTGAGGCCGCCAGCAAATAGAGGTCCAAATCGAGCCCCTAATTTCTGACTGCTGACACGATATATGGCCCTGGCACAGCCGAGATATAGCTGGCAGAAATGGAGGGACAGAGACTTTGAAGAGGTGATCCAGGGAGGTGTGGCCTTCAGACACAGGATAGAGGCCCACTGATACCACCCCTCAGAGGATGCCAGCTGCCTGGCCTTCACACCAACAGGCAGACCTAGTGCCTGACCTGCTTTCTGCAGGGGCATCTGGCTGGGGCAACTTGTAAACAAAAATCTCTGACACCATGAATCACCCCAAAATGAGGTTTTTAACTTTTAGACAAACAGAGAGTCTAGTCTGTCCCTGAAAGAGCTGAAGGTGCGGCAACAATGCTGCGACTGTTTCTTCGTCTTTAAGATGAGGAGAAGAACACCTCGGCTTTGTGGGAAGTTGGAAGCGGGCTTTAGGATGGGAAGGGAGCAGAAGGAGAGCCTTGTAGAGCGAAGGCACAGAGGTGAGAGTGAACAGGGAGAGGCTGGTTCCGTCACTTTCACCGGTTGCCTGCCCTGATGACAGACTTGCCTCTGTCTCTACTCTTCATCTGGACAGTGATGACACTGCTAGCCCTACCTCACAGAGTGCCCCGTGAGAGGTCTGTTGGTCAGCTATTAATTTATTCATTTGTTTAACAACATGGTCTTTTTTGTACTGTGCAGTTTAATTCTCTTGAGCAACACAAGATGGCATTTCCTTAAGCTCCTGACTCACAGACACTTGCAGCCTGAGGCCTTCCTTGACTCCCTGAATCCTTCCCAGGGCCATCGGGCTGTTCTTCTGGGGTGGAGAGGAGCAGGGTCAGGGGCTCCAAAGTCCCACCGGTGCCAGCATCCCAATCCTGGTGCCCATGGCCACAGTCTGGTAGAAAAGGGATCCAAATGGAAGGCCACTCTCTTGGGCCACCCTGGTGGGTACCAGAGACCAGAGACCTCCCAAGTCCCTGACTCTGGGGGCAGCCTGAAAAGCAGGCCTGGGGTGGCGGGGAGGGGGCATGTGTGACCAAGGATTGCAGCTCCAAGTGAGAAATAAGCAGGAGCAGATGGAGCCCAGAGCACAAAGTTCCTGTTTTCACGCAAATGTCTGGGACAATAAAAGTCACAGGGGAAGCCGGGGGTGGGGTTGGAGGGGAGCACAAAACCGGGGTGGGGGTGCAGAAAGAAGACGCCATGTCAGCAGAATTAGCTCTTATTAAAATAGTTTCCATTAAATTGGTTGGGGATGGGGCGGACTTTCCAGCCCCCTGCCCAGGGCCCTTGGCTGGCCCGCCAGGGCCTGGCCCAGCCTGAGAAGGGTGGGGAGGGGTCGGGGCCTGTGCCTGCTGGGGACCTCCAGACAGCAAGTGCTCCTCAGAGCTGATTGCATTTCCTGGCCTTTGATGGCCAAGATCAAAGCAGGGCCAGGCCCTCTTGGCCTTCCAGCTCCTGGCAGCTCCGTTGCCCGCAGGGTCCAGGCTGTGCGGTGGCTGGAGAGGACCAGGCAGCCTGGCATGCATGGTAAATCCAGAGTGAGCAAGAGGGCCAGGATGTGGGCCCTTTCCCACTCTGAGGCTGCCAGGGACAGTGTGCATCTGCTATCCACGTACTTCTCTACTTATCACTCTCGCTCTGTGTCCTCCATGGCCGTGGCGGTCACTAATGATTGTGGGGGGTTGTCAAGCTGAGCCCCGTGTGGTCCAGATCAACTGCAAGAGCTGTGTCTTGGAGCCTGCAGCCTGTTGCAATGGCTAAGGGTCCATCTTGCGGTAGCAAGAGCTAGAGCACTGGCCATGCAGATCGGCCTTTCACGGATCCCAGCTGGGATGTTTGGGGGTGATTTGGAGAAGGGCTCCCCACACAGACCTCCTCCTAAGGACCTTACTCCGGACTATCAGAGCTCCATACTAGCAGCCTTTCTGGTCCCCCACTCTTACTTCCACTCAGGGAACTAGTCCCACGGGTCATCTAATGATTGTGAAGGTGACCACTTGCAAGCCTCCTCTGGGTGTCCAGGGATGCAGGTGGGTCCCTCTGGGTGTGCTACAGGGATTTGTAAAAGTCCGTTCTAAACGCTTCCAGGCAGCTCTCTTGGGCATCTGTGCTTGTGATGTTCTTGAGAGGGCTTGAAATCAGCTGCCTTGGCTCAGGCAAACCACTTCTTGCCTGGCTCCTTCCACCCAGGTGTTCATCAGCTGGTGTTGACTTAATTTCACTTTGGCAGAAGTATGCAAGGGGCTACCAGGCAGAAGCAAGAGGGGGGTAAAAGGTGGACAGTGGAGGCTGTGTGAGGAAGGCAGGGGAGGCAGAGGCCTCTGTCCTCATTACCTGTACGCCCTAGCAGGACCAGGTTCCTCTGATCAGAATGGCATTGCTCTTGCCAGCTGCATGCCTGCAGAGCACCCTGGCTGCTCTGTGGTGCCCGCCCATGTGGAGAGGATTAGGGCCCGGAAAGACACATTTTTTCCTCTCTTCCTTCTTGGAAGGAGGATCAAGGGGACCTAGTGACAGCCTGAAGATTCTGGGCGTGCGGACAGCCCCCTTCCTGTCCATCTTCCAGGCAGTCTGGGAGATGCACACCATCTGTGGCAGCCCCAAGTCTCAAGCCCCTAGCCTGCCCAGAAAAGGAGACGGAGAGGCCCTGCTTCTCTATTCCTGGAGCATCTCTCCAAGAGGAGATGCTCCAGCAGGAGAAGGGGGCATGTCCGTGGGCTGGGGGCTTCATGGAAATAAGGCAGCTAAGACTGGCAAGAGGACTTGCATTATCTTAGCTCATCTTTGTCTCTTATTCTTAGCATGGAAGTAAATTGTGGTTTCCTGAGGCAGGGCCTCTGATCTCATCTCCACAAAGTTTCTATATCCTGGGCTTAGACTCCAGTCAGTCACTGCTACTGATTTCTTGGGACATCAGTTGGACTTCGCAGAGACTGGCACTAGGTACAAAGACAGAAATCACTGTTTCGGGTCAAGCCGGGCCCCTGTGAGCAGGGCAAACAGTGAGAGGAGCAGGGAAGTGGTGGCAGCATGGTTTAGGGGACCAAGAAAGGCCCAACATTCAGGGGCCAAGTAGAATAAGAACTGAGTCGGAGATTCCTAACCTGACAATATGGGTGAGGCCTGCCTACTCCTCCATCCTAAGACCTTATTCTTTCCTGTTCTATGTGACATGTGTGTGCTTGAGAATTTGCTCAGAAGCGTATGCAAAAATATGTAACACTGGTGTGGCATGGAATGGAGCAGTTAGAGTGGACACCAGACATAAGCACTACAGATTAGCACCGAGGTACATTTTCCCCCCTCCCCTCCCTTCTCTCCTCCCTTCCTCTCTCCTTTCTTGTCCTCTCCTCTCTTTTCCTCTCTTCCCCTTTCCTTTCTTCTCTTCCTCTCTTTTCCTTCCCTGTCTTCCTTGCTCCCCCTCTTGGGTAGGTCAGACCGAGTGACACTGGTGCTCTACTGCTATTGGCCTTCTCCTTAATGCCTATAAGTAAGGCTAGAAGCTGTTGTGCTAGAGTCTCTAAGCTCCCAAGAAGGCAGTGTTGCTCCTTCTTGTCTAAGTCCTCAGCATGACTGGGTGTGGAGGGACTGGGTACTCAGGGAAGAGGGGACGGAGACAATTGGTCACTGGCCCACATTCGGTTGAAGACCTCTGAATTTGGTTTTCATGATGCTTCTCCAACATGAGCCCTCTTTGGAAGCGACTTGGTGTGACCAAAGCCACTCTGCCACCAGATCATCGGGATCCTGTTTCGAGCCGTGTAAGCCAGGGACCTGTCCATGGAGATTGTGCAGTGACTAAGACCTGACTCATGAAGGGACCTTGTGACAGGCACCTTCAGCTCTACCTCTTTGGGATTCTCTGTATGTGCGAGTGTGTATGCATGTGTATCTTTTCCTGTTTGCACAGGAGTCAGCCAGTGCAAGATTATGCATATGCGTACATGTGAGTGAGTATGGGAAAACGTGCTGTACATATACACATGTCCTTACATGCATGCATATAAGCCAGTGTGACAATTGCATGCCTGAGTGTCCATCCTCGTAAACGGCAGGCTCGGCTGGGAAAACCAAAGCTCCCCCTCCCAGACCTTAACCTCTGCTCCCTAGGGCCCTGATGGAGGAGAACAGAGAGTCCCCAAATCCTGATAACTGGGACAGCAGCTTCTGTTGCATTACCCACTCCCCCTTCCTTTCTTGACACAAATAGCATGTGGAACAAAGGAAACTGGGGATTTGGATTATTTATACAGTCAACATTAAGCAAGTTGTGGTCTATTTTAATTCTTCTTTATTAGGTCTGGAAATTCCATGGCAGATACTCAGACATTAAGGAAACCTCCAAGACAGGAGCTCCCAGCTCCCACCCTGGCCACTTGGTTCCCCCATCTCCTTTCACCTGTTTGTAACCCTCTGGCCCCTGCTTGTTCTGCTTGCACTCCCCAAGGTCATGCCCATCCCATTTTCTCCACTGCATGCACTGTAGATTCCTCCTTCATCCCTCCATCTGTTGGTCCGAATCTTTTCCATTTGGACTACTTCCTCCCTCTCCAAGTCTCAAACCGACCCTGGCTCACTTGGGCTGATAGTCAAGGCCACATGATCTGGGGCTGCAGCAGAGGATTTGCCTGGGCCATAGTGAACAAGGTGACGAATGTTGGGTCCCAGGGTAATGAGGACTTCTTGAAATCAGGGGCAGGGTGAGAAGCAAGTTGGGTAGACAGGTGAGAGGTCCCTGAAGCTGCAGGGCTTGGGGGCAGGGAGGACAAATCCCCTGGGAAAGGGTCTGTAAGGTATCCTGGGCCTGAAATAGCCGGAGTCATATTTGTTGTGTTCTTCAAGGTCTTTTCTATTAGGTCCCAGAGCCTTGATAGAACTGGAACTCAGGACTGGGTGATTCCAGGAGGCTGTTCTGGCCCAGGTGAAGCAGGGGAGAGTTTTGCTCCTGCAGAACCATCAAACGTGGCCTCTAAGTGTCTTCAGAGAAGGATTTTCACACCTCTGGGAGTGTCTAGAGAGGCTTCTAGTGTGAATGCTGTTGGGCCAGGTGGCCCTTTGAATCCCTCTATGTTTAACAAGGAGGGACCATGGGCAGAGGAAGGACTGATGGTGGGGAGGCTCAGCTGACTGCAAGGTCCGTTCAGCGGGGACAACCTCTGGCTTGGGGGTCTGTGGTATCTGGGCTTCTCCATCTTGAGGAGGGCTCTCCATCTTCTGTGCTGGGAATGCTGGGAATGGGCCATACCATCTGTTTAACCTAGAGGCTGACATGGTTGAAAGTCCAAGGAAAGCTTGAAAAGGGGAAGGGAAGTGTAGAATGAGAACCAGCAGAGTGTCTGGGGTCCTGGAGGACTGACAAGGCATCCCTTGCCTCTCATTCCTGAATGGGATTGTTGTTTGTCAGCTTTCCTATTTTTGGACGTAATACCCGACACTCACAATTTAAAGGAGAGGTTTCAGCTCACAGTTCAGGAGATTCAGTCCATTCTTGGCTGGCTCCAAGGCAGGAACACCATGGTGGAAAGGCAAGGCAGTGGAAAGCTGCTCATCTCATGGCATCCAGGAAGCAGAGAGAGAGAAGAGAGGAGGTGGGGAGAGAGATATGCTGTCCCAAGTCACGCCGCTAGTGAGCCACCTCTTCCAACCAGGTCCCACTTCCTAATGGCACATTTAGCTATGAACACATCAATAGACCAATCAACTGATGGGCACAGCACCCCATGACTCAATCACCTTCCAATAGCACCACTTCCGAATACATTAGGCCTTTGGGGGACATTCTATTTCTCAGCCACAACAGGGTCCATCTCCAAGCTCTGAGCTCCTACACTAATCTCTATTGGAATCACCTTTTCTTGTCCTTTCATTTTCCAACCAGACAGCATGTCTTCCAAGCACAGAGAATACAAAGGAATCCCCTTATAATCCAGTGCCTGGCGTGTGGGTAACAGTAGCTGGGTCAATGCGTAATGAGCCCAGGTGAACTGCACTTCCAGGAGTACTGACCCAGCTCGACCACCATTTACTTTCCTCCTAGCAACCTAGCTGTGAATTCTGCCCATCGTGACTTCCCCAAGGAGGACCCGGTGCCCAGCTCTTCCTTGGGGAAGGAGAGGGGCCCACGGAGGGCTGAGGGGTCACCTCAGAACTTTCGTTGTGGCTGTCTTATAGGGGAAGGGAGATAGGCCCTAGAAGTCGTGGAGGACAGTCACCTGGGAAGTGGACTGCAGAAGCAAAGGTCCCCACACGCTGTGCTAGAGATCAGGTCGAGGCTTTAGCTATTGATTAGGCTGATGTTGGTGGATTGATGAGCGATGCATCCCCTTCCAGGAAAGCAGGGCAGGGGGGAAAATGGTCTCTTCCAGACTGCAGTGTGAGGACCTCTATCTCCAAACAAGCAGCCGGGTGAGTGGGGAGAGGGCTCCAGAACTTGCTGCCTATTATCACCTCGCTGCTGGCCCTGCCCTTGGGGTCTGTCCCCGCTGCCACCTCTGGGCCTGTGTTTCTGATTAGCCGCCCCAGCTGTGCAGCATTAGTTGCATTTTTCCAGGATGAATCTTGGTCGTGACTTCCTGCCATGGGTCTGAACCAGCTGCCTGCCTTTGCTGCCTGCTTCTCATCCCAGTCCCCTGGGCTACCCGAAACGCCCTCTTTCCCAGAGTGATCCTCCTGGAGGGCCTGGTCACGGGGTGGGGGTGGGGTGCAGCCACTGCTCACCAAGTAGACGCTGCCTCTGAGCTGTCCCCTTCAGAGTGGGCAACGAGGACCTAGATCTTGGCACAGGGACCTCCATCCCAGAATAGGCCAAGAGGTCAGTGCTCAAGGAAGACTTCCAAGGCCGAGAACATCACCGCTGACTTTCCGGGGTCTTCCCTTCTTCCAGACAGAGCCCCAGTTTTAATGAGGCTCTCCTTTCTCCAGTTTTCCGGGGCTCCTCTGGAGACCAACTCTGGGAAAACTGCAAGTTGATAGAGTCAGCATTAACCTGAGAGGCAGTGAGCTCCCTATCCCATAAGTATGTCAGTGCAGGCTCAAGAATAATATCTTTTACATTCATAGCGGCCTATAGATCTCATGTGATCCTTACATATCTATGTGTGGGCTCAAGACAGGAGTGATTCTGCCAAGTTTTCCTCAGAAAGGAACAGGTTGGAATGCGAGTGCTGGAAGCAGATTTGAAGCCAACTTATTTCACTGTGAATTTGGCTCAGTAGCCTCTTCTCCAAATGCAAACAGACTTGTAGAAGATCTGACCATAGACCTCAGTCTGGGTGACCTTTCTCCTTGCCTCCCAGCGTCCAGGCCAACATCCTAAGCAATCTGACAGCTCTGTCCGAGGCAGGCCTGATTTTGACTGTCCCTTCCTTGCTCCAACACTTTCCCTCAGCCGTGGCTTTTGGCCTACGACTAGGGCTGTGATCTGGGACGGGTCTCTGAAAACCAGGACCCTGTGAGGAATCATGAGGCAATCAGCAATCCGAGCGTGGAATGCAGCTTGCTTCTGCATCCCTAGTGCCTGGACAGCCTTGGCACACAGTAGAAGTCTAGCAGGCAAGAAAGACCAACAGCTGGAAGAAATGAAGCAGAGAGTGTCATGGAGAAGTAGCTGCAGTTGGCTTTGGTCGCCTTAGGCAGTCAGGGAAATTTACTCACTGTGGGAAGAAGGTGGAAGCAGGGGGTCAGATGCGGAGCTCTCCCTGATTAAAGGACACTTATGTCCTAGGCTACATGGCTCTTGCAAACACCAAATAGATAAATGTTGCCTGCAGTGCTGGCTGCCACTTACTCAGTGGGATAATGACCTGTGGTGGCCTTAGGGTCCTGCTGTGGGTCAGGGCTGCAGAGAGGGGACCAGATGCTGCTGGGGTCCCGGGGCTCCTGTGACTGCCCTTTACCTGGGCCACTGCAGGCATGGCAGAAATCTCAGCCAGCAACTGGGCTCCTAAGACACGGGCACATCAGCTCTCTCAAATGCCTTCAGAGAGTCCCCTAGTCCTATATGGTAGGTATGGGACAGAGATCTTGCTCTGGGGAGCGCTGTCTCAGTGGAGATGCTGCTTCTGCCCTTGGGTTGGGCCCTCTTTGGTTATGTCAAATTGACACATAACCCTCAGTCTCTGTTGCCCTGGAAGTAATGGTTTTATTCCTTCAGTTCTTTAGTTATTTTAGGCAAATGTTAGCTGCCCCTTTAATTATCTGCAAGGAATTGCCAACAGTTACATTTGGCTCAGTTGAGACTATGAATGAAACTTGTGTTTGTCTCTCACAATGTAGGTTGGTTTTAGCCCTCAGTGTCCCTTGGATGGCTAGCAGCAAAGTGCTGTGTGTGCGGTCAGCTAATGAGAACATAGTGTTAGTTTGTCTGGGCCATGTCAACACCATGTTGGAACTGGGTGGACCCCCAGCAACAGTCTTCATGACCAAGAATTTCCCCTGTTGGATGACAGCTCTTCCAGCCTCCGTCACATACCTGCTGAAACAGAGAGCTCACTACCTGCTAGTTGATAATAGGTTCTGTCATCTGCTCTAGGGCTCTAGGCCAGCCCAGGGCTCACCGCAGTCTCTCCTCCAGAGGAAGGTGTCCTAGGCTCTCTGAGCTCCCTCGTGGTCACTGTGAAGTGACGTTGCCATCCCCAGAGGTTCTCTTTCAGCCCTCGAGTAGACAAAGGGAGCATCTTTCCTTGTCAGGGCTTCCCATGTACAAGTCTTATGTCCGAGTTAAAGTTTTCCTGGGCTGCCCACCAGGCATAAAGTCAAGGGTCAAGGTCCAAGTCCGCCACTCCGTCCTTGCAGTGAACTCTTTGGGCATCTTTTCCTGAACATCCTCACCCCACATAGAGCCAGACTGCATAGAATACAGGCATCCTGAGCTACCCACTCCCGAGATGCTCTATCTTCTCACTGAGGCCCCTGGAAGGAGAAAAGACCATGATAAGGTACAGATAATGGGAGAAACAGGAAGCAAGGTGATATCATCTTTGCCTGCCACGGGCTGGGGTTCCTCCTACCGTCTAGCCAGATGACTAGCCCGAGAGCAAATCTGTTGGTCCAAAGGCAAAGAGGCAAGCATTATGTCTGAGACACCAGGGGATGGGATGAAGCCCCCTCGTGTCTCAGCTCAGAACACGTTTGCCTACCTAAGACCACAGTGACAGGAACTCTGAAGGAGACCCTCTATCTTTCTATCACCAGCCACACCTCTGTGATGACACTTACCATCTTTCTGATCAAAGTCTTCTAAAGCCACAAAGCCATGTCTTGGTAGCATGAGCAGAAGAGAGCTCTAGGCTGTGACTTTAAATTTGAATCAGTAAATGGTTGGGGGTAATGGAAGAGAAATGAGGAGCTGAGGGGACGCAGGCCTCTGTTTGGGTCTGTGAGACCAGGGGACCGGAGCCCTCCCAGCATCTTCAGGTCTGGGTGCGCAGGAATGGCTTCAAAGCCTCAAATCCTGAGCTCCGTCTCACCACAGACAACCAGCATTGTGGGCTTGTCTCCTGGCCCTAGCAGGTAATACACCGCATGGATTCAGTCTGACCTTTTTATCCTTAAATAGTCTGTGGGTCTGTCTAGCTACTTTCCAGGGCCTCCCCCTACCCGGAGCAGAAACCCATGCCCCTGAGTCCTTCCTGCAGCTCTTGGGGCTTCCTCTTTGGCTCCAGCAAATAACCATTCCAACAAAAACCTCCACAGCTCCCTAAGAACTTGCCGTAATTTATAGGCTCCAGGCAGTCCAAATCCATATAGAGGAAAGTAACATTCCTCCCCAAGAAGCAGCTCAGCCGGGGGCGGGGACATTGAGAGGAGGGACAATCTATTTACCTAAAAGGGCAAAGCGTGATGTGAGGGTGAGGCGATGCTCTTCCCTGGGTCATTCCCCAGCTTTTCAGTAGAAGGGAGCCTGTCGTCTCCAACATTAGGACAAAGGATGACTACCAGTTTTTATTTGCCCAAATGGTGGTTTTCCCAGAACAAAGGAACTATTTCTTCTCAAAGACAAATTGAAGCCATTTCCTTTACACAAAGTCAGAAAGGTCTGCAACTTTTAAATTTGTTTTTCCAGCATCGATGTCCATCGTACAGTGTAACTTTGACCGTAAACCCTGGGAAGATAGGTGTTCTCAGCCCCATTTAATGAATGAAGAAGCTGAAGTTCAAGGGAGTTAAGTTGCATCTGCTGTGATGGGAATGAGAGGGGGCCGGATGCAGAGCTAGGTCTGCTGCCTATAGCCCATGCTGGGGGCGGGGGCAGAGAGGGACCCCCAGAGGGTGTCAAGGCAGGGGAACCAGCACCTTCCCGGGGCTGACAAAGCCAACTGGAGCCGCACCGGACGGGGAGGGGTTAAGTGCCATACTTTGCAAGCAGTCATTCCAACACCACCCCCTCCCCTTTTCTCTTCCTTTCCACTGAGTTGACCTTTAAATTATGGCATCAGCTGCCGTGCCAGACACGCTGCGATTTCCCCTCACTCCATCTGCCTTGCCTTCCCACTGGCTTAGTCTCTGTATTCCCCTCCCTCCTTCTCGCTCTCTCCTTCCCTCTCCTCTGCCTCCATCAACTGCCTCCCTGAGTCCCATTCACAAAATCCCAGCCATGCAGGCAGGCTCTGCTGCAGGTGGCATCGGCATCCACAGGGCTGCATCTCCCTGCCTCCCCTCCCTCCTCTCAGACACTGCTGCCAGGCATCCCCTCTGCCCGGGCCTGCTTCCCACCTCCCTGCCAGACTGCAAACCTTCCCAGGCCTCTCCCCACCGATGCCCCATCCAGGCCCTTTCTGCTCCCCCATCTGCCTCTAGCCTCAGCCCTCCCAAAGCCTGGAGTAAGGATGCACCCTCTGCTTACTGTTCATTTGCATTTGGCCCAAGGCCTAAACTATATTTTTTTGCCACGACTGTAGAATGTAGCAGACATTAAATCTTATCGGTTTAATTTTCTTCCAGATAATAGTACAGGCTTTGATTTTTTTAAACTATGGAAAAAGTGTCAAAGAAAAGTGGAACATTAATCAAGGGACTTTGATGAAAGGAATGAAAGTGTTTTCCTAAGAGCCCAACATGTGGTGCAGCTGCTGGTGGATATTTAAATGACATTTTTCATATGTTGCTGTAAAAAAAAAAATCTCTTTGAGTTGATTCTGGAAATATATTCCAATTTGCTACAATGCCAGTGGTTTTAAAATTATTTAGAAATAAAACGTGTTTATGATTTCTGCTCTACTTTGTATATTTGTCTGCTTCAGGCCTATTTTCTTGGAGGAGGGCCTAGCCTGTCTCCCCAGAAGCTGTGGGGCTCTTTAGGACAGGAGCCACCCGGTGGGGGCCCCAAGGAATAGGGCCCCCGTTTGCTTCCTCTGTAGCCTTTGGCATAGAACATCTTTCTGTTTCAGAGATTGCAACTGCAACAGAAAAAAATCAGGTGAGAAGGAAAGAGAAGGTGACAAGGGACACCATTATGCATCAGGAAGGTCTAGGGAAACGTTTAAAAGGTGTGATATTGCCTATAAATCAGTAAGGAAAGAATTCGTGCAAGTTCTAGGCTCCCTCACAAACCTAACATTGGAGAGAGAAATCCACTGCTGGAGAGCCCTGGCGTTCGGCTGCCCTAGTGTAAGGGTCGCTGAGGCAGGGAGGAGGAACCCCAGTCCTACTTGGGCCAGGGAGCCCTGAGTTTTAACCTTGTATTTGCAGCTGGCTGGGCTGGGAAATCCCTGGGAGCGTGCCCTTTCCTGCCCTTCTCCTGGGATCCCTTCCTCAGATCGTTCAGGGCTTTCAAGCTCCTGCCTTCTGAAGGACCAGTTTATCCCTCTTGACCCTGCTGTCCTGGGGAACTTCGCCAGGACAAATATCAGGGGAAGGAGACAGACTTCCACGAGGCCTCCTTTGTTGTGTACACACGGAAGCCCTTTTGCCCTGAGCCCTCTGACCGCAGGGCAAGGCTGGGCCGCAGCAGTGGGAACACTTAGGTTGGATTCCAGAGAGAGAGAGGCTCCGCAGGTTCTCCCAAGGGCCAGGAAGGTGGATAAACTGGGGTCACTGTCCTCCAGAGACAGCACAGTCCCTGGGGAAGACAAACTGAGGCTAAAAGTTTTCCTGGTGCGCCTCTGGGCCCTGTTTTGGCAGTGAGTCCTGTCCACCTTGGCCAGTGGGGGGCATACTCTCCCTAGTTTTCTTATTTCCACTGCAATAGTCCTTTGGACCTGAAGAGATGAGCAGGATGCTGGGGTCACTTCCCTGCCAGGGGCTCTTTGGGAGTCTGTTCAGGCATCTCTTGGCCCCCATGCTGGCCTTTGGTCCCCCAACTCCTCCTCTCCACACTGGCCGGCACATTCTCACAGGGTCTTCTCCAGGGGGAGTATGTGACTCAAAAGAGGGAAGACATCCTCAGGAGAGGGAAGGTACAAACGCAAGCCTTTCCTCTCCTCGGTTCTGCCTCTCCCTCTTCTCAGTTCTGCCTCCTCTCCCTCTCCTGATCGCATCCCTCCTTTTCCTATCCCACTCCATTCAGTTCTGCACTGTACCTCAAGGGTCCCACCTCTGTGTCTGCCTGTGGGTCTTTGCTCCAGGGAAATGCCTTTGTGTGGGCCCAGAAGAGGCCCCTTTCCCCGAGAGCCCTCCCTGTTTAGCTGCAGAGAACTTCCCAGCTGAAGCAGGGAAGAAGCAAGTTGGGGTGGAGTTTTGCCTGGCCAGCTTCATAGTTCTGTGGTTTTTGTCTTCTATCCTTGTTGGACTGCGAGCTCCTGGGACAGGATGGTAGTGGACTCACTGTTTGTTTTTCTGTGATGCTGCTGGATGCAGGCAGGCTTGGAGGAGATGCTCCTCGAGGGCTTTGGAGCAGCCCCATAGAGAAATGGAGTCTGAGTCCTGGCTGATTGGCCTAATTTAGCTGATTGTGGTAGTTCTCTTGCCTGCAACAATTTAGGTATGAATATAAAGGGAGCCCATTGGGGGCCTTCAGGAAATGTTTCTTCACACCAAAGAAAAAGGCACAGGCACAAGAAGGTGGGTCCTTTGCCTTCCATCCTGGTACATTCTCGCCTCTATAAGCTATTAGGAATTCTTGCAGTATGTGGAGATGGAAATTAGGCATAGAAAAGTAAGAGCTGATTGCATCTCAAAAACATGGAGCAGGATCCCACTGAACTTCTTGGAATATGAGATGATCAGTTTCTCTCACAATGTGGTCTGGCTGGAAGTGGGAAGTCACATTATTTACAGTAATAAAGCAGCCACCTGTATAGTTGGTGAGAGTTGGTGGTATGTACCTGGAGAAATGCCCACAGCTGACGCTGAACTGGGACTTGTGCTAGCAGAGAGCTCTGCCTCCATCCCTCCCTCCCCCTTTCCAGAGGGAGGGGAATGTTCTGGGGTTTGTTTAAGACCACCCCGAGACTAAATGGAGACGGCCAGGGCAACCTTGTGGGGCCATTCTTAGCCCTCTCTAGGATAACAATAAAAAGATTCATTAGATGGTCCTTCCTTCACCCTTTTCCCTGCTGTCTTGCTCGAAAAAACAAAATCTTCTTTGGTTTTCTTGTCCCATGCCGAGGGCAGCCATCAGCAAGGAAAAGGGAACTGAGGGCTCGCGTGGAAGAACCTCAGGGTCTGCGCTCCATCCCAAGCCAATCAGATCGTGGGAGCTTTCAACAAGGAAGCAGCGTCGCAGGGCCTCACCGTGTCCTGAGGTTTAACATTACTGGGAGGTGGACTGCACCTCGCAGTTAAACACAGGAGTTTCCCTTTCCAGAAGAGCAGCGTGATATTGGCGACAACATCCTGTTCCATACCCTACCGTCTACCCTTGAGAATACTGGCAACCAAGGGTTTGGGATGTCTGGTGGGAGTATTCCATGCAAGTTAGTGTATAACTCGGCCTTGCCTATCCAAAACTCCTGGACTTTTCATTAACTAGAAACCAAAGTTAACTAGAGGTCCATGGAGTCAGCTATATCCTGTGCCCTGGTGTTAGGGGTTTCACTGTGCTCTTGCAAGCCAGAGTCACAGAACCTAGTATGGCAGCAAAGATCCAACGTTCACTGTGAATTGGCAGGTGGAGACAGGCTTGAGCCACAGCCAGAGAGGTTTGGCTGCAAAGAGCTGCAAGGAAACTTCCTGAAGAATCATTTGGGCCACAGCTACAAGTGAGCAACCAATAATACTTTCTCTGCTTCTGTTTTAGTCTCAGGTACCTTTAAAGGCAGGGAAGCCTTTTAAGAGACAGGTGCAGAGTTGGTGCTGTCCTAAGTGAGAGGCTAGGACCAAGTGACCTATCACTCCTCTTCAGCCCTGTAGAGGGGTGTGTGAACTTGAACTCAGTCCTGAAACACAGGGACTGAAGCGCTGTATGGCCTGTCTCTAGTTGGATGAGAATTTCAGTAAACCTAAATGCGAAGTGATTGGAGCGGAGGGCCTTTAAATTTTGGCAAATGAAAATATTTTCCACTTTGAATTCCTTTATGAGAGCACTTGCTAGCCTTTTCCTATCTCCCAACCAAGTTGAAAATCCAGTTATCCGGTTTCATGAGCACACATAGAAAAACACGCATCTGACTTACTCTCTAGAAGGAGAGGCTAAGTGGAGGATGGTAGTGAGCTGTCTGGGGGGAGCTGGTGCTGGGAAGAAGGGGTTGGGGGAGGGAGGCCAGGATACAGTGGGAGAAAGATCCTTACAGAAGTGGAGACTATCAGAGCAGAGAGGGGCAGCGTGTCCCCATGTGTTGGCATGGCTGATGGACATCATCTTGGGACAGATTTTAATGGAAATCACGTTTTGTCCTGCCTTTGCCTTAGCCTGATGAGGGAGTAAAGATCCTGATCAGCAAGGACCTGCCAATCAGATGGACAGGTGATCTCCGAGCTTGAGAAGTTTCATGTCCGTCGATTTAGATATAAGGTAGAAACACAAATGTAAGGGAGTAACTCTAATACTTAGCACACCTAATAATCTTTGAACCTGCACCCAAGTCCTTATGACAAGTCAAAAAAAGAAAAAGAAAAAAATAAGGTCTATTTCCCAGGGACCTGGAACAATAGAGGCTGGAGTTCCTAGACCCTCATCTCCAAGCCCTGTCCACCTAGAAGTGAACTAGTAACATTTTGGGGAAAAGAAATATCTCACCTTCCCAACTCGGAGCACTAGACAAATATCTTTGTCAAATCTAGGTCCTTCTTTTGCTAAAGGCACAACCACTTAGCTCTCTGATGTCCTTGGCTTCCTCTCAAGACATCCTGGGTCGTGAATTCCTTTAAGATTATATATTTGGTTTCCCTAGAAAATAGAGGCTGAGGCAAGACTTTGGCTCTCGATGCTTTAATTCAGAGGTATAAACCCAGGGCAGAAAAAGTGAGGCAAAGCAAAAGTAAGGCAGTAGACGACAGGGAACAATGTAAGATATGTTACTGAACTGGCTGTGGTTTCCACAGAGCTGCAACGAGATACAGCTGACCAAGATGTAGATGCATCCCATCTGTCAGGCAGACATCTCTGGGCAAGTTGTACAGAAACTTTGCTTCAGAACAGTCCATTAACAGGGAAAAGGAGAAAATTTTATCTAAAGTCCTCTTCCATTTCTCTCTTTCAAAAATCCATCTCAGTGGGCATTACTTAGCCTGAACTTCTTGGTGGTATCATCCCAGCCTCTCTAGCGGTAGCTTAGGAATCAAGGTCCCATACTGTATATCATTGCTTCTTCCAAATCTAAAAGTGTAGTAGGAGCCTGAGACTCTGGCAAGGCAGCTGGTCACTCCAGAAGGCACAGCTACGAAGGTTGGCAGTGGGAGAGTCAGTGGGCTGGCAGCAGAAAAGCAAGTGGTCAAGGGTCCAAGACAATCTAAGGAGGTATAAAAAAATGTGCCAAATAAACAGAGAAGGTCCCAGAAAGGGGAGAATTTGAAGGGGTCCCTACAGAAAAACAAGATCCTTAGCTATCATGGAAAGTCAGGGAAGAAGGAACTCTAGGAGAGAAAATACCAAGGTAGAAAATCGAGAGCTTCATGGTAATGGAAGCAGGCAAAGTGGAAAGACTCGGTACTTCTGAATGGGGAGCTTTTCCAGGAAACTTCTGGATAATAAGGCACATTGAATTAGAACTGTCTCAGCCAGTGTATACTACTGTTTGTAATGAATAGATCTTCCCTTTTTATGCTGACCTGCGTAATACACTGTAAAATGACCACACATTCTTCCTTTCCATGAATCCTTGCCCTCGCCTTTACAGTATGACATTGTAGATCTTCCTATCAGGGGATGAAGTTTGTTTCCCCCATCTCTTGAATCTGTGTTCAGGATATGACCTATTTTAGGTAACGAGACATTAGAAAACCTGAGGTGTACAGAGGCTTGGAAAGCAGCCTTGTACACTGGGCCTTGGTATTTTGCTAAGCTTAGAGCACTGAGACCACTGTGAATGGGCTTGAGTTGCCCATGGGAGTGTGAGAAACTCCATGAAAGGAAACTGAGGTGTTCTGTCAGACACAGGACAGGCTACCATTGTTCTTTCAGTCACTCCCAGACCTATCAGCTAACTATAGACATAAGAGGAAGCCCTGTGGAGATCAGTTGAGTCAGCTCAGAGCTACCCACCTGACCCAAGAATCACACGCTAAATTAAGTGGTAATTGTTTTAAGCCACTAAATCTTGGAGTCATTTGTTATGCGGCAAAAGATAACTGATTCAACCTGAGTAATTTAATGTGTGCTGAACTTATACATTGTGTTTAATAAAGATGTTCAGAACAGATCTGAATTTGATAGACTCCAATGAAGAGACGGGCAATTGAATTAAGAAGCAAATTGATGATGGGGATGTTGCTGACGGGTGGTCATAATGGGTGTTGAGCCTAGTGATGATATTGTAGTGGAGATGAGAGTACGGAACGCTCTTTGTGAAGGAGCTGGGGTGTAATCATCGTGGTTCTGGTGATACTAATGGTGTGGGTGATGATGACGGACATTCATGACGATAGTTACAGTGACTGTGGTGGAGACGTCCATAGTAATAGTAATGAGAATGTGGGATGGTTGTAGTGCTGGCAGTGATGACGGAGTGACAGTAAAGACTGTCAGTAATGGCAAGATGATATGGTAGGGACCATGGAGAGCACAATACCGATGGCAGCACGTACGAAAGTGATGATGTCTATTGGATAGAGACAATGTCAATAATGATCGTGAAGACCACGGTGATGGTGGCAGCGATCACGGTGTTCAGGGTGATGGAGATGATGGTCTTTATGGCAATATTTGATGATGCTGATTTTTAGATATACCCAGACATTTATGGCGAGCATGCTCCTTGGCCTGGATCTCTCCTTCCCATTATAACCCAATGGCAGACCTAAATCTCAAAAGGGATTTTTCTGAGCAAATAATTTATGAACTGGGAAGGTTAGAACTCTTGGCACTAATTTCTCTTTCTCACAAGAAGTGATTAACTAGAGCCAGGCTAGAAGTGCAAGAATGAAGGGCCTATGCTGTGAGCACTTCCAGCCTCTTTGAAGGCAAAATGAGAGAAAAGGCACACGGAGGCTTACAGAAAGACTGGCTAGCTAGTGGAAGAAGGAAAGGGCAAAGCCACACCCCTCAAGCCAGAAACCCCTGCTTTGGATCTCTGGGAAACACAACAGCTAGCTCCCTCTGCCATGAAGAGAGCCTGGCATGTCGGGAGAGAGACAGAGGCCGTGAGGATGTCCATAAGCCTCAAGTGAGACTTGAGGCTTAATTCTTCCCAAATCAGTGACTCGTCCTCCCCTACACAGCAGCAGGATCTGATGCTGCACAGCACAGACTGAGCCACCACTGCGATGTGTGAGAAGACTTCAAGGGGACCGAGGCTCAGTCCTGATGGGCCTTGGTGTGCCTATCACATCTGCCGGCAGATGTGGGAGGAGAAACCCACCCTGGCTGTGTGAGGCCTTTGGCCACAGAGCTTGCTGTGGGCTGGAGGGTGGGAGAGTGAAAGGAGAGGTCGACGACAGGCTGCTGGCGTGGGGGGCAGCGTAATCCACAGGGCCATGTGGAGGTCAGACGTGGGGAGGACAGGGCGGGCCAGAGCCGTCCCAGCTGCAGTGCAGCTGTTCACTGACCGGTCAGACAGACCTTGCAAAGAACTGGGACTGCCGCGCTGGTTTTATCACCCAGCACGGCCTTTGTGTTGGATGGCTGGATGTAATAATTTCTTCCCAGCTCATTCTCAAAACCCAGCTCAGGCTGGGCTCTGGGAGTATAGCCCAGGATTCTCCCTGGCACAACAAGACATATACTCCTGCCCCCAGTCAGTGAATATAGGGGAACAACTGGGACCCCACTGCAGTGTGCAGGGCTGGGGGTGTCTTGTCCACGTGGCAGAACCCCCTTCTCAGACATCATTCTGGAACAGACCCATGACAGGTGTCAGCAGAAGTGCGAAGTGTGTAGGGGAGGACGAGTCACTGATTTGGGAAGAATTAAGGAAAGGGGAAGTAGAAGAACTTGAAATGTCCAGAAATAAAACTCTGGAAGAGATTTCAAAAGCCCCGAAAGGGAAGAGAAGACCAACCACTTGAACCCCCACTACTTCTTTGGAAGACTGCAAAGTTTCTAAACATGGATCGGTATCTTTAGCTATCTTGAAAATAAGCTTATTTCTGTACCTGGATCTTGACCAGGGCACGTTCAGTAAAAAGGTGCTTGCCCAGCGGATGAGTTGAAGCTGAAGTGCAGCAGGATCTGATGCTGCACAGCACGGACTGTGTTCTGCTGTGGAGCTGCATCCTCCCAGGAGAAGGGGCATCTTTTCGTAATTTCACAAAGGCACAGTCCAGGCTACTGGGAGTGCTGCCTTTACTGTGCTTGGCGTATTTGCTGTAACCTAGGGTGGTTCCGAAAACTTTAGCCAGTCATTTGGAAGGGACAATGGGACAGTGTCTTCCGAGCTCATCCCTCACGGAGGCCTAGAGTTAGTCAAGTCAGCCCCATATCCACAGCCATCAGACACAGTCCCTATTCTTGAGATGCTTATTAGAGTAAAGAGAGAAGGAGAATAAAATTTCACAATGGTTACTTAAGCACCATCATGTGACGAATAATGGGGAGAGCATCAAACAGGTACTTATTTTGCCTGGGGCGTCAGGTCAGGCATCCCGATATGAAAGAGTGACCCATCGAAATGTGAAGTGCAGGAGTCAGCAAGAAGAGTGGGGACAGGGAAGCTTTGGCAGGCGTTTGTGAAAAGCATGGTGGAGGGGGAATCCTGGACGTGGAAGATTCTGAAAGTCAGCGTGGCTGTAATAAGTGAAAGGATGAAGGTGCACAACTTGACCCAAGAATGGAGGGCATTTGGGGACCAGATCACTCAGGGGTTTGGACATCATGAAGTATGCTGACCTTTACCCTGTGAGACCTGGAAATCCTTGGAAGGATTCTAAGAAAGACTGAGACATTCTCAGATTTGTGTTCTGAGAAATCTCCCTGGCTACTGAGCGGAATGGATTAGGGGCAGGTGGGTTGACGGGCGCTTTGCTAGAAAGGCTGCAGCAGTGGAGAGGCAAGTGCGCAGTGGGATTCTGTCTAACTTCAAGGGGGCTTATAGAATTTAGTTTCCACTCTGCACACTAAGTTCTGTATCCCAACCAGACCTGGGCCTGGCCAGCTTTGTCTTTGATCAGACTCCATCTTGGCTGGGATCCTAACTCTAGTTCATAAAAATAGGGAAAGCAGGCAGAAAGAGCCCAGCATGTTGTATACTGCAGTGTCTCCACCAATATTTGAAAAATAAAGCAACAGTAAAAAACAGAAGGAGTTGGTAAAAAATATCAGTAGCAATGCCCAGAATTCTGCAGTTTAGTAAAGTTCTACAATGGCCAAAGGAGTAGAGATACAAAGTCAATATGGAGAAAGGGGAAAAGGAGTGGCAGCAAAGGAGAAAGATGAGAAAGAAAATCAAGGAGTAGCCATGGGCAAAGTGTTGAGAGGTCCCTATCTTCAACTTGCCCTCATCACCCTTTCTAGAGCACCTCCTCTACCAGTCGGGGGCCATCACTGTGCCCACCCCACTATGACTCACAGAGGAGCCCTGCTTCTCTACTCCTCATCTGTTCCAAACTCAAGGTCTTGTTCTCAGCCGGAAGTGCAGGAACTTCATAGAGTGTGTGTGAGAGTGAGGCTTAGCCTCTGCAGAGGGACTTGCTCAGCCCATCCCCCAGTATTTATCAAGCAAATTCAGAACAGGTATGTTTTTAGGTACTTGGGAAAGGCAAGGGAAAGAGTCAGTGGGAGGGAAGGCAAGTATCTGAGACTCTGGCTACCTGGGGATCACTTTCCCCTGTGTACCTGCCACAGGGGAAAGCCTCAGATCCCACCTACTGTGCCTTCTCTCTGCCAGTGAGTGCCAGGTCTTTCGCTCCAGAGTCCATGGTCATCACATGCAGAAGAGGAGGCACTGGGGAGGGTGGGAGCAGAAGTCATCTAGGGCTGAGCTGGCAGTCTAAACCCAACATCTGCCTGTGACTCCCTTTCTACCCCTCACGGCCTCTCTAGGGCTGTCCCACTAGAGATCTACATATACCCAGACAGGCCATGACTGGAGCTTCAGGAGCTCATGTGACTTCCGGGAGTGATATAGGTATAAAAGAAGTGAGCTGACTCAGAAGGACATGGAGACCTCAGGAGAACTGACTGGCAGCAGGGCCTATGATAAGTACAGCTGTGGAATCCTGCAAGGGGTAGCATTGGTGTTGGGAGCCCAGTGAATGAACAAGGTAGATGGCAGAGAACATTGTAAATACAGCATCTTCTTCCCCAACCTTGCTGTCAATAGAGCCACCACCTTTGGTCTGGGTACTGCTGATGGACTTGTTCTAGTGAGGGAAGAAGTTGAACTATCCTCAAGGGCAACTACTAAGACCAGCCTTGTCCGTAAGCTTCATCTAAACCCAGAGGCATAGAGAAATGGGCCCAAGGTGAGAGTAGGACTTAAGGACTCAGGGCCAGGTAGCCCTCCTGATAGCGGAGGGTTCCTATGGGCGGTGACTTCCAAGAAGACAGCACCTTTCCGCCTAAGGTGGACTTTGGGTGGAGTCCTAGCGGGCCTCAGACATCTTGTCTTTCAGATGTCTCACATCTCACACCTCAGAGTTGGCCGGAGGGGCTTGGGGTAATTGGAAGGGGACAGCTGGGGTTAAAGGAAGACCAAAGCGAGGGGTCAGTCTGTGTTCAGGACCGGGCACTCTGAGGTCAGGCTTCGGAGACAGCCTGAGAGACTGTCAGTCCCTGACCAGTGTATGCTTTCAGCCTGGACCTGACTTACGGCTCTGTGCTGTAGCAAAGGGAACAGTGCTAGTGCCCCCTTACATGAGAGGTGCAATTTGGGGTTCCACCTTCATGAGAACTTTTCTAAAACCTCTCAGGGACAGGGAAGGAGAATGACAAAGCAGGAAGGAGCCTCCTGATGAGGAGGGGGGGCTTGGGCCCTAACAGAAGGGAGGGGATGAGGCAGCCTTGAGTGGAGATTGAAGAAGAGATTGTGGAGGTTTAGGCCATGATCCCTCCAAGCAGTTGAGAGCCAGAAGGTTTCTGAGGTGGTGGTGGGTCACAGAGAGAAGGGCTTGGCTGTTCCTAGCAGCCTGGACCACCTCGGTGGCCTCCCTATCACTCTCCCAAAGCTCTTGGAATGTAGAGGGGGAACACAAGGTCCTCACCTTCCCTGGGGTCTTGCGTACAGGAGTAAGAGATAGTTACCTCCCTGTACTCTGGGTGGGGGTTGGAGGAAGTGACTTTGGATCTGGACCTCCCATGATGACAGCAAGTGGTGCTAAGGATGTGGAGAGATGGGTAGAGTGGCGGGGCTGAGGATGTACACATGGGGAAGGCCGGAGAAATCCATCCCCTTAACAAGGGTAGCTGGGTTTTCTGGAGTTGGGTCCTGCAGAACCTCTCCTAACCCCTGACACCCACTAGGTTAGGGGGAGCCCTGAGCACTTACTACCCTGGCTGGGAAGAAGGAACCACTAGATGGAGCCTGATGAACTTCGTATGGCTGAAGAGCCTGTATCAGCCAAGAGGGGAGACCATCCCCAAGGCTAGAGTAGAAAGTAGGGGCCGAGGAAGAGAAGCAGAAGCCAGAAGATTTAACCAGGCCATAGGGAGCTATAGCACTTCAGTTGGCAGAGGAAAGGTGTCCTCTGGATGATGGATTAATTCATTTTGAACAGGTCAGTGGAACTACAAATTGTAGCAATGAGCCAAAGATGGGGAGATGCGGGTGTCTGCCCCATGGTACCTTCCTTTGTCTATTTCCCATCTGTCCATTGTTCTTTTCTCTCACCAGTCCCCTTAGAGCTGTCTTAGGCTTCTTCTCATTCATTCGCTCATTCATTTGTGCATTCATTTAACAAACACTGAGCATCTCCATTGTGTGCACACAGCTAAGGGGACTTGGGATACATCAGTGAACAAGACATGCCAAGATTGCTGCCTATAGGGGGATCATGTTTTTATGAGAGCTCAGACACTTGGGTAAAGTGGTAGGTGTGAGATGTCCAGGATTCTGAGAGCAAGAAGGGGGCTCTGGCCATTTGGCTGGCGACTGGAGCAGGACTTGCTCCCCTGGGAGGAGAGTAAAGGCAAGCCTAGGCCTGGGCTTCGAACTGGTGCTCAGAGAATCTCAAGGCAGGGAACATGTTTGGGTGGATACTGGATCTCAGGTACAAGGTAGAACCACTTATCAGGCTGTGAGTCCAAGACCCAGCCTGCCAGACGATGGGCTTGGCATCACCCACAACCCTTGTGTGTGTCAGTTTTCTGTCACTATAAACAAATACTTGAGGTAACATAACAATAAAAAGTTCATTCTGCTAATAGTTTCAGAGGTGCCAGTCCGTGACTGAATGGTCCTGTTGCTTTTAGGCCTAGTGCAAGGCAGCACACCGTGGTGAGAGAGTGTGGCAGACCAAAACCACTTATCTCATGGCCAGAAAGTGAAAGAGAAAAAGAAGGGACAAGGGTCCCTCAATCCCCATTAAACCAAAAGATCCCCCACTTGACCCCACCATCTCCCAGTAGTACCACACCAAGGAGCAGGCCTTTACCACATGAAACTTCGGAGTCTAGTTGAGGTTCAGACTCAGTACTCACCTTCCCTGTGGCCCACTCATGCTGAAGGAGCAGAAGGATGCATGCTGGAGAACTGTATGTAACTGACTGTGTGGTCTGTGGCTGGTGAAGGATTCGATGTGTTCAGCAGAAGATCCCCCAAGGAGAGGCTCTTTCCCTGGAATACTTCTACTGCTTGATTTTGCTTCCTGGGTGTTCTGGCAACTATGGTTTCATATCTGCCCACAGCTGTGCCTTGAGGTGAGGGATCAGGGTCCACGGGTACACAGAGGCCCCAGTGTTACAAAGAGAGCTGCAGTCCAGTGGGGTCTGTGTGCCAGCTCTGCTGAGCCGGTCCACCTTTCCTCATACCGCTGGGACCCAGAGCAGGGCCCAGAGCGCAGAACACCTTAGAATTTCCCTCAGGTGGGCAGAGGGAAGAGGAAGAACACACGGGCCAGAACCTTGTGCTCTCAGAGTCATGGCTAGGACTTAAGAGACTCTAACTATCCAGGTAGGAGGAGGAAGGGGCATGTGTAAGGAAATCCTGTATCTTCCTTTTCCCTTGCTCCTGGTTTCTGGGGGTTGCGGTGAGCTGAGAACAGGCCAGGGACAGGGCTGTCTGGTGGCCTCGACCATAGCAGAGAGGCGTGGTTGGGATGTGCCGTGTGGTTCCTGGTCAAGGTTCTTGGTGCAGGTGGCCAGCTTTGGCCTGTCAGAGGCCTACCGAGGTGCCAGGGCCTGGACGAGCTCTGTGTAACTTTGACTCTCTTGGTCTTTCTCTAGCTCTGTTTCTTAGCCTGAGTCTGGCACTCTGTCCCTTTCCTGGGACCCTCTTGGCTTTGTGTCTCTACTTTTAACCCTGTTTTTCTTCCTGACTATGATCGCCCTGGCCAATCAGTGCCCAACTTGTGTGATGATTGCCACACGTATACTATAAAACTGGTCTCCAAAGACCATCTGCTGGACTCCTTTAATAGACTGGAAATGACCCCAGTGAGAGATGCTGTCTTTCTGTGTCAGCCTTCGGGTACAGCTCTAACTCACAGTCCTCCCTCACAGATTCGGGTGGCAGCAGATCCCTGCCATCCCCGGCCACAATCCTTGGCTCTGCATCTCCGACCCTCAGCCCCAGGGCAGCCTGCACCCCTCCTCTGCAGTCAGCCTCCTGGCTGACTTCGTTCCCTGTCACATTCCTGGCTGTGAAAGGGACCTCTTCCAGGGCCCTGGGGAGATGACATGCGTTTATTTGTTTTTCTCCTGTCTCCACTTCAAGGGCTGCGCTGGCAAAAACAACACCCTGATGACTTCCAGCTCTTCCCCTCTTTTGCCCTGAACATGAAACGAGCCTCTGACGTGTCACTTGAGGGAAGAGGAGCAGAGGGGCAGCTTTTAGGCTGACCACCTGTTCACACTGTACTGTGGGGACAGTTACAGGGACAAGTGGCACCACCACAGCTCCTTCTGTGTCCCTCGGAAGGGCTCAGGAAGCCTCAGAAGCCTCTCAGGGAGGCGGGAAGACTATTGTCTAAGCTTAGGGTCTGGGAAGGCAAATCTCCAGCTGCAGGATTGGATCTAGTGGGCAAAAGTTAAAACAGACTTGAGCATCAGAAAGCTTTCCCGGTACCTCTCACGCCACACAGAGGGCAAACGAACCTCCTTGGTGTGCTGAAGTGTGTTGTGCCTTTAAAGATAACGTTATAAGAGACTCTCTTCTTGCTAGCAGAATCCCTGAGAAGGGATGGCGTGCAAGAGATGTCCACTTTAAAGGATACTGTTTGAATAAAAGAACACCATGTTGAGAAGCCAGCAGATAGACTGGGTAAAAACACTATGTACATCATCCTCCACATGCTCGTTACTGGTGGGGCTGCCATTTTGGGCCTTGGACCGATTGCTGAGAATGGCCTATGTTCTACTGAGGTAAGAAGTTAGACTGACTTCAAGAGTACAGTGTAAGTTTGCTCCCAGAATCCTTTGTGCATAAACTCTAAACAAAGCCAGCAGCCACAGAGACGGCAGAGACGTTTTCAAAATCAGGACTATCTCTATGAAACCGTGAATGCAGGGAGAGCTCCAGGGTTATCTAGAAATCCTCAAAGCTCAAAACCAGAGAGAAGGACAAGCAGGTCTCCCACGGATTCCTAGAAAGCAAAAGAAGGTGAGCCTTCAGGCTCAAGGTCCTGAAACAGAAACTAACCCAGGAAAAAGGGCAACAATGGGGCAGTGGAGGAGGAAAGATTAAGCTTCTTGAAAACCTTACACTGGGGCTTGTGTCTCTTACTGCCCAGGGCCCAGGCGCACTTGCCTGGAGGAGAAACTGTTGAATAAAGTTCACTTGAGGCTGTGAGGAGAAAAAGTATCATTTTGAGCTTTGCTTATGTGTGTCTTGATAGACAGGACTCTGCCTCGTTGATTCCCACCAGGTCAGACCTGTGGCTCTTCCCTTGTATGTTTTTCACCTTATGAGAAAACGGGCACTAAGAGGCACTGAGTGTACTTGTTCTCATCCATCAATACAGTTCTTACCCGCACTGAGCCCGTGTCCTAGTACCTCACCTTGGGGATCCGCCGGCCAGCCTGAAGGAGAGCGAAATCACGAGTACAAGGCTGTGCACTAGAGCACGCAATGGTCAGGGAGCACGGCTGCCCGACTGAGCGGCTCAGAGCTGTGCCGGCAAACCGTGAGGACCAGCCAAGCCTACCCGACCCAGCCTTTTCGGGGTTTGTAAGGGCGGTGTGGGATGAGGATTGGCAGAGAGGTGAAAAGACGTCATGAAGGGGAGGCCAGGCGAAATGAGCAGCCCTGAGTGCCTGTGCACTAAGAGCAGGCGCTATTATGGGGCACTGGCACCAGTATTCTGGTGACTTGGGACAGGAAAGGGACCCTGCCTGCACTGAATAGTCCTCTCTGGCATCATATTTTTTCCTGGTCCCTGTTTTTTTTTAAAACATGTTTCATATAGGCTGACTGTATTCCTCTTCATCCAGGATATAATCTCTCATCTACTCATTCAATCAGTACTGTTCTTGTTCTAGCATCTTCTGTGCTTTTAGCATCATCTATATTCTGAGTATTATGCTGGCTGCCAAGGGTACAAACATGAATAAGACCCATCGTGGTCTTCAGGGACCCCATAGCAATTCAATAAAATATTCCATGATGGTGGAAATAGTCTGTCTGTACAGTCTTATATGGAAACCACTAGCCACATGTGCCTATTGAACACCTGAAAAGGCTAGGAGAGTTGAGGAATTGAATTTTTAATCTTATTAACTTTTAATTAATTTAAATTTAAGTGCCACAGATGGCTAGTGGAAGCTATATTAGACAGCTCAAGTCTAGCGGGAAAGAGAAAAATCGCCAGATCATACCATGATCGGGACAGCATGGTCAGGGCTGCCACTGTCTACTCACGAAAACAGAGGAGAGGGGGTGACTGGATCTTCCTGGAAATTAGAAAATTTCCCAAAGGAGACCTCTGAGCTAAGTTGTGCTGATGAGTAAGATGTGCTTGATTATGGGGAAGGGGTGTGTACAGATGAAAGCTTCAAACTAGCAATTCTTGTATGTTTTGTAGACTTCCCGGCTTAGATGCGCCATAGGTTAGCCAGAAGAGCTGGGCTTGAGCAAGGACAAGCCTATGTACTCTGCCCACTGGCCTGGCTCTCTGCCCTTCTCAGTCCCCGAGAGTTAGGTGATGACAGATGGACTCATGACTACCCCAAGACTGAGGGATCCAAGGAGCTGAATCGACCCTGAGAATGATGACTGCACCCAGGGGAGAGGGCGCGGGTATCTGGAGACCATATGGGAAGCTGGGAAGCATTTAGGGGAAGAGGACTGACATAGCGGGAAGAGGTTACCGGGAGCCAGTTCCTTGGTAGCGGCCAATAGTCACTCCCAGGGTCAATCTCACTCTCCTGGCCAGATGGGACACAGGACGGGGTATGTGGGGCTCCGTGGGGTAGCTGGAGGACAGCTATTGCGGGGCTGTGCAAAAAGTGTGCGATGAGGTCTTTCAGGGCCCTTCTCTGCTCTAGAGTCCTTGCTGGTTGACTGGTAGGACTCATACTACCCCCATCAGACTAGCGTTCCCCGAGGGCGAAGCCCAGTGTGTTGCCCTGGGGGGCTTTGAAAAGATTGGTACCTAATATCCGCATGCCTGAGGTAGAAGTCTTATTTACTTTTTCAGGACTCATGGTTCTACCAAACTCTCCCATCTCAAGGGGCATCACCATCCAACAAATTGCTCCCTCCAGAAACCTGGGAACGATTGTAGATTCTCTCCTTTTCTTTATTTCTTGCAATATCTTCATCATTAGCATTTTTTTGTTGATTGTCCCTCTAAAATACTGCTTAGTGCATTTACTTCTCCCCATTTCCACTGACACCATTCTGGCCTAAGTGTCAATAATTTCTCCTCTGGGAACTTTTCTTCAACTAGTTCCCCCATTTCCTTTGCTGCTTTCTTCTATTTTACAAACAGAAGCTAAAACCATTTTTTAAGAAAACAATTATTTGTATGCTTGCCTAAAACTTTTTCATTGGCTTCACATTTTACTTGCAATAAAATTCATACTCCTTCTTTCACAGGCCAAAGAAGACCTGCATGATTGGTCCTGATACATCTTTGAAGTCATCTCATATCACAGTGCTCTGGCTACACTGGTCTTCCAGTTTCTCAAATGAGCCATGATCTTCCTACTGCCAGGACTTTGCTCATGGTGTGGGCTTTATCGAGATGACTTCTTCTCACCCTCGCCTCTCTCCTCCTCTCCCATAGCATACTCTCACTTTCCTCCCATAGTAGAACTAGAAATATTTAAATTTTTTCACTCATTTTTTATTGTTTATACATATGTATGGGTTTTCTTTTGGCAAATTTATACATGCACATAACATGTAGATCATCCACCCCCCCACCCCTGAAAACCTCCCTTGTTTTCTTGTTGACTGTTTCTTTCACTAGATTCTGAACTCTGTCAAAGCAGGGGCCATGTCTACTGTGTTGACCACTGTACATCCAGCAGCTGACAGGCTGCCTTGAACATAGAAGGAACTAGATAAGTATTCATTGGACTATGAACGAGTGGCATTGCTCCCCCTCATTCAGTTCTGCAAACCAACACTGTTCTCTGTTAGGAAGAGATGGCTAACCGCAAGGACTTCCAACATCGGCTTCAGCTATTACTGAAATTTTTCCTACATTTTTCCATTCTCCCTTCATCATATCTAAAACAAGTCAGACCTTTTCAGGATTACCAAAGTCCTGTGGGTTTCCAAGAAACCCTGATTCTCTTTACTTTTATGTCCATTCTAGTTTTTGAGCATAGCGCTGATAATTGCATGGACATTGTGATACGTCTAAGCTTTTCCCAGATCTGCCTAGGATTTCATAAACTTTTTCTTAAAAATTCTCCCTCTATACAAAAATGTGAGTGGTACAAGAATAGAAGCCCTTGATCTTTGACCCATTTGGCGAGCAGTATCTGGAGAGGACCAGGTAGCTAATCCAGATGAAAAGAGCTTTTTGGCCTAGAGGCTTTAAACCCATCTATGGAAAAAGAGATTGGTTCCTCCTTTCTCGAACTTTTGATTACAAGTTATTTAGAATCCTTGTTCTGAGAATTGCAAACCAACCCTTCGGGCAGCACAGTGGTGAGGCTAAGAGTTCAGACTTTGTAAGTAGAATGCCTGGCCTCAGAACCAGTATAGTCCTACACAAGTCAGTGGCTCTCTGACCCCGCTCTCCTTTTGGCTTCTCTGTGTCGTGATCCTGTCTGTTACCAGCCAGATGATCCTAACAGAGGTCATACAAAAGGAGAAGTTGGCAGACTGGACTACCCTTGTATCTACCTCTAACACATTGCCATCAGTGCATTTCATCCTGGAAAAGCGCAGGCCTAAAAACAGGCTCAATTGCTACATCCTAAATCTTGACTCATATTTACCCTCCGCAGACGCCTGAGAAGTTTCTCACCTGTAACCAGGAGCTTAACTGAAATAGAAAAATGCCACAACTAAATCATCTGTTGCTTTTTATAAGAAAAGAGAGTCTTTTTGTCTCCCACCCCATCATAAAAGAATTCATAGAAAAGCAGAAACTATTTAATATTGAGAAAAATTTCTATTAGCTAAAGCTAAAATGGTATTTTCTGGGTATCAAACTTTATCTTTTAAGTCTCTTTATCCAAAATGGTAAAGTAACATTAAAGTCAGAGAATATTCTTGTTAGTTTTTCAGCTTAGCTCTAAATATCCTAAACAATGCAGTAAGAAAAAAATGTGAGTAGCATGAGTATGGGAAACGAAGAGGCAAAAGTACTATTATTTTCAGATGATTCGACTGTCTTCATATTGAATAGCTATTGCCTCTCTGGTATCTGTTTCCTCTTCATCCTGAAGTGGCTCACAAACTTCACTTAAGCATCATTACTTTGTGTGTTCTTGCCACATTTGATCTCCATGGAGCTCCTCCCTCAGAAGCAAGAGTCAACCAAAACATTTCATGGCTCTGGATTAACTGATGATGGCCATGTGACCAACTACATGGCACCTAGGAATGAATTTTATACATTAAAAGACCATGGAGAGATATGGAGAAAAATTAAATGCCTCTCTTGTCAGTCTTTGCATTGGATTTTCCATCCCGAGAGTGAATACATTTCCTTTTCATTTGAGGAAAACTGACCCATTTTTAACTTAAAATTTAAAATTTTCTAGCTAATACATCCTTCCAAAAATGAAAATAAATGGAAAGGCTATTACAAATAATATGAGGGTACCCCAAAGTGGCCAGACATAGGATAAATATATAGGAATGATAGTTTTCTTGTATTCTTTCAACAATTAGTGAAACAAAATTATCTCTCAGTAATATTAAAAAGGTCATAAACTTCTCAATAAATATTCTATGGTTTTAAAGAAACCGTAGAAGTCACTGAATATTATACACCTCTATTTCAATGGAAAGGTAGATTCAATACTCTAAAGATAGTAACACTCCTCCAAGTCAATCAATAAATTCAATGTAATACCATCAAATTTCAATTTTCTCTTATTTTGGGCAATTATTTGATTTAGCATATTGATTGTGGAGTTCACTTTGAAAAGTAAGTGAAAGAAAATAGCTTAGAATATTTGTATAACGTGATGTATTCAGGTACTAGAATATTCCATAAAGCTATATTAAGCAAAACTATTCAGTACTGGTACACAAACGAATAGACAAGGAAGCAGGCCCCAGGGTATAGCAACAGAACTATGTATATTTGGGAATTTAGTAAGTGATAAAAGTTTCACTTCATTTCATTTAGAATATGATAAAAGTGCCAAGTTAACAGTTCATGCAAGAAAAATTGAGTTGGGACAAGTTACTATTCTTTCGGAAATAAAAGTAAAATTCCTTTCTGACATCCTACACAAAATATTAATCTATATAGTTTACAGATTTTAACGTGAACCTCATAAAAGTAGAAAGAAATATGAGTTTTTAAAAAACAGATTCTTTGAGATGTGTCACGTATGTTACCTGTTTAAAGCATATAATTCAATGGCTTTTAATGTATGTTTAGAATTGCACAACAACAACAACAACAAAATAGAATTGCACAACGAATACTAGAATTGATTTTAAGGCACTATTGTCACCACTCCCCCACCAAAAGCACACACAAAAAAGCCACCAAAACCATCCAACCAAACAACAGAAAAATTCTGTTCTCTTTATACCACCTCTCCAGCCATAAACAACCACTGATTTAATTCTGTCCTTATACATTTGCCTATTCTGGACATTTCATATATATAAAACCACACAATATGTGATCCTCTGTGACTGTCTTCTTTCACTTAAAATAATGTTTTTCGGGTCCATCCATGTTATAGCATGTATCAGCACCTCATTTCTTATTATCGCCAAATAATATCTCACTGCATGGATATACCACATTTTGTTTATTCATTCACCAATGGACTGGGTTGGTTCTACTTTTTTGTTCTTAAAATTAATGCAATTATGAACATTTGAATACAAGCTTTTGTGTGGACATTTGTTTTTTATTTCTTTTGGGCATTTATTTAGGAGTGGATGTGATGGGTTATATAGTAACTCCAAGCTTATTCTTTTGAGGAACTATCAAAGTGTTTTCTAAAATGACATCACTGTTTTAAATCCTCACCATTGGTGTATGAGTGTTCCAATCCTCCACTTGTCATTATCTGCCTCTTTGATGATAATCATTGTAGTGGGTGTGAGGTAGGATTTTACTGAGGTTTTGATTTGAATTTCCATGATCATAATGGTATTGAAGGTATTTTCATGTGTTTGTTGGCCAAATGCATATTTATTTAGATCCTTTGGGGGATTTTAGTTTGGTTTTTGATTTTTTCTAGTTGTGGGAAGGGATGATCTTGATGGGCAATACACAGAACTCTTAATCTTAGAGGAAAATATTCACAGATCCAACCACATAAAAAATTTAAACACTTGCATTTTCAAAGACTATGTAAATATTGTTGTGTTAGTTAGCTTTTCATTTCTGTGACAAAATACCCAAGAGAATAGATTTAAAGGAGGAAAAGTTTGTGTCATAATTTTAGAGGTTTCAGGCCATGATAGCTTGTTCTTATTACCTTTGGACCTCGCACATCATACCAGGAAGGATGTGGTGGGAGAAACTGCTCAGCTCATGGGAGCTGGGATATATATATATATATATATATATATATATATATATATATATATATATATATATATATATATATATATATATAGAGAGAGAGAGAGAGAGAGAGAGAGAGAGAGAGAGAGAGAGAGAGAGAGAGAGAGAGAGAGAGAGAGAGAGAGAGAGAGAGAGAGGGAGAGAAAGAAATATTCAGTCCAGGGTTCCAATATTCCCTCCAACCCTTTAAGGAAAGGGTTCCCCATGATGTAATTTCTTTTTACTAGGCTCCGCTTTCTAAAGGTCCCACCATCTCCCAATAGTGCCATCACATGGGGACACATGAGATTTGCGGGGACATTTAAGATCCCAACTACAACAGTTTGTTAAAATCACCTTCTCTCTGCTTCAGAGGAAAAAATATTTGAAACATATAACAAGAGTTAATTTTAGTGATGTATACAGACATTCCCCACGTACAATAGTTTTGGGTTTTGTTAACCTTACAATGGTGAGAAAGTGAGACACATTCAGCAGACATTGTACTTTAAATTTGAATTTTCATCTCTTCTTGGTACCATATTCCCTTATGATGCTGGATGTCAGCAGTGAGCCACAGTTTCCAGTCAGCCGCATTGTCATCAGGGAAATCAACCAATATTCCACAACATGCTATTTGGCTAAACTATGATGTTCCGTAGGTTAAGTGTATTAAACGCTTTTTTGACTTACAATATTTTTAACTTACAATGGGATTTTGGGTTGTAACCCTAGTCTAAGTCAAGGAAATCTATAAAGACACACTATAAATCAGTGAGGAAAAAAGCCAAGCAACTCAAAAGCAAACAGGGCAAAGGGTAAAAATGAGCAATTCACAAAAGTGCCAATAGCCAATAAACAATACCCAACGATTCTGTAGACCTACTAGCACAAATTAAAATAATAAGGAATTACATTTTTTCACCATCAGCTTGGCAGACTTTTTAAAAAAATTAATAATAGTTGTAGCATTAGTAGTGGGCGTCGAGAAGTAGAAATCTCAAACACCTGTTTAGGGTGTACATAGTTACACCCCCTTGAGGTCATTGTAGAATCTATCCACATTGAATTGACAGGAAAATTCTGAGGGTAGTAAGATTGTGGATGGCTTTAGCTTTATGCTTTTGTGTGCTTTCAGAATATTCTGTGTTGTGCTTTAGTGTTGTAGATGGTAATTGGAAATTTTTTTTAAATAACAAAGGAAAGAGAGAATCTGTTTTAAGGATGTTCAGATAGAAGAATGATAAGAATATAGGCAAAAATTTGAAAGAGAAAAGGGATTTGGTTCAGGCCAAGAAGTCAGTATTCATGAGCATAGTGGCTCCTTCTCCAAGAATCAGCAAAAGAGAACCTAGAGGAAAACACAGAATCTAGCAAACAAAAACATAGCTGCCACCACACACACACACACACACACTTCAGTTCCAAGTCTGCTTTGAACTCATGCTGTGGATGTGGAAAAGGCCAGGATGGAAAGTAACAGTGAAAGGTTAAATTAGAGAAAATAGAAAATTTTTTAACATTTGTTCTTGCCTTTCTCCGTGTTTCACCGGGACAAGCAGCGTGTGCCTCTCTTCGACAGATCTTGGAGACAGCGGCTCAGGAGTCCGCACGGACATCCACAGGGGCAGTGAGCATGCAATGCGCTGGCCCCTCTGCAGGGGTCATTGCGGAGAAATGGTTGAGATTAGCTGAGCTGGATATCCTACCTTCTTCTTCCCCCACCTCAGGTTGGTGAGCCACGTCCAGGGAGACTGTCCTCCAACTGGCCTGCAGAGTTGCTTTGTGGTAGATGGAAAACAGCTGCCTGGGACACTGTGTTCTGTGATGAAGGCACGGTCTTCCTTTCCCCATTACATATTCTCAGAGAGTAGTTGAGATTCCTCCAGCATCTGTGACCAAATAATGAAACTCCTGAAGGTGCATAACCACCTCAAGAGGGAAACCATGTTAGGACTGTCTATTCTTTCTGATGCAGTTCAGAAAAATGGATTGAAACATTAAAATAAATTAAATACTGAAAATGAAACATCATACATGAGGCATGAAACAAAAACAAAAATGTGCCAGGTAGAAATATTAGCTAAGGAAAATATAATAGTTGAAATAAAAAACATGATAGACAAATAAATAACAAGATGAACAAAGCTGAAGGACAAAGTAATGAACTGGAAGATTCAGATGAAGAAAAGCTCCTAAAAGACAGCAGGGAAGGATAAATAAAGAGAGCATATATATACAGGAAAAAATAAAAAATACAGAGGACGGGAGTAGAAGCACTAATATCCCGTTAATAGAAGACACAGAAGAATATAAAAGTACAAGGACAGAGAGGATAAAATAATTTAGTAAGAAGCAGTTAATGAAATAGCAGAAATATATTTCCCAGAATTGAAAAAAAAAAAAAGTCAAAGGACCATTGAGGTACAAATACAGAAGGAAAACTTCACTCTTAAATACACTATAGTAAAATTTAGGAATACCAACAAATAATTTAAATGTAGGAGAAAAGATATTTTATACTACATTAAATAACTTTAAATACAGGAGGAAATTTAAAATGTAATATTTTAAATGTTTAAATCTCATCTTTTATGTTTTTATTGTGACAAAATCTATACAACATAAAAGTGGCCGTTTAATCATTTTTACAATGTCCAGTTTAGCGTCAGTAAACGCACTCACATTGTTGTGTACTCATCACCACCAGCCTTCTCCAGAAAGTTTTGTCTTCTTGAAAAATTAAAACCCTATAGCAGCACCTGCAGCAAAAAGACAAAGAAATATGTTCTTTAATATTGAAGAAAAAACTTTGAATTATGATTTTTTTATATCTAATCAAATTGATTTGAACTGCAACACAGGCACATGCATATGCACACACACACATATACACATGTCTTAGTTATACATGGACTCAGATGACTGACCACAAAAAAGCCTATCGAAGATACTTTCTGAAGGGTCTTTTAAAAAGAAAACTAAATTCAAATTATACTGCAAGATATAGCACAGGCAAAAGCAATAAAACATCTTGAAAATATATTTGATTATTTGTTTTAAATGATAGAAAAGAAAGGATCTCCAACTACATGGATGAATCTTGGTACTGCAATATTGAATGAAAAAAAGAAATCTTCACTATAATACCTCAAGTTTGAAGACAAAATTTTAAATATTAAGTGTGTGTGTGATAAAACTACATTTTTAAAAGCAAGGGAATAATAAACATGATGGTTTAGTTTAGTGGATCCTTGAAGAGGGTGGAGCCAGGGGAGCGGAAGTGGGAGGAATACGGGTGGTTCTAAATTATCTACAATATTGTATTTTTTATGATGGATGGTGGTCTGCGGTGCTTGTTTCCTTAAACATAAACAAATATACAAAGAGGAAATAGAAGAGGGCTGCATGTGAATTAATGACAATGTACCACGAAGCAGAATTGGTATCTCTTTAACTTTGAGAAAGTCAAGGAAAACAAAAATGTTTTGGGAATTCAGGGCTGTCCCATTCATTTGTTTTCTTGAGGTTGCAAACTGTTTCATAGCTCCAGTACCAGAAGTTTCTGCATGAATTTGATCTGGCCAGAAATGAGCCCCCAGGTTCACACGTTCCCCCTGACTAAGCCTCACAGCCTTGGTCACAAAGAGGAGTGTGGCAGAGTAAGAGTCCCCAATAAGTAGTTCCCAGTAACTAGTAAGAGTCCAACTCCCCAGTAAGTAGGTTTTGAGATCAGAGAGCCTGGTTTCAGTTCCTAACTTTGCCACTTTCCACAAAAGCAGCTATGGGTGGATTATCTAACCCTTCTGAGCATAATAAAATGATATATGCACACAAGGTTGAACCAGATAAAACAATAAATGATCACATTGCAAAGGGCTTGGCACATGACATGGGTTCAAAAATATTAGCAAAACATAATTGTGAGAAAGAGGACTACAACAATAAATAAGAATAATAATAAAAAATAATCACATCTCAAAAAAAAAAAATCCTGGGAGAATTGGGTTGGGGTTTTGACCCAAGATTGCTAATAAATTCTGGAATCCTGTAACAGTTCTTCTAACTCTGTCACTTGCCTTCAGTTTCACCCTGTTTGTTTCTTAGTTTCCTAGTAAACATTATGAGAAAGTCCAACCACATTTTAGATGAGTGAAGGGGGAAGGAGACTCGGCTGGAAGAGCAAAGAGGAAGCTACTGCATTCCTGATGGAAGCTGCCTTCCAGGCCTCATAGGAAGTTGGATGAGAGGAGTCAGGGACATGGATGAGAAGGAGAACTTTACATGTGTTGAGCACACTCTCAGAGCTAGCACCATGTTCAGTGTTTGGCAAAGAGCAGGGTAAGTTTGGCTAATGTTACATCCAGTTGTAAAATTTCCAAGGCTCAAAACACACTTAGTAAAGCCAAGATCCTATGATAGCAACCAGTGAAAGGATCTCAGAGAAGACTGATGCAAGTTATCAATTCTACCCTCTACCACCTTGCTCAAAGGGAGGCTTGAATGGCCATCCTCTTGCAGGTCTTCCTAGCAAGAGTCCAGCCGCCTGGCCTAGGCTCTGAGTAGTCAAAGGTTTTCTGTCCTGTCCAGGTCCCCAAAAGGTCTGACCTGAGCCTCCATATCACCCCTACCCCAATGCCTCTGCTTTAGTTACCAGTAAGGAATAGTACAGCGATGCGTGCCATCAACTTCCCGCCTTCTGGGAGCCAGTGACTCTGGCCTACTTGGGGTCACTTAGGCCCCTGTGGATTACCCAGCTTCTCTCTGCTGTTTGTGCTGGGGTTTCTGGGAGTTTCCCAGATCAAGTCCAGTTTGCCTGTAATGCGGCCTCTTCCTCGCCATCCTGCTGCCCCTCCACCTCCCTTCCGGCAAACTCTTGGGAAGATGCCAGGGTTCCCTCTTCCAGCGTGCGAGAGCTCCTATTGCTGAGGTCCCTGGTCCTAGCTGGCAGCTGGTATTGTGAAAATGGACAGTCCAATGGCAGGGTTGGTTGTAGGGTGGTGGCAGTCCCAAGAGGTTACGGTTGATAGATGGCGGTCTTGGCCCAAAGTTGACTCCTTGGTGACATCTGAATCTTCAAGTGTTCAATGCTTCATCTTTTGTCTTCCTGCTTTCCTGAAATAAAGAATGACAAACAATCCCAGAACCGGAGCCACATGTCCCCAAATGCGTGTGGCTCAGCGTTGCTCATGTTTTTCCAATTATCCCTTGATCTCAATGCCACAGTTAATACGCGCATGCACACTCACACACATACCCAGGAAAATTTTTAACCAGACATTCAGGCTCCTCTTTTCCCAGAACCCCATGGCCCTTCAAGACCTTGCCCCACCCAACCCCTCCATCTCCACTCTACACCCCCTGCAGCCCCCTGGTCCCTGGGCTCATCCTGGCTCTGGGAAGTCCACTCTCTCAAGACAGAATGTACTTATTTTCATGTTGCCTGGAATGCTTTTCCACTCATCTCATGATTTCTAAATCCTTAAGGCCCAGCATGAGGCTGTCCACCATGATAGTTTCCCAAGGCTAGAACTCTCACAGCATGCAAGTGGCCAAACAAGAACCTTCCAAACTTTTTGAATCTTAGACTATTATAAAACTTTAAAAGTCATATTTTGGGCTGATAACAACAGGAATATATGCTCATTGGAAATAAAGTTTAAAAAATAAAGAAAATAAAAACAGCCCCGTTTTCTCTACCTAGAGTTAACCACATTTTCTTGAGGACCTGAAAGGAAGTCTCTCTCTCTCTCTCCCCCTCTGTCTCTCATACTCTCTCTCTCTCTCTCTCTCTCACACACACACACACACAAACACCCTCAGTTTTTCAAAGAAAAAAATTGAAGTCATACATACGGCTTTATAACTGCTTTTTTTTTTCACTCAACAATGAATTGTGAGCAGCTTTCCTCAAAGAATCTCTTTTTTAATGTCTAAAGATTTCATGAATGACCACATAAGAGCATTTGTACTTAAAAAACATTTTATTATGGAAAATCTCAAGCACACAAAAGTCAAAACAACAGTATAATAATCCTCCACGTATACATCATCCAGTTTCAATAATTATTAACATCTCTTCTAGTTTCATCCACTCCCTTTTTTCCCTTGACTATTTTAAAGAAAATCCCAGATATCATTTTATTTCACTGTAAAGAGGAACTGTCTTTATAAGATCTGTGGGTTGAGAAAACGTATAGCAACCCAAAGACGGTCTACATTCGGGACCACTTTAATATGAATCTGTGTTTCATTCATGACAGCAACATTGATGATTTGAAAAATAGTCACACATATACGTGCAAGTTGTATTATTTATTCAACCTTCGGTCGAAGCTTGTAGGGCATCTGGATGTTCAGATCCCTTGCAAGAGTTCCAGCCCACAAGCCAGGCACTGCTGGTCTGATCCACTAACTCAGACATTCAATCAAACTCTGTCTTGCAGTTTCCTCCAGTTGGTTTGCACATGTGAGCTTTCTCTACTAACTCCACCACTCCACTGTTAAGTCTCAAGGTCCAGGATCAGGCCAGCTGCTGTCCTGTACACAGAGCTGCAGGTATCCAACAAAACCCAGGTCATAAAATTGCTTCTCGTGAAAGGTTGCGAAGGCCTCAGAGATCTCCTTCTATGCTTGAGGAAACCAAAGCTGGGGAGGAAGAAGATTTCCTCGGGATCAGAGATGAGTTGAATTCTTAGCTCTCCTCTTTCTCAAGCTTTTCTTTCCATCTTATCACACTGCCTCGTGGGCAGAATTTTACCCAGTGGGAGAAATGTGACCTTGAGAATGGCGTATCTCGTATCTTTGCAGAGTTCCCACTGCTCAAGCTCTCTGAGAAGACCTCCGGAGATGTTTAGAGCCTGAATCCTGCTGGTGACCTCCCCTCCTTTTAAGTTTCCTGCCAAGGCAGCCATAAACATGCAGATACAATTCCAAAAGGAAACAAAGTAGCAGTTTAACCTCTGAACAAGTGCCCACTCTGTCCCCAAAGCACGGCTTTTCCTGTAAGGTGGGCTATGCAGGGAGGCCCCTTCTTGTAAGCCCAAGGGGCACTTCCATCTTCCAAATCTCCATTGCCCCACGGGCTGGTCCTGGTGGAAGACTGAGTTTGCTTTCCCGTCCAGCTATAAGCTGGCAATGTCCCCTCTACCCAGCCACAGGCAAGGTATGAAGGATACGGCTGCTTTTGTCTCTGGGAGCCATATTATAGCACAGAAAGAAGAGTGGGCAGGAAGCCAGCTAGACTTGCCTGAGAAGGCTGAGTCCCAGGAAACGAGAGAAAAAAGAAGGTGGGACCCAAGTACTATAGGCCCACTCACTGTGAAACCTGACTGGGGGAAGGTCTGGCCCTGACCAGAGCAACTCTTCTTCCAAGGAGCAGGCAGGAGGGAGACAAGAAGAGGGTTCAACATGGTGCTCCACGACATTTCCCAGATCAGGGAGAAGCTGAGTGGACATCCCTCCCTCTGTGAGTCACTCTGAACTGTGGGGGGTCAGCATTTTGTCTAGCATATTGAAGAGTTTAATGCTGTTTGGGCCACCATCTACAGTCACTGAGCCAGGCTGATGTCTTTGTGAGTCACGGTGTGTTTACGAACTATACTTACATTAAATGTGCTACAGAAACTCTACACATTTATTCTCTATTTTTTCTTTACTTCTTTCTGCCAGAAATTTCAGATTTAAAACCAAATTTTCTTCTCCTATTTTCCCATTTCCTTCCTTCTGTCCATATGCAACTTTCAGGTTCCCACAGTGGGTCAGATTTTGTGTTTAGATCAGGGCTTCTGTAGTTCAGAGATTCCCAAATTAGGATGAGTAGGTTGGATGGAGTCAGAGGGAAGGAGAGGGCCCTGAGAGAAAAGCAAAGATTCATTGTGAAGAAACGATCGGGTCAGCCCTTAGACATGCTCTCGATGCCGCGTGTCCTCACCCCTACCACTGCCAGACGGTCACAACAGCAGCCACAAAAGCTTCTGACCTGGAACCTTACCAGCAGGAATCTCTCCACTCTCCATGCGAAGCCCAGCAAACTGTGTCATAAAAGATGGGGGCACTGACTCTTTAAGGTGTCTGGGGCCATCTTGAGAATCCCAGAAATTACTTAAGACTCACAAGCATTCTAGTTCTTTCCTTGGATTTAGTAGAGTCTCCCATACAATGTCTAATGTCATATGTAAAGGCAGACGTGAACACACACACACACACGCACAATGGGGTAGGGGTTCGTCCTTCCAACATCCTTCCACATACTCTCCTTGCACCCCTGCCCACCCTCGCTTCCCTAGCCCTAAAGAGCTGAATGTACTCAGATGAACTTAGCCATTCTATTTTTTCAGTTGATTATAAGGAACTTTTATTAAGAACCTACTATGTTCCCGATTTTGGACTAGGTGCTTTTAGAGATGGAAGAAAAAGAAAACACAAAATTGTTCCCCCTAAAGAAGATTCTATTATGCTTATAAGAGATAATGCTAACCTTCAGAAATCAAGGAAAATAAAGAGCATGAATGGTACATACAGAGGTTCGAGGTTTCTGTCTAGTGGAGTTTTGAAGCCCCGAAGGAGGTTAGAGGGCATCTGTGAGATGCACCCTGGAAAAGCCAGAGACGGGCCAAGAAGAGAAGAGAGTATACGTCAGGGGAGCGGAGAAGGTAAGCAATGGCTGGGAGGTAGGAAGGAGCCCAGCCTGCTGTGGAGAGGAAGAGGGGCTAGGCCTGGGTAGAGGCAGGTGTGTGAGTGGAAGAGAGCGATCAACGGGTTGGTGGGGGACGGTCAATTCCAGCACCTGCGTCAGACACACTTGTAGGACACTTTGCCTGGCCCTTTTCCTGGAGAGGTAGGAAATTTGGGTCTGCGTGTATTTTTAGCTTCGTCTTTTCCACCCTCTTCTGAGCAATGACGCTAAGAGCTTTCAGCCTGAAGTCATCTGTTTCCCTAGTCTCGGTTCCAGGGACACAGATGCCAGCGCCACCGCCTCACACGGAGGCTGCTGCCGCCCCGGCGCTGACCCCAAGAGAGCGACGTGTCCTGGACCACAGGAGCAGCCTGTGGTAGGCCGTCCCGCGGTGGCGCTGCCGTCCTGTGCTCTGCCAGCATGTCACCACTCTGTTCTGGCGTGACCCGAGAGGAGAGTTTCTGTGAGGTCCGTGTGAGGTCCCCGGATGCCTGCGCCCTTCCCCAGCAGCACCGACCTCGGAACCCCTCTGTTCGGAAGGCTGTGGAGGGACATGGAGGCCCGCAGGTATCTGCCTAACCCCAGGTCATAGGGGGCTGCGCCTTTCCTGCTCTCTCTCCATCCCTGCTGGCTACACTTCCTCCCTCCCTGCCACCACCGCACGTGTTTCCGAGTCTCTGCTTCCCCACCTGAGCATCTCTAGGACACCCACAGCCACCCCGGGAGGAGGGCTCATTCACTCCTTCGCCTTCTAAACCCACGGCCCAGCCTAAAGCCCCCTTTATGCTGTAGGCCCACATTTTCAAGTCCCCACTAGATATGACTACTGGCAAACATAACCCAAAGCAATTCATAACCTTCCCTCCAAAATTTGACTCTTTTCAACCATCTTATTTCTATCACAAACACCGCTAGCTTCCTTTCCAGATGGTACCTCCTCAGCTGTTACGTCCAGTGAGACAACAAGACGGTTTAATTCCTTCTCAATAGGTCTTTTGCACTTTTGATACACCTACCATCTCCATCCCACTTCTCACTGTTGCTTGGCTGGATGGTCTCTTCCCCATCCCGTTCTATCCTGCTGCTGTACGATGCCACTTTCTGCCTTTTCAAGGTCTTTACCTAGTTCGGCTCCTGTTCCCTCCTGTTTAGCTTTAACTTCTCCCCTTCCCTAGTCCTTTCCTCCACTCCAGGCATTTTGGGTTGCTTACCATCCCATGAACGCATCAAACTTATTCCTGTCTCAGAGTCTGGCACTGTGGTTTACTTGCTTTCTTCCCGTCTCCCCATTATTTTTCAAGTCCTTAACAGGATTTAATTATGGCCTAGCAAAATGGACTTCATTTCCTAAAGCACATAATATACTCCTGCTCGGAACTGTCCTCAGAGATAGCTTTTGTTAAAGTGTTTATCTGTTCTCTTTATTTTCACCAGAATGATATTATTCAACTTGAGTGCCCAAATTTCTTAGTTGGGGTCTTCTGAAAATCATAGAACATGACACAGGTAGACCCTAAAAGACCTGTTGAGGGAGATGCATGTGAAGGGTACAGGAGAGGAAGCTAGAGGAGAGCTTTCCGATGGCAGCGTGGGTCCAAGCCCTGTGGAGGAGAGATGGAAGGGAGGAGGGCTGAGCAGGGCAGGTCAGAGGCTGCAGTGTGGCTCTAAGAAAGTTCCATCTATGAGGAGGAGGTTGATGGGGAGTCACTGAGCCTGCATCACCTGGCTGAAGTTTCATTTCCAGGAATGGGTAGGCATTAGCGCTCTTGCCATGGTGGTTCATTGGCTGGGGTAGTCTTTGGGAGGCAGGACATTGGCACAAGTGCTGTGGCAGATCACAAGGGCAGTGGCAGGAGCCATCGACCATGTGCTCACCACAGCAGGAGTTCCAAGGAAAGCATCTGAAATACTACTGGATAAAGATTTGAACAAGGACCCACTCATACCCCAAATCACCCCAAGGTTCAAAACTAGACCCAAAATTACTGAGTTGAACTACGTATTTCTAAAGAAAATTGTGTTGGAGAAGGGAATTCATATTCACTAACACACCAAAGCATCATCACTCATTACACGATCCCATTACCACTCTAATCTTCACCATTACCACTACCACCACCACCATCACCCCTGACATGACCGCCATTACTGTCACACCGTCGTAACAATCATTACTGTTGTCATAACAACTGCCATCGCCACCACTATCATCACCATTATCACCATCCTCATCATCACCCTGTCTCCAGGACCACTACCATCATCGCCACCACCACTGTCACCTCCATTACCGCTGTGAAATCAGAGAGTGTGGCATAAAGAAGAAGGATCTGCTCGCAATGCCCGATCCCTGGGTTGCGAACCCGCCTCTGCCCCTGGTATGCCATGTGACCTTGGTTAAGTCTCTGTGACTCTTCATTTAATTTTCCCATCTGGCAAATAAGTCCAGTGCATCTGCTGTGCCCTGCTCTCCTATGCAAAAGACAGAGCAGAATGAGATTATTGTAAGTCTGACTAACTGCCAATTTTGAGGCCAAAGAATCAACAGCATTGCCTGATAGCTGACCACACTCAAGCATTCATGAAAACTGTGGTCATGGTAGCTGCAGAATGGGAAGTGACCTTGCCCTGATTAGAATACCCAAGGACAATAAAAGAGATTTTATATCTTATCCAGTTCCTGTGGGGAGCAATAAATGTGTTGCTAAACTCAAGGACCTCGGGAATAAGGAGAAAATTCAGTTGACAACTTAGGACTAAAGATTTAGCTCATACCTACCAAGGCCCAGGAGGGCCTGCCCCACGGGCAGCGTAGTCTTGTGTGGCTAAGCTAGGCCTGCGATGCTTGGTGGCCAAGTGTTCTCTGGAGCTGCTGGAGGAGGATGGTGGGTGGGGTGGGGCCTGTCTGGGATAGGAACAGGAATGTTGCTAGAATACAACTCAAGGGTGAAATGAAGGCCATAGGCTCTGGGTGATGACAGAGGCAGCTGCCGCAAGCCAGAGTCCCAGCCGCATCTGGGCTGCCGATTGCACAACCCAGCTGTCGGCTGGGCCTTCTGACTCCTCAGTGGGATACACTGGCTGGGAGATGGGAGGGGGGTGGGCTGGAGGCGTGGGACAAGTTCGGCACCTGCAGAAGGGTCTGTGAGTGCCCTTCCTTTTGGAGGGTGCCCTGGCTGAGGATGAATGTGGGGGTAGGGCGTTGAGGAAGGGAGGGAGTTTCAATTCTCAGTATTCCCTTTGGTCTGCTCTCTCTGAGACGCCCATGTTCCTAAAAGGGGAATTTCCACAGTTCCCTTCCCACCCGTCCTGGAGACTGGGCAAAGGTGGAAGGTGAACTAAGGGGCAAAAGGGAGATGGAAATTCCCTTAAAGTTGGCAGCAGGGTGGGGGTACCACGTACAGGACTAAAACTGCCAATCTGTGACTTCAAGTCCATTCCAGGAAGGAGGCATTCTTTGCTTCACCCTACCCCAGTGCCTGTACTCCTGACTAGAACACCCTACACCCAAGGGCACTCTGTTCCCTTGAAGCTGAAAGCGGTCCTGCTCCTGCTTGGGCCATCCACTGTCTCATCAATCTGTGTCCCTTTTCTGCCACCTGCCCATGCAGATCTTACAGCTGGCAGTCGGCAAGAGGAAGGCAGAGGCTGGCGCCCTCACTGAGGGCGAGAGCCATGTCTCACTCTGAGAAAGGAGATGCCCCGTGGCTCCCCGGAAGGACTGGGCTTCCGGAGGGAGAAGGTGCGCGGTAATCCAAGTAGGGAGGAGCTGAGGGAGGGGCTTCCTTATCTCATGATCAGCAGATTTCCTCTGGGATAAAAGGACACTGCAGCTGATTTGGGGGCTTCACTTTTTTCTCCTGAGAACTCGCACAAGACCCAGAAAATATTGTATTTTCTCAAGTCTAAGACATCATTCGTTGTGAAGAACACAATTGGTGTAACAAGTTTTTGTTGTTTTGGTATTCAGTGAGGGTCCAGGGAGCTTTCAGTGGGAATAGGGGTGAATACCCTTGAAGGGATCCAGCTCTTTTCTTTTATCAGCAGGATTTGGAGGCTCCAAAATAGAGACAGACTTTTAGCTGTCCAGGTTTCTTTCTGCAGTTGTGGCTTGGATGGAGGTGAGATGGTTGAATGAGAAACTGGAATTGCCCTTCTCTTTCCAAAACCTCGCTCCTAACCCACTTCTCATCCAAGAGGCACAGTCTCTGAGGGCCAGTGGGGACAGTCCCAAGCTACATTCAGATAGATTCAGGGACAGAAATACTAAAGAAATCATCCTGACTCAGGACCAGCTGGAGGATAAAGCTTTCTTCCTCCTGTGGAGTTGAAATAGATCTTGGTTTGAATTCGACCTTTAGGGATCTCACAGAACATTACAACCTTCAGGAAAATGTCATTTCTTCTTAGATTTTCTCTTCTTGGTGAAATTCACATATCCAGTTTCTTTCCTTTTAAACATGGTTTTCAGATCCCTCCCCATCTGGCTGTTCTTTCTATTTGTCAACATCCTGTTTCTAGGGTTGAACCCACAAGTGAACACCATACATCAAAGATGGTGTGGCATCCACAGAACCTTTTTCAATTATGACTTGCACATTTTTCCATTCTAAGACTGCCCATATTTGGTGTCTCTCTGTTTATTTGTTTTCTACTAAGCTTATAGCGAATTAAAATTCTTATGTCTTTTGCACATTAGTTTCCTATATCCTGGAAGTCTAGGTTTGGTTGTTTTCTTGAATCTCAGTGTAGGATTTCCCCCTATACTATATTTTAAATTCTTTGTTTTGTTAGACTGACCTTAAAAAAATAGCCTGTATATTAGTTTCCTGTGGTTGATTATACAAATTCTCATAAACTCAGTGGCTTAAAAAAAAACACAGATTTATTATCTTGCAGGTCTGGAGATCAGAAGTCCAAAATGGTTTCTCCAGGCTAGGTGCGGGCAGGCTGTACTCCTCTGAGGGTCTAGGAGAGAATCAATTTCCTTGCTTTTTTCTGTTTCAAGAGGTCGCTTGTATTCATTGGCTCGTGGCCCCTCCCTCCATCTTCAAACCTCTTCCTAAATCTGCTTCCATCATCACATCTCCTGCTCTTACTCTTCAAAACAAAGCATTCCTGTGATCACATTTGACCTATCCACATAGTCCAGGAGAATTTCCTCTTCTTCAGGTGTTTGGTGTAATCACGTTTGTAAGATTCCTTCAGCCATGTAAAATAACATATATGTTCTTAGGTTCTGAGGATTAGGACTCGGATCCTTGAGGCGGGCCCACATCAACCAGTCGAGATATTGGCTCGTGGTTCTGTCATTCAATATTTTAATTATTGGTGTTACTAGTTATAGTATATGTCAGATTGATTAGAATCCGGCCATTATTTTCATCCAAACTATTGATGAAAATGTTGAGGAAGACAGCGAACTAGTAAGGAATGAACCCAGGAGGCCTTCTTCCGGGTGACACTGATGAATTCTTTTGGGTTATAGGAGGGCTTAATATGGTTTCATCGCTCTTAATTTGGAAGATAGGCATTTCTTTCTTTTTTAAAGAGGACTTACTTTTCTTTCACATTACTACTTAACAATGTCTGAAGTTCCTCACAACATCCGCTCTCTTTCTGCAGTACAAGGAAGAAGCAGCCCCTAAGTCTTACGTGTTATTTTCCAGCATTTTATTCCCACATATGTAATATCTCAAAATTAATCTAATCTTCCCAATAATTGCTGTTTCATAGATCAATATATGTCTAGATTTACCTACATACTGAATATTTAATTTTCTTGCTATAGTTTCTTACTTCCCGCTACTAACCTCTGAGTTCAATTTCTGTTTTTCTGAGAACATCATGTCACATCTCTTAAGCTTATATCTAAAATTTCTATTTTCTTTTCATTTTTCATTCTGTCTTGCAATTTGGGTAACTTCTAGCTTACCAATTCTCTCTTTACCTGTGTTTAACATGCCTGCTCATTGATTTTTTGAACTCTGACAATCCTATTTTTTTTTTCTAACCTGTATGGTTTTTTTAGAAAGCATTTTTGTTCTTTTCTTATTTATTCAGTCTTTAATAACTAAAACATTTAACTTACATTATGTATCTGGTAGTTCCTACTACCTGAATTCTCAGGAGTCTAATCTAACTTATTGTTTTATTTACTAATTCTTGCTTATGATAGGAATTTTTCATCCTCAGCTTTACCTTCAGAGAATCCTAACTTATAGAGATCTAGCACTATCAGGTTGACTATTTGTCCTTCAAAGATTTTGTGTTTTCTTTTTCCAGGCATCCTAGGTATATCGCTGAGATAAAACTTCTTTTCTTGCTGACTGTAACACAAGGCTCAAACTTGCATGAGGGATAAATATTTTAAAATTCCAGAAGATGGACAGCGAAAATAGGTAGCTAAATGTTATTCCACCCCACCATTGTGCTAAGGGGATATGTGAAGATTCTGGCATTATAAAAGGGATAAATTCCAACTCCTTAATTTCATGAGTCTGTGTATGGTCTCCTGTTCCTATGCGGGCATCAAAACCCAGGCTTCTTGATGCCCGGGTTTGAGAAACCCCCATACATTATAACACCGTCTAGAACATAACTTATTCCCTTGGTGGGAATTCAACCAGCTTCTTCTACATGATGGAAAATAGAGAGAAACTTGATGTTTCTTCAAGACAATGTAGGCACTCTGATGAACACTGCATCAGCGTAATTCCATTTAATTCTTGAAACAAACTGACGGATGTTTTTCAGATGAGTCAACAAAGGCTCAGAGAGGTTAAATAATTTTCTCAAGGTCACACAGCTAGTTAACAGCAGAGACTAGCCTTAATCCTAAACTTGACAGGCACCACAGCCCGGGTTTTCTCCTACTGTGTGTGTGTATGTGGATGCTTATTTAAAACCCTACTTATTTCCATATTTAAAGCAACATTTTCCATCATCTGTATTCCTCTTCAACTAATGTTCTAATTCTCAATTTAATCACAGAAAAAGGGATTTTGGAAGATTAGTGGGCCACGATAAGTGTCTTTCTACATCGTACCCCAAGATCATTTCTCCTGTGGTCTTCGATGGGCCTCCTAACTGCTCCTTTTATGACTTTTATCCTCCTTGACTTTGCCAGGGTTTGCTATTGTTCTTTTACTTTTTTTTTTTTTTTAAAGATTTCTGGCTTTGGCTTCTTGAATACTTCCCATTCTTTACCTGCTTCTTTGCTTTACACTTCTCCCTCATTTTCAAATCTTAAGGGTAGACATTTTTCCACTTCTCTTATCTTTTCCTTAACCCTCATCTTCATTAACTTCCTTTTTTCCCTGGTGGTCTTATCAATCATTTCGTTTTGACATCTACTTCTAAGCAGGTGACCCTTGGATTTTCATCTTTAATGCAGTCCTCTCACCCCAACTTCAGACCACTATGTGACCCATGAGACATTGAGACTTGGATGATTCCTGGGTACCTTAAATTCAATGTACCCGTAGTCACATTGTTTCTCCTAAAACCCTCTATGTTCCCATCAGAAACAACACACAGTCATTTCCCATTCCTGCCTAGAATCTGGTCTTCTTGCACCTTTCATTGCCTTGCCTAATACAATTTCTCATTTCAAAGTTCAGCCCACAACTCATTCCAAGGCGCCAGGGTTCCTGTGTCTCACTTCCATGATCTTGCTCATTTCCTTGCATTCAAATGCCTCTCCCAGCTCATTCCTACTTTTATTTCAGGTATTTGAAACCTTACCTAACTCCTATATGAAGCCATGCCTGACCTCCACTTCCTTTAGACAAACCCCTCAGCACATAATAACATACACTGTCAGTGCCCATATCCAGTGCCCTTTCCATGGTAGTGCATTCTGGCTCCATACAACTGCCAGTGCCTGTGCTTATTTTTCTGAGGTGATTTCTGAAAGTCACTGGAAGTTTTCCCCTCCGTGCAGCAGGCTTAGAAGAGCCTGGATGAAAACACCTTCAACGCAAACGTATCCAGCTCCCTCTCTCCCAGATGAAATTATTGAGTATATGGTTTATGTCGACCTCCAGAGAATTCCCAGCAGAATGAGACTCTAGCTGACCACGGTGGTAGCTGTCTTGTTAGGGCATCCACCGACTGCCCCCTTCCCTTGTCATATCTGCACACCAGTGCTGGTGACTATTGGAAGCAGCTCTCAAATAAACTCCTTCCCTCAAACCCTTTTCTTAGGGTCTGCTTCTGGGACACCCTAACCTGCATGCCTGTGATCTGTGTCCCACATGCTGGCACTCGTGTTTTCTGGTAGTGTCCACCCTTCTGTCAGATGTCTCACCAGACTGTCAGCGTGGAGGGCTGGGTGGGGTTTGGACCTTTCTCTATACCTGGCAGAATCCTGCCCACCGGGGAGGATGCAGAAATGTGGTTTAATGAGAAGGCTTTGGAGACAATAGGCGAGGGCCTGCTTGTGGAAAGTGTGTGCTGGATTCTCATCTAAGACTGCGCATGTGCCTGTGTGCATGTACATGTGTGCGTGTGTGTGTGTGTGCACTATTAAAACCATGTGAGCAACAGAACACCCAGAAGAGAGAGGTGGGGGTGGGAGAGTCAGGGAGAGGGCAGGAGCAGAGTCCTTAGCAGTGAGAAGCCCAGCCTGGGAGGAAAGTGGTTCCTGAAGACCCAGCAGAGGCTGAAAATCAAAGGAGGAGAAGAAAGGACATGCTTTATCCTAAAAACAAAAACAGGAAACAAGCAATAAATCAGAACCTTGAAGAACACTGTCATGGCCTGAGCACATCAGCTTCCCCTCCTGCTCCAGGGAGGCCCCATTTCATTGCTGCAGCTCGGTAAGGTTTCTCCAGGCCAGCAGCACCCAGAGCCCCATGCGCCGGGCACCTGCTGCCTGTTGGCACCCATTCGTGGTGAACCGGTTCCCATCCTATGAAGCAATGTCCCCCACAGAGAGCAGGGCCCAGACTCAGTGTCCTGACCCGAGGTCAGCACTTCCCAGCAGTCTGCTCTGGCATTGCCCTGGCCTTCACCTCTGAGCTGTCCCTGACTCACTCGGTCCTTTCCTCTCTGTCCCTCTGCAATAGCCCTGGAAGCCCCAAGGGACTGAGGACTTTTCTGAAAAGAGTATTTCTGGCCGTCAGTGTTGACTTCCACCCACCCACAGGATGAGATCGTCTCAACACATACTCCTTCCAATTAAATGTCCAAACTCAATATGCATATCTCAGCTAGAACTGCTGCAGGCCCGGCCCTGGAACAGGACTGCGCTGTGGCAGGACTCGCCAACGGGGAGGATGCAAGGCTGGGATGTCCCGGGTCAGGCTGCAGGACGCCCGCCTGCCCTGAGGCAGAGACCTCAGACAGCTGTCACTCAGTCGCCCCGGGAGGGCGTGAGAGTCCTGCAGAAAGGTTCGGTTCGGCTCTACGAGACAGGCAGTGCTAGAGGAAGGCAGACAAGGAGAAGTGTGGAAGAAAGGAAATTGTCTCGCTTATTAGGAATCATCCTGGGAATTCTGCCCACTAAACTCCGAGATTTAAGCTGAGCTACACAGAGTCAGTGTAGGCAGCAAGAAAGGACATCACTGAAAGTCGCCGAATGAGGCAGTGTTGACCGCTCCCTCTGAGACCAGGTTGAGACAGAAACAAGAACGGAAGCCGCCCTTTCCCACAGGAAGGAGACATCCTTATCTGCTGTGTCTTTTCACACTCCTTCGGAATCTTCACCGAGAGCCCTCCCCAAGTCCACCTCCTGGGCCCAGAAGTGAAGGAGACGCTTCCCCTGACTGAGAGAGATCTCTCCTTCCCGGTCCTCAGCCCGGGCCGCTCGGGTCCCTCCCATCCTCTCGGTCTCTTCTGTGATGCCATCTGCTCACAGAACCGTGGGTGTAGCAGACCCTCCCAGCACCATTTTACTCCCTTACAGCCTTCAGAAATCACTTTAGTTATTTAGTCACTGATCAATTGTCTTCCCCCACTAATTTCCATGAGGATGCAGATACTGTCCTATTCCCTGAGATATTTCTGGCATCCAGACCCAACAGGAATCATCCCAGAAGGTGCGAAAGGATGGTCCCCATCTTTTGAAACCCACTGTCTTCAGGGCAGGGAGAGGTCTACATTTGCGGAGTGGCTGGGGGAGAACGTGGCTCTAAGAGTGGTCTAGCTCTCAGCAGTAAGAGTTGGTAAGCCTTCCACGGGATCCAGAATGATGGTTCCTGGGCCGTGAGGTGGGAGTGTGGGGTGTGGAGGGGACTGTCAAGGCTGAGGCAACAAGGAAAGTGCAGTGGCTTTGCCAGGTGGCAGATTCTGTGGCCTTTTCCCCACCAATGTCCCAACACCAGTCCCTTGTTGGTTATAGCAGCAATGAGGACATGAATCATATGGCGGTAGTGGTGATATGGTATAGGAGAGAACCAGTGACCCCAAGGGAACCAAGTCCAAGTCTTAAGGCTTGTCATTTGCACACTGTGCAGGTCACCTGGCAATTCCAAGCTTCAGTCTACCCATCTATAATGCCAATGGCTCACTTACTCATCAAGTAGTCATTGAGACTTACTATATATCAAGTACTCAACAAAGCACCCGTGATTAGTCCTAAATTAACCAGCTATGATCCCTTCTGGCTAGCAGGAGGGCCATACATCAAACAATCTTGTCTGCACATTTATTTTGGCCTACCTGGAGGGATTAATACTCCTCCTCCTCCTTTTTCTACCTGTTCTTTTTCTTATTATTTTATAAATCAAATATCAAGTCATTCTCTCTGGCTCTGCCACTAGACTGTACCTCAGAAACTCTGGCCAAGAAAATCACAAGGGAAGAACCTCCATTAGATATGGGGGTAGCACACTGGACAGGGGTGAGGGATGGAGGAGGGAAGAGGCGGAGGCTGCTGAGGGTCACAGAGGGGTGAAGCTGTGACAGGTGACCAATTGTCCCTTCTTCCCTGAGGAGCTGGGCTCAGATGAGACTCTTCGAGGGGAGGAAGCTCAGGCCTGAAAACCACTGGCCTGTGAGAAGCTTGACAAACTTTTCCCTGATGGTGACGATGAGGCTGCGATTACTCAGGGCTCCTGGCAGAGTTCCTGGCAAAAACCATAGGAAATGACTGGTATGATAATTTGAGTGAGAAGTCCGAGTCCTGGTTCAGATCCAGGGTGGAGTTTTTCTCATTGTTCTGTTTCCCATCTCCTCTCCCTAGCTGTGGACAGAAACTCAACCATCCTCTGTGGGCCTTGGTTTGCCCCTAATTCCAGTGCGGCAGGCATCTCTAGTGTTCCTGTGTCTGGTTTTGCTCTTCTAGGTCTACGGAGGATGGTGCATGAGGCGCGGCCGTGGGACTGGCTTTAGCCAGTGAGGTGTGGACAGGCAACGTGAAGATACTACTTGGAGGACCCTGCCCTGGACAGTCACTCAGCCTCTTGTTAGATGAAGTCACTGATATTCGAAGGTTAATTGTTACTGTATAGTGACATGACCTTTCCTGACTGGTACCAAACTGACCAGAATATGCCTTCTGTGGAGAACAGATGGAAAGTACTTAGAGAAGAGTCATCTTCCAGAAGTCTATGAAACAAGCAGGAAAAAGGAAGTCTTTCTCTTTTTTTGGACTTAATTCTGATAAGAAAGAAGAGGCTAATTAGAATACTGACAATGAGAGGAATTTTGACAGATAGCGACCATCGCATAGCCAGTGAGATTTCCTAAAGCTCTGAGAAGCGCAGTCAGTCATTCATTCAGGCCTCCACTGGGCCCGTCTCCATTTATTCATACAGCATTTATTTGTTAAGTCCCAGACACAATGCCATGACGAGGGACACAGAGACAAAAGTGTAAGGCCACTGGCCTTCAGAAACCCACAGCCTAAGAGACAGCAGAGGCCCATACAGCCCTATAATCTTCAGAAAAGTGCTGTCAGGGAAATTCTGAATGGATATGACATGGAAAAGAAAGAGAAAGAGAGCTTAAGATTTCACGTAAGAGGCATGGACACAACAGGCAGAGAGAGGGTCGCAGCCTAGGCTGAGGAAATTCAGTTATATCTCAATCACTAACTCTACACAGATTCATTGAGCATCTACTATGTGCTAGGCATGGTTCTAAATGCTAGGATGCACAGGTGCACAAGGAGAATCAAAACTGGACATAATTGTACTACATGTGCAATAAGGGTTATGAAGGCAGGGTTACTTTGGAACGAAGGTCCCTGCCTGGGCATTTGGAAAAGTTAAATCCAAATAGAGATCCACCACTCACATTCATTCATTCATTCATTCAAGGTCACTTTTGTGCCCCGGTAAACCTAAAGCTGTCTGGGGGTAGCTGTGTCCAGATGCGGGCACTGAGAGGCTGAATTGGGTCAGGCACCTCCTCGGGGTGGCAGCAACACTGCAGTCATGGGAAGCATGCACCCTGGTGACAGGGAGAAGCCACCTGCCTGAGCTAAGAAGTATGTTGAGAGATGAAGCAACAGCTCTGGAGGGAACACAAGCTGCGATGTGAACATCTAAGCGGTCTGGGGTCATGTCACGAGGGGAAACAAAGGGGGTTGCGGCAAAACTTTTAGGACACCAAGCCGCGTCTCAAGCCCTGCTATGCTTGTGACTGACTGCCTAAAAGGCTGAGGAGTGCTGACCACAGTGCGCTAGATCGATTTGGATGAAGACAGTTTTTCAGATTCTAAAATCAGAGAGAGAGAGAGAGAGAGAGAGAGAGAGGGAGGGAGGGAGGGAGGGAGGGAGACAGACAGAGAAGCTTCCTGATAGAGAAGGGCCAAACACCTATCCAGAATGGGCAGGGATGATACGTTTTGATCAGTACCTGCAAGCACTCACCCTCACCAGTCTGCAAATGGCCAGTGAAAGGCTGTGTCCTGAGGTGGGCAGCTGGGTCCTGACTACAGGGTCTGGATCCTCAGCATACAGCCCCCGTGAGCTCTGGACTGGAACTACCAGGTTGCCTAACTCACACCTGAAGAGGCTGAAAGCTGCCTGGGACATTCGGAACCACCATCCCCTGAAATCTTGCTTCTGGGGCCCCTGGGACCATGTGCCCAACCTTCCCTTCTCTTAGGCCAGGACTCCAGGGCCCTCATGGCACTTTTCACATGTGTGTGTGATTTCTTGGTTTATATTGGTCTTTTTCTGTCTTTAATTAAATTTCTTTTGGAAAAAATCCATCTCCACAGAACCAAGGGATTAAAATTTTTCAGTTTTCTTTTTGATTTTTGTTTTTACCCCATCTGTGCCATAGCTTGGGGCCCTTTGTGACTGGTTTTCATGTTGAGGACAGCAGGCACCTGACTGAGCTGGGTGGGGGGTGAGGGGTGGTATTGGGTGAGGTGACAACTTGAGACTAGATGGGTGGCGAAACCACCTTTCTTCAGGCGCTTCTCAAATGACCAGAGCCCCAGATATCTACCACTGTCAACTCTGAACCTTCTTTTACACCCTCCTTCTTAAAGCCCTCCTGCCTCATCCTGTGTGGTCAGGTCCCTGCCTGGAAGCTTCATCATCAAAGGGAGAAGACAAAGCCGGCTTGTTGCTCTGTATTTGTCTTGGGAGTGCTTGTCCCGAGGAGAGCCTCCTGGCCGCCCCAGCCAGGAATAGCACCGAGTCTACACGACCAGCCTGCCTGCCCCGCCAGACCTTCTGAATCGCTTGTTTTTATTAAAATTCTTCTGCACGCGCAATCCCAGACGGTGTGTGGATCTTGGATGAGGCGGTGTGGGGGACCCGAGGAGAGGAAGGCCTCAGGCTTATTTGGCCTGCTGTTTATTTGGCCTGCCTTCCCACAGAATGGAAGTCCATAAAAGTGACCCAAGATTTGTGCCCCAGACCTGGACAGGGTATGACACAAGATCCATAGCAGGCTTTGGCCAGGTCTGGCCCAACAGCCTCCAGACACGCAGAAAGCATTCAGGACTGCGTGGGAGTGGGGATGTGAGCACCTTGCTCTGCTGGGCAGAGCTCGTAAGAAGGCCCCTCTTGGCTCCTATCTGCAGGCTCCTGCCCCTCTGAATGTGCCCGTCTGCTTGGCCGCTCTCCCCGGGCACAGGCAACATTTTGAAACAGGCAGGGCTACCTGCAACACTTCAGCAATGCCGGTACCCCTGGGAGCAGGGCCGGTACCTTGGCTTCCAGTTTTCTCAAGCACTGGCCTAGTCCCAGGTCCTAAAGCCCATGCTCCTCGGGGCTGTAGTGTCACCTCCCTGGACCTAGACATTCCTTGGCACTCCTTGCCTGGGCTTGGTGGGCAGCAATGGCCCCGGACTCTGGAGTAAAATCTGTTTTGCATGATTGGACTTAGACACAGAAATTCTATTCCTATCATTCAATCCAATTTACCTGGAGACGGGTTTCCTTCTTGAGCCCTGATCTCCACTCTTCTGGGCCTTCAAACTAGGGCTTCCCCTGGGAGGCCCTGGGTGGGGCAGACCGTAGTACGGGACCTTACAGCCCAAGTGTGCACTTTTCAAGGTCACTGTTCACAGCTGAGGGCCTAGAGTTGTATTCCAAACAGTCCAGGCTCTGAAGCCCTGCTGAGGTGACCACCCCCACAAGACCTACGAGGGACGTGGAGGAGGGCGTAGGGGTGAGGGAGCAGTTTTCAAGTCAGGAAATTGCAAAAGTTCCAGCATCTGCAGCCAAAGGTTCAGTGTGGAAAATTTCAGGCTCCAAGCAGGGTTCCAGAGGAGGACGAAAGGAGCAAGAGGGCCAAGATGCTTGTCCCCAGCTTCCCAGGCCTGGGCTTCCCCAACAAACAGGAGGTACCCAGAGGCCCCAGCAGTGTTCTCTGGTAGCAATCCGTGTAGGACCAGGGATGCTGGCCCAGCACCTTCCCTCCCAGGCAGAGAGAAAAACACATACTAACAGTCCTGGCTCCCAGGGGAACGCTACATAGGAATCCCAGTCTGCAGTGTCCAGGGGAAACTGACGCATGGTGAGAAGGAATTTGCTCTAAACAAGACCAAAGTTTCAGAGTAGGGGATGGTGTCCCCTGCATATGAGCAAGCATTGTAGTTTGACAGAGGAAAAAGAGGAAAACTATAGGGGAAGATTTAGTGTAAGCGTGATGATGGTCTTGGCAGGAAGATCCTCCCTCATCCTTGTATTCCTTCTGAGGGCTTCCTCCAGGAGGGCTGACACTCAGGGGTAGCCCGGATGATGAAGCAATGTAATGAAATGGGATGGGGGTGGGGCAGGCATGGAGGCCAGGAATGGCTGCAGCCTGGCACAGCTGCCAGCCAAGACTTCCTCTCTGCCTGGCTCAGCCCCTGCTGCTGTGTCCCCCACAGTGGGACCCTGCTTGGCGGCCACGCTCCAAGTGGCAGGACTCCCACCTGTCAACAGGAATCACTGAGGCCCCCCAGACCCCCTGCTGACCCCCCTGTCTGGCTCGGACTGTTTGACCAAGCCTAGGAGGAGCTGCCTGCCCGCCCGCTCGCCGCCACCAGCATCTCCAACGCCTACTTGGGCCTCCTCTGGGCTCCTGGAGCCAGGCCGAGAGTGTGCAGCCCGCCGGCTTGCGGCTAGGGATTTCACTTGGAGCCGCTGCATTTGGAACCCATTATTTAATCATTAATTTCCTCCTCTCGTCGACCCCTTCCACCCCGCCTCAGCTCGGCACCCCCACCCCAGATTAGATCTCCACGTGGTGCTTTGCAGTGATCCCTAACAGGGCTTCTGTGCTGGGGACCAGGCGGGCGGGGGAGCGGGCAGCAGGGCCTGTCCTGGGGCGGCTCACTGGTTGGTTGGAAAAAGAGATGGGGCAGCCAAGGCCTGGACCTGCAGGGCAGGAGGATCTAAATGTCCAGAGCCTGACCCCAAGAAGTTGGGGTGTGCCTGCCTGGGGGTGTCAGAGCAGGGGGCCTTCCAGACGCTCAGGGAAGTCTGGCCAACCCTAAGAAGCTCTCAGCCTCTGTGGCCGGAATGAAGCTTCCTGCCTGTCTCCCTGGGGGTTCGTGGAGGTGAGACAGGGAAGGAGAGCCATTCTCAGTGCTGCAGCGGTCAGTGCCCTTGGCGTCCGAGGACAGTCCTCCAGCCCCAGCCAGGCGACAGGCGTGGCTCTCCCTCCTCTCAGGGAAGGATTCAGCTTCAGCAGCACAGGGGCCCTGGCCTGGACACAGAGGGGTCAAGGTCACTGAGGCTGAGTAGGAGAAGATGAGCCTCCATCAGGCCTTGTAGGTCACAGGAGCAGGTGGTGGCAGGGCCCACCCTCCTGTCCGCGCCACATGCTTGCATCCCGTGCTTGGAGAGCTGAACAGAGGCTGTGATCACAGCAAGCCGCATTCCCAGGAGGAGCAACCCTGAGGATGCTGTGTCCCCAGGGTGGGAGAGGGGCCGGTGGAACCGAGAAAAGGGGGAGGAAGCAACATTTATTAGGCGCCTCCTGTGTACCCTGCTTTTATCACATTGTCCTCACCGATGTCATCATCGTCAGAAGCAGCATTATTGCTCTTATGGGCCAGACAATGCCCTAAGCACTTTATACCGTTAGCTCACTGTGACCCTGCAGCAGCTCCCTTTATAATGAGGACACTGAGTCCCAGAGATATGAAGTAACTTGATCAAAATCAGAAGAGGCGGAAACAAGATCTGATGTCTGTACTCTTTCAATGTCAAAAGGGCTACTAGCTACAAACTTTGTGAGCTGGGTGCAGTTCTGGGCACAGGCCACCTCTACTCAGCCTCGGAAAAAGCTGGCCAGCCCACCAATTCATGGCAGGACATTGAGGGGGTGTGGGGGAGGGAAGGGAAGTCTTTTGCCCACAACCCCCCATCATAGCAATATCCCCTGCCTCGTTTCCCCATACTGAAATGTCCACCTTCTTCCTAGGCCCAGCTCAGCCACACCTTCCCTGACTTTCCCAGCCCCGTCTGAGAGACACAGCCCTTAGAGGCTGAGACCCATCGCTTTCCCTGTGTTGTTCTTCAGCAGTTTCCTGGGGATGAGACTTTCATCGGCCTAGAAACTCTTGAGGGGAGAAAGGGCATCAGAGAACCGCCTGTGTGGGGGTGAGGCCCCAAGGCAGGATGCGCAGGCTCCAGCTGTGTCCCCCACTGCCTCACCACTGCCTGCTCCCTCGAGGTGTGTGAGTAGGTGTGTGAATCCAAGGGCCTCCCTCTCCTTCTCACGATCACTGAGCACACTCCCTGCTGACAGCTGACAGAGGCTGTGAAAGGACACTACTTTGTCTTCCTCCTCTCCTCCTTCCCCTCCTCCTCTCCTTCTCCTCCTGCTCCTCCTCCTTTTCCTCTTCCTTCCATTCCTCTTCCTCCTCTACCTCATCGTCCTCCTTCCCCTTCTCCTGGTCCTCTTTCACCTCCTCCTCCTCATTATTATTTTATTATTATTATTATCAATTATTATTTTATTTTCTAGCCTTAGAGCCCCTTTCCTGTCCTGGCGCAAGGCAGATTCCATCTCCCGTTCTCACTGTAGATGCTGAAGCCAGATACTTACTTTCTGTGCCGTTGGGATGTGGGTAGCTATCTGATCCTTAGGACTGGCAGTACCCAGCCTGGACTTTAAATCCAGGACAAGGAAGAGTTATTCTGGAGGTGGTTGCAGCGGCAGCCTTGGGTTTTGAGGGGCAGCAGCAACAGCAGTGCCAGCCGGGTGGCTGGGGCATGCGTGTCTTAAGGACCCTCCTTTCAGCTCTGGGATATTCTCTGGTTTTTCAGCCTTCCCTACTCCCATCTGCTCTGAGCTACTTTTCTAACCTTTGGTGCAATTCTAGGAAAGCCGTAGAATAGCTTTTCTCTGCTTAAAGTAGGCGGACTAATTTTTTATTGCTTACAACTGACAGAACCTGAGTTCTCAGAGCCTTTCAAGCCTTCGCCCACTTCTGCCTGTACCTTGGACCTGACTTGGCCTGCAGCCCACGTGCAGACACAAGATAGCAAGCTGGCATTCTACCCAGTGCCAGTGTTGTTTCCCCAAGTCAGACACTCTTTCCTAGAAGTAAGGGCACGTGATGTAGTGAATGAGGGTGAGCTTTTAGAGGCCAAAAGCAGGGTTGAGTCTCAGCCCCTTCCCTTCTCAAGAGAATATCCCTTAGTCTCTTTAGGCTATGGTATTTTTTTTAATCTGTAGAGTTAAATGTAATAAAGCCACCTTCATATCGGTTGTTACAAAGGTTAAATGAGATGATTAATGAACAAAAAGCACCCAAAATAATGTCTGGCACACAATGACTCTCAGCAGGCATTTTCTAATTATAGGCTCCAATTCTTCACTCTTCTCTCTAGCCATGCCCTTTGCCTTATGAATTTTTGGTTTCTCCCACTAGAGATCAAGTCTGCCAACCCTCATCCATGTAGCCCACTTTGGCTAATGGGATGCTGGAAGATGGGATACAGGTTGAGTACCTCTTATCCCAAGATTCTTGGGACCAGGAGAGTTTTGGGTTGGAGATTTTTTTTGAATATTGGAATATTTGCATATACACAGTGAGAAATCTTGGGGATAGAACCTGAATCTAAACATGAAATTATGTGACATATATACTGTATATACACAGCCTATATTTTAAATACATGGAATATTTTAAATAGTTTCATGCATACAGCAAAAGAAACTCCCAACAAAGCGAAGATACAACCCACAGAGTGGGAAAAAAATTTTGCCAGCTATTCTTCCGACAAAGGACTAAATCTTAAATATATAAAGAACTCAAAAAAATCAGACCCACCAAACTTAAAGACCCAACCCAAAAGTGGGCAACTGAAATGAATAGACATTTCTCAGATGAAGAAGTAGAAACACAAAATAGACATATGAAAAAATGTTCAACATCACTGGTCATTCGAGAGATGCAAATTAACAACCCTGAGATTCCACCTCACTCCACAAAGAATAGCTATTATCAACAAATCAGCCAATATCAAATGCTGGAGGGGCTGCGGAGAAAAAGGAACCCTTCTCCACTCTTGGTGGGAATGTAGACTGGTGCAACTACTTTGGAAATCAGTGTGGAGATTCCTCAGGGAACTAGGACTAGAGATTCCATTTGACCCAGCTATTCCCCTTCTTGGTATCTTCCCAAAAGATTTAAAAGCATCATATCACAGTGATATATGCACACCCATGTTTATAGCGGCACAGTTTGTAATAGCTAAATCTTGGAAACAACCAATGCCCATCAACAGCAGAATGGATAAAGAAAATGTAGTTTTTTTATACAATGGAGTACTACTCTGCCATAAAGAATGATAAGCTTGAGATATTTCTAGGTAAATGGATGCATCCTGAGACCATACTCTTAAGTGAAATAAATCGGACACGCATGTTTAAATACTGCACTGTTTCTCTGGTGTGAGAAACTGAAAGTGTAAATAAAGACTAAAATATATTATATTGGGAAAGGGAAGACAACGTCCAAATGGGAAAGGGAACAAGGGAGGGGCAAAGGAACAGAGGGACAAGAGAAATAAGAAATGGAAGGAAAAAATGGAAACAAAGCTTTTGTAAATAAGGAGGGAGGAGAGGGTGAGGGGAGGGGAGGGGAATGGGAAAAAAGAAGCAACAAGATATATCAAGTACAGGTACAAATCCCCTGTGATGAATGTTACCACTATGTACATCTAAAATATGCCATTGAAGGGGCTGGGGATTTAGCTCAGCAGTTAGAGTGCTTGCCTCACAAGCACAACGCCCTGGGTTTGATCCCCAGCACCAATAAATAAATAAATAAAAATAAATAAACAAATAAATAAAATATACCATTGAAATAAATTATAAAAAAAGAAAAGAAAAAATAGTTTCGTACATAAAACAAAGTTTCATGGCATAGAATTTTCTGCTGGGGCATCATATTAGTACACAAAAAGTTTTGGATTGTAGAGTAGAGCATTTCAAACTTTAGAATTTTAGGCAGGGGATGCTCAGCTATGTAAGTGGGGACTGGAAACATGTTTGCACAGTTGAACTCGCCCTCTGGGGATTCTACTCTGACTACAGGATGAATATACTCTGGGTAGGTAATAGTCCTGGGGAGTTTAAGGCTCATGGAACAGACTCGCCTACAATTCGGCCCAAAACTAGTTGATTCTCAGATGTATGAATGAGAATAAATGATAGCTGTTTTACATCATTGACTTTGGAGATGGTTTGCTGCGCAGCTCTTGTGAGGCAATTGCTAACCGATACACTCACTACCAGGAAGTCTGAAAATAGGCAACTCAGGGAGGGTACAGACCAACCTTCCAGATGCTATTAAAGACTCCTGTTTTACTTAGCAGGTTTTTTTTTTTTTCTATCCTCAGTGTGTGAAATTTGTCCCTGTCATTGCAAGCTAGTTCGCACACCTCCAAACATGTCCATGTATGTTCCAGGCAGGAAGATGAATAAAAGGTGAAAGAAGAGGGGCAAATGGCAAAAGTTGGAAAGAAACAGGTCAGTTAGTCTGTCCCTCTAACAAGCTTTCCCAGAAGCTCTTCCTCCAGTACATTTTATCCTATTATCTCACCAAATTATTGTCCAGAAGACTATCTTAATGCCACCATACCTGCTAGGAATTCCAGGAAGCTCAGTATTTTCAATGGATCACAATGCTTCCCTGCAATCTGAAGTTCTGATAGTAAGGAAGAAGAAGGTAACTGTTTCAGATTTATCAAGATCTACAGTGTGCCAGGGAGCATGCTAATTTCTAAGGATACAGCTCACTCAGGGCTCCTGGCCTGGTGCTGAAAAGAGAGAGAAGAAAATCAGTGTTGCACATTCTTTGCTACTGTTCTGCATGGAGGGGTGTTTGGGAAGACTGTTCTGTTGAATGTGAAATAGGCACAGAGACCTTTTCTTTCTCTAGCCTCCTATCCTTACCACCCCCTTTCAAGCCCTGCACCCTGGAATATTGCAGTAATGGTGGGAGGTCTACTGTGAATGAGTTGGATGGGGACTAAGTGGACAGAAAGGACAGAGAGAGGCTTTGCTTTTCATGAACAAAGAGCAGAACTGTAGCTGCCACCAGTGGCAGGAGCTTTGCAGATACCAGAGAGGACATCCTGTAGGCCCAACGTACTGCAGATCAGGGAGTTTGGGGTACATCGAATGGCCCCCACATGACTGCTTGTGTGGTAATGAATGATGTCCACCCAGAGGAGCAGGTCTTTCTAAATGCCAATCCCACCTCTGGGTCTGTGGTTCTTCTGTTATGGTTCAGATCTAAAATGATCCCGTTTTCATTGTGTTTAGAAGGTAACTAGACCATGGTGGGGGCAGGGCTCATCAATGGATTCAACTACTGATGAATTCAATAGCTGAATGTGCTATTGGAGTGGAGGCTGGTTGACGGAGGGCCACTGGGGCTGTGACCTGGAAGGGCCTATTCTTTTCCCCAACTCCTCCTTCCCTCTCTTCCTTCTGGCTGCCACGGGTTGAGCACCTTTTCCTCTGCCATGCCCATCTGCCATGCTCTCCATGCCTTGGAGTCAGCTGACTGTGGACTGAAACTGTGAGCCCACATAAACCTCTCCCTTAAGTTTCAGGTCTCGGGTACTTTGTCCCAGTGGCCGGAAAGTAATGAATACACTCTCATTGCAGTATTTTCTTATCCAGGTCCCTCTCTTTTCCTCCTGTGTCCCTTTCTCTCCTCATCTGGAGCATTTTATCTACACTCATCTCTTCTTCTATGCCCTCAGGATTAATGCTGCAAAGTCCATTTCTGTTTTTCTACTGAAACAGCCCTTTCCTGAGGCATTGATTCCCCCACCATCTAGCTTGAAAGGGAAAAATCCTTGGGCTTTCACATCCATGGAAGTACTAAAATCCTTTCATTTACATAAGTTGTCAGGCTATTTCAGTGTAATGCTGGGGCGGCCCAGCCCAATAGAGTTGCCTAGCCCAGCCTGAGGGGAGGAAGGCAGGACAGAGTCTGAGACTCATCATTACTTATGGGCATTTGCTCCGTGCCAGGCGCTGTCCTTGGTGCTGGGACCAGAGTCAGAAAGCAGGTGCTCCTTGGGTCCTGTCCTGGCAGAGGGGAAAGCCAGAATGGGGCATGGAGAGTACAGAACATTCAGGAAATTACTAGCGGTGGAAAGTAGTTACAAGAGCATGGGAACAGTGGGAGTATCAGGACATGGTATGATGGCAATAGGAAGGACCTAATCAGAGATCAGGCAGAAATTTGGGGGCATACTTGAGAACTTGGACTCTGTGCTGAGAACTGAGGACAAACTTTGATGCGTTATGGTATGTGGCAGGGGTTGGTTTAGAAAGGAGGGATTTGGGAGGGTCTAAGGGGGCCCAGAGCACAGAGAGCAAATAATGAGGAGGCTTTTCCTTTGTGGTGATTCAGGGCTCTTGGCCAAGGCAGAAGCAGTGGGCTGGGGGAGGGGCAGGTGCAAGAGTGGCAGCTAAGGCATCAAAGCTGCATGTGTACAACTTTTCTTTCAGGAAAAGCTCACAGAAGGAGATGCTGCTCCTTCTCCCTGCCCCCTACATTTTCTTGCCAGGGGCCCAGGTGTGATGCTCCTCTGGGGGAGACTCTGCCAGATGCGAAGACCTGGGAGTCAGGAGGCAGAAGAAAGGGTCTGTGGGCCAAAGTGACCTCCAGGCTAGAATGGGCTGAGACAGGGGACCAGACTGGGAGTGGGGTCAAAAGCTGCAAGCCCCTCCTTCCACCAGGACCACCTATCGCCCTACCCTACTGTCCTCTGCTGAGCCTGGAGCCTCCTGCTTTCTGTGGCCCCCCCAAGAAGCCCGAGGAAGCTCCATCCAGAAGGATCAACCATGTTCAGGTGGCCCATGTTCTAGCTGTAACCTCAACTGACCATTACCACTGTGGAAGACCCACCTCAAACTTGCTTCCTCCCTCTACTCTGAGGTCAGACAGACCCCTTTCCCTACCCCCTTAGTCCAGGGCCTCCTGCGGATCCCTGCTCACAGCCTCCATCTGGCCTTCAAGGCATTGCTTCATTTTCTTTGGCTGTTGCTTTTTCCTCTTTCCATGTACCTGGTTGGCTTCCAGGATCAGCCGAGGCTCAGACTTGGCTGCACGGAACTAGAGATAGACACAGTTCCTTTATTATTTGATTTAGTGAAAAAAGAAAGAAAGAAAGGAGAATTCTTGGCAGGGTTGGTACCTTCCAAGTCAGAGCCAAGAGACCCCACTAAAGACCTCGGGAGCTTGGACAGGAAGTGGCCAGCAAGAATCTCAAGAGAATCTCCTGTTCAAGCTTAAATGGCCTCCCTACCCCCACCTCAAGCCTTTTCCTTTGGAGGGTTCCAGGAGTCAGGTTGCCCTCCACCTCCCACCTCCCAGGGACCCCCCCTCCTGCCCCCCAGGGCTGCAGCCCCTGCCAAGGCCTGGCTGTGACACATTGCTTGGTCCCTGCCTGGGACCCTCCCAGCTCCAGCAACCTTTGGATGCCCCCCAGGCCCACCACACACTGTGGGTTGTTCCAGCCGAAATTCCCTTGCACCGTGGAAAGAGGAAATGAGAGCAGGAGTGGGGGCAAGGGATAGCGGGAAAAAAATGAGATGGAACTAAGTCCTGGAAGAAAGAGAACCAAAGAAGAAGACAAGAGAGCAGTAGCTGGCGTGGGGCCAGCTGGCGTGGGACAGGACAGCATTAGCTGGGGGCTGGCACTAGGGCCATGACATGGGACTTGTCAGGTCATATCAAAGGGAGTCAGGCTCATATCTCCCCTGTGACCACATCTAGGATCTTGTTCTGGCCCGAGCTTGGGTCAGCCTCTGCCCTGCTTCTGCTGTCCATGAGAACTGGAGAAAGTACCAGGGGTGTCTTAGTCTCCCGAGGCGGCAGGGGAAATGTATGGGCTGGCCAGGCTCAAAAAATGGGGCTGGAGGAGGAGATTGGAGGTAGCGTTTGGCATCTCTCATCACTCTTCCTGGCCACTTCTTCACTTCCAGAGCCCTGGCTTCCAGTCTCCCACCCTCAGGGCCTTTGGCCCTCCATGTTCCTCTGCCTGCCCTGAACGTGGCTGCTGTCTCTGTCATTCTGCACCTCAATTTACCAACCTACTATTAGGCTCTCTAAGTGCACTGTGGGTGTTATGTAACTATTATACTGTCTTCATAGACTTCATAGACTTTAGTGGGGTCTCTTGGCTCTTGGGTCTCTTGGGTCTCTTTGACTCTTCCAGAATGGCCTCCTAAAACCTATCTCTGTTGCCAAGTGTGCAGGGGAGGGAGGACATCCAGTCTCTTGCCTGAGCAGGGATAGAGTCACTAGAGAATGACAAGGCCTTTTCAGGGCAGTAACCTGTCCTTCAGCTAAGGACTGAGGGGACATGAGTCTCTCACCAGTAGCTCTTCCAACTATTCTGAGTCTCCTCAGCAGTGGTAGAAATTGCTCCAATAGAGGCCACAGTTAGATTAACAAGTATCCTCCTTGTTTTTTATAGATTTGTTGAGATGTAATTTATATGCCATAAAATGTACTCATAATGTCAATGTCACCGGTGACTTTAGCAGATTCACTGAGGTGTGCAGTCATCACCACAATCCAGTTCTAGAGCATTTCCATCACCCCTTCAACTTTCTTGGATTGGGAAAGTTCCCCTCCCTAGTTCACTGAGAATTTTCATTATAAAGAGGAACATTTTCTTTTAGGAGTATAAAGAGATATTTAGTCATTTACACCCCCATGTGAATTAATACATTTCTTTTAAAAATTAATTTAGTTATTGAGCAAATATTTAGTACTCTTTCTACCACTAGTGGTAGAAACCGTAGCCAGGGGCCAGGTCACTGACCATAAGAACATTTTATTCTCTAGCAGCTCTTTCTCAACTCAGGCAAGAGGTATGATTTCCTGCTCTGACCCAACCTTACCAGAAAATGCTACAGTTGGGAATTATTGGGATCCTGACCCTGCACTTTGATTCCCACTTGACTCCTAACTGGTTAGGCTGAAGGCACACCTCTGAGAATGCATGCATGCTTTTGAGGTGAGAGATTAGTATGCGTGTGTGTCCACATCTGTAAATAAGTGTGGCTGTGTCTGAATGTGTGAATACGTGTCAGTGCCCGTTCATGTTTGTGATGCACCCCAGCCTCCAACAGTGATACTCTGGAGGAATAGGAAGTGTAGCTAATGAAACAGCTGATCATGTAGATTGGACAGCAGCCCAAGACCAGCTCAGGGGAAAAGAACGGCCCAAGCCTCTTTTCCATGCACTCGTGTTTGCACAAACATACACATACACACACACGTGCGTACACACACACATACTGTATACTGGGCATCGAGGCCACAATTGTTACAAGGCCACAGTGATTTCCGGGCTCCAAGGGTCTAAGGAATGGATCTTGAATTCTCTCCTTGGTCCTTGAAGGAGAGAAAGAGGAGGAGAATAGCAAGCACATAATCCTCAAATCTTCCCATTTTGATTATAGGATATATTTTCACCTAACATGTGGTACGGAGAAAAGGGGTTGTGTACACTATCCCTGAGAGGATCTTAGTCAGAAAAACTTGCTTTTACCCCCATCCTGTTGGAATGTGAACAGTGAAGTTCTGATCCTCTTTCAACCATCCACCCATCCACCCATCCATCTGTCTGTCCATCTGTCCACTTAGGCATTGGTTCAGTGAACATTTACTGGGCACCTTCTGGATGCCAGGACCATGCCAACCTTGAGAAAGTAGTGGTAAAGGAGTCCAGGTCTCTTCCTTCAAGGAATTCAAAGTTTAGTGCAGAAGACAGTGAGAATAGACCTGCCCAATCATAGAGACTGAACATGTGTGGGTCTGTTTATAAGGGTGTATGTGAATGAGAAGAGTCCGTAGTCTGCCAGGGGTAGGCCACAGAACAGGGTAACCAAGTGAGTCTCAGGGAAGGGAGTTTGGTCAAGATTCTCAAGGGAGGTGATGCCCAGTGAATTGAAGTTTTCCAGGTGGACAAGAGGATATCACTCATGCAAACCCTGGAGATAAGGCAAACTTAACCTGTCCTGGCAGTTGGAAACAGGAGAGGAGCATGGAGGAGCTTCCACAGGCTCCTTACATACTGGAAGAAGACAGGATTTGGTCACACAACCAAGGCAATAATGCCTTGTCACTGCCTGGCCCCACAGGAATCTGAGCCAGACTTGCTGGATCTGTCCACAGAGGCTGAAAGCCACGGGATGTATTTCAGTTTATGTTTAGGAGGTAAGAAGCGTGGGGGAGGAAAAATTGTGCAGACCAGTAAAAATGTGTCCTGGCCCTATGCCTGTCTGTGGACTGGTGGTTGGGAAATGCTGGGCTAGAAGATCTCTAACATTCCATGAAGCTAATGTTCCAGCCTTCCTGGTCTACAAGCCACAGTGCTAGGTCCATTTCTCCAAAACATCAGGGAACTGTGGGTGGAACTATGCTGAGGAGCGTGAGAGTATACAGACCACAGGCCTTCTTTGGGGGCCCAGACAGTGGAGCTCTAGTCCCTGGTCTGGGGGCACTACCATCTGATGGAGAAGGCAGGGGACTATCTAGGTCCCTCAAAAGCAGCCTGGAAGATATGGAGGGCAGGAGGTGGCCTTACCTCTGAAGTATGAGTCCTGGCTGTGTGGAAGCCCCAAGGATCTGGGCTCTGGGCCAAGCACACAATTCCACCCTTAGCTACCAGCATGGTCACAAGATGTTTTAAATATTTCAACCCAATCGTGTGTCATCACAAATTTCATTTTTCAAGTATGCCTCAGACACCCCCAATATCTAAAATACTGTGGAGGCATGAAGGCAGCAAAGATGCTGGTGGAAGAGAATGTGGGAGTGTTAGAGACATCCCATTTTTTGCAGGGGGCTTTGCAAAGGTAAGCAGAGGGTGAGAAAATCCCCCAGTGTTGGTGGGAGCACAGCCTTCCCCAGAGACAAGGAAAGCCAAAGACCTGACCACCCACCAGTTGAAGGCACAGCCCACTTCAACTCTATGCAGAGACTCACACAATCAGCATCACACTCATCTCAGTCCCCAAGGCTTTGTCCCTGTCACTCACACAGCAAGAGCACCTTCCCTTCTCTATACCAATACATCTCCGAAGGTCAGTTGATTTCCTGCGTCCTCGACCACCATGAAGGTGCAGAATGTCTATGTGTCCACCCACAGTGCCTGGTTATACTGTTGGAGGAATGATATTCCAGCTCCTCTCTAAGAGTTCTCTTGAGGACAGCTAGTCTTTTGCTCTCTAGATCTCTGATGCTCACCTGTCACATGTCCAGTGCTGACACATTCCAGGGGTGCACAGAAAAAACTGGTCTGATAGGATTAGACGAAGGCTGGCATATCCCAACTCATGATGATCCATAATCCTCTCCCTGTGGACCAATTGCTAAACTCCCCGGGGTTGCAAAATTAGCTGCCCAGGTAGAAGGGGTAAATCGAGGCCACATTGTACCTTCTTTCGTTTCTTGAGTCCTCAAATCTCTGAGCTTGAAAGAGCTCTTAAGAACCATCTGTGCCTTCCACTCCAGTGTTTCTTGGCAAGATCTAGGGCTTCAATGCAGGGAAGAGAGATGAAAGAACACTGGAGTGTGTAGCATCAGACCTGGTCTAAACCTCACTGTGCTCATTATTTGAGCACAGGATACATTCCAAAGCATCACTCATTCCAGCCTTCAGTGTTCTCATCTCTACAAGTGGGCATTAATTCTGACCATATAGGTGCTGGGAATATAAAGTGAGAAAACAGCGAGAAGTCCCTAGCTTCTAAGTGGCACTCAAATTCACTTGAGATGAGCATTGTTAAGACTATGACGTATTTTATTTCCACTCTTTTGCCATGGCTTTTTTTTTTTCTTAATGGAAATCATATGGTATGTATAAAGTTGGATATACTGACTTTCTCATTATCATTTCCTTAAATGTCTATAATTGCAGAAATTATTTCCTCTTTATCCCAAGAGTTATTTTGGAGATGAACATAAATTCCTAAGTAGTTTAAGATTTTTTTGTTCCTGCTTTTGTTATTAATACCTAATTTTATTGTGTTGTGACAAGAAAATATATAGTTCTTACAGTTCAAACTTTGAGGATTTTATTTTGAATAAATTAGGTATTCTTTGGAGCCTAAGATGTGATCATTTTTAATGTGTAATATATACATGAAAAGGAGGCGTATTCTGTTTGTTGGCTCTGAGGATTAAGTGCCTTAATCTTTCTTTATTAACTATATTACCCAGATGCTCTGTGTGCTTGTTTTCACGGTTATTTTATTAGTCAAACATTGAGGTGATTATGTTAAATCTCCCACCATGCCAGATTTGTGCCAATTTTTCCTTGCATGTTTGCGCTATAAATAGGCACACAGAGGTTTATGAGGAGGAAGCAAATATATCCTTTAGCAATTGTGAATTGTGCCATCAAATTGTTTGGTTGGTGTTACTGCGACTTCTGTTCTTGTTTTCTTTTTCCACATTTGCTTGGTGTATTTCAACTCATCCTTTGGCTTCTCTACCTTCTGCACCTTAGGCGTGTCTTTTGTAGCTGTCACATGATTGTAGTCATTAGCATATTTTTGTTGCCAGAGACAGATGTAAGAGATAGTCACCCTTCATCTGTGATGCTCACAATTCCCTTTGGGGCTCCCTTTCATGGTCTCTGTAGCTTTCGTTTGCTGTCTGCCCTGTTGCTTCCCTCTTTCCACATTGGCTTCTAGTTGGAAGAGAAGACAGGCTGTCCAGTGAAGATGGCTCCTATCTTGGGTATATTTTGGAGGGTGTCCATATTTTTATTAAAAAAAAAAAACTAAAGCAGTACCCAGATGTGTCACAAATCAGATCCTCACCTTCAAGCATCACCCTCCTCACACATCTGAGGAGCAAGCACCCTCACTACAAAACCCAGCTCTCGGCTCTTGGTGTCTGGGGAGAGGCAAGCCCAATGAGGTGCCAAAGGCCCTAGAATCCACCTCACAATCAGAGATGAGCCAGAGGAGCTCTCTGGCTTGATTTACAACCCTGTGGAAGCAGCTCCATCTGATACTGGATGTCTGAGATAGAGAACAGAAGTTATGCAGAATTATACCAACACACAAAACTAAGTCTATGAGATTCCCCGGTGAAAACAGCAGGTTTTGATAGAGAAACAATTTCTTAAAAAGGTAGACTCTTTCCTGGAACGGGAAAGAGATCCCTGCCAAATTTCCTTTAGCTTCCACAGTTCTGATCTTCTTGCTGATGAGTTGCCCTGATATATGGGCTGGCGGAGGCTGGTGCTTTGAGAAGCTATTGTGGGCTCCATCATGCCTTTCATGGACCCCTGGCCCCATCATCTCTGTGCACTTTTCTCCCATAAAGATACACCTAAACACACTTAGGCATGCACACATGCACACACGCACATGTGCATGCACATGCTCACACATACACACTTGTATTTCATGACTGTGTTGGTATGAAGACTAAATAATTCAATTATTATATGTTATTATATTCTTTTGTCTTTCAGTTTGGGTAAAATTGAACTCTCGGCACTCTTTCCTGCACCTGGAGGGTGTGTGGGCCGTGTAGAAACCAGGGCCATGAGATAATGTGGCTTTAACATAGGGTGCTGGCTTCTGAAGCAGAGCTCAAATTAAGAGAAAGCTTGATAGGTCAGACAGACCATTACAGCCCACATGGTCTCAAATACCCCTCCATCTGGGAAGGTGTGGGCATGTGGCGAGGGGTGGTGGAATTCCTTTAAGGTTTCTGACCACAGTCAACCAGAAAGAAAAAAGCCTCCATGCACATGTTGGATTTTTTTATGGACCACACAGGTGGGTGCTGAGGAAGAGAGACAGCAAAATTAGACCACCTGGAGCAAGGTGCTACCTGAGGAAATTAAGGAGAAGCCTGCCAACAGATTTTTGGACCTTGTCTTTATCAAGCCCCGTTCTCTGAGGTAGGCCTAACTCTGGTTCTTTTAAGAGAATCTCTCTAATTCAGTACTATTACCATTCTGGGCTGGGTAATCCCTCCAGTGAAGGGGCTGCCCTGTACATTGTAGGATGCTTAGCAGTGTCCCTGGCCTGTACTCACAAGAGGCCAGCAGTAAATGCCTGCGGGATGTGGCAAGCAAAAATGGCTCCAGACATTGCTAAATCCCTATCAAGAAACACTGCTTTAAGATAAGCAATCGGAGGAAATTTTATGACATCAAGGGGCCTGAGTCAACCTATCCCCCAAATGTTACATCATACTTAGATATTACCACAGCACCTACTGCAAACTTGCCTCCCTACCTCCCTTCTCTCTTCCCTTTGGTTTTCCTTCCCCCTTCTCTTTCCCTTCTCCTTTCCTTCCTCTTTCCTTCCCTCCTTCCCTCCTTTCCTTCCTCACTTCCCTTCTTCCTTCCTTCCTTGCTTCCTTCCCCCCTTTTTTCATTCCTTCCTTCCTCTCTTTTTTCATTCCTTCCTTCCTCTCTTTCAAATAAATTCTAACCAGATTTCCCTCACCTGGAAGTTTTTTGTGGGACCAAACAGACATAGATTTTACACACAACTTATTATTTTCCTCAAGGAGGAAAGGTGTTCAGACTCTCCTTATAACATCTTTTGGGGCTGAAATTATTGGCATAGTGCACATCAGTCACAACTCTTCTATCTCATTTGAGGGTAATTTCTCTCTCTCTCTCTCTCTCTCTCTCTCAACAGTAGCAACATTTACCAACTTGCACAACCTGGGGCAGAGCAATTTTCACAAGAATTTTGTTTCTTATACATTGTATTTGTTACAGTTTGTGAAATTCAGTGGTGGAGACAAGTGCACCCAAATTCTAGGACCACTGACCTCTCAAAAGCTGTTAAAAGCCCATTTCTTAAAAGAGAATTGATTGATTGTCTGATTCTATGATAAGAATTATGGAACTTTCAAGGGAAATCAATACTAGAAAAGCTTGCGGTTCAGGAGAATAATGGCACCCTCAAGTACTTGTGATAAGTGCCACTAATTCAGGAAGAGAAGAGACAGTAGACACCGGCTGCCCTTAGGGGACAAGAGGAAGCAGGGCGGCATGCAGGTTCCTAGGAAGGAGCAGCCGTGTGTTGCTGGTAAGCAGGCTTTCCCGTCTCCTACGGAGACAGGCCCTTGAGTTTGCCTCCCACACACAGAACAGCTGTGATCCACCATAGGCTCCTCCCTCATCCACAACAGGCTCCAGGCTCTGTAGGGTAGATTAAGAGAAAACAGGTTTGTCACACTGTCCTGAAAAGTCTTCTATTCATTTCTGACCATTGTGACGAGGGACCTTAGAGCAAACCTTCTGACACGCTTGTCCTGAGCAGAGAAATCTACCATTTATTGCTACAGAAATTAAGTCTCGAAGTAGAGAGCCATCTGCTTCCACCTCTGACGGAGGTTGAGACTGAGGCAAGAAAGGGAAGAGGCAGGCTGAGCAGCCAAGGCTGAGCCAGAGCGGGGTATAGGCCGTGTACTGCACAAGGGCGCCCTACCAAAAGGGGTATTATTCCATCATAGCCATTAAAAATCTGTATATTTATTGCTACAAAGTTTAAAAGATGGAAGTACAGGATCTTGAAAAAGAGGATAGTATTTTCTAATGCACACATAGAGGTTATATGGACAAACGGTGACCCTAATGAGTATCCATCTAACAGCATTTCTTCTTAGCAGTGAGATTCCAATGAGTTTGATGTAAGTGGACTCTTCTGTCTTTTCATTTCACTTATTTATTTTTAACAAAGGTATTACTTACGTTCAATAAACTGCATAAACCTTAAATATACTGCTTAATGAATTTTATATATGGACATTCCAATGTAGACATTTACATCAAGTTTAATGATTTAACGACTTATGTAACTTCTTTATGTTCCAAGAATTAATGGATCCAGAACAGACTGTACACAGAAATGGCTACGTAGGTCCCAGATATTCCTGCTCCCCATTTTGCACAGGTGTGACCATTTTGTTTTAAATGCTATTAACCACAATTTCTTAGAACCCTCTCTATATTTAACAGTACTCACTGATGGTCCTAGTCTACGCTCTTTCCTTTCCTGATTTCTTTGTTGCTGGATTATGTCTTCAGGTTTTTATCCTTGTTCTGGGAAGGGAACATGGATAAAATACTCTTTGGAATCTTACACTTCTGAAAATAACCTTCACATGTAGATGTCTGTTTAACTGATCTGTATTTTCATTGAAGGATCATGCAGAACACTTTCACTGCCCTAAAACACCTCTATATTTCATGTATTCATCCTTCTCTTCCCCCTTAACCCTTAACAGCTCTTTTTACTGTTTCCATAACTTTGCTTTTCCAGAATATCATATAGTTAAAACGCTACAGTATCTATGCAGCTGTGTCAGATTGGCTTCTTTCATTTAGTAATCTGCATTTAAGGTTCTCTGTTTTTCCATGGCCTGATAGCTCATTTTAGTACTTATTATTCTGTTGTTTCCATGTGCCACAGTTGTTTACACACTCATGGACCAAAGGGCACCTTGGTTGCTTCCAGATTTTGGCAATTATCAGTAAAGCTGCTATAAAAACTGTGTGCAGATTTTCATGTGGGCATCGGTTTTCCACTTGAAATAAAAAATCAAGAAGCCCAATTGTTGGGTTGTATGATAAGAGTACAGTGATGCCTCAGTTCACCAATTTAATTCTTTCTACCTCTCTTCTAATCCCAGTCCCTCAAATGAGGGAACAGCAGTAGAGACATGGGTTGCCCTTAGGGGATTGAAAAAATAGATAGATGGGGACAGGAGGAAGCAGGGCAGACCCCAGAAGTGGCTGAACACAGGTTTGTAGGGAGCAGCAGCCACATGGCTCTTCCTGGTGTAGCTCTCACCTACCCACTTCCCTACAGGGGTTCTGTCCTTCGATGTGTCATCTTACAGCACTCCCTTGGTTTTCTAGATGTGAGCAGTTCTTTTCTGTATTGTCACTGATCCTGCACGTTTCTTGTGACTACTTCCAAAATTCTGGTCATTTCAGTGTGACTCTGGGGGAGATCTTTATGAGTCAGTAGTAAGGATCGCACCATTATCTTACTCAGAACTTGTTTAGTCTGTCCACCTGTCCATCCATCCATCTTTATGAGTCAGTAGTAAGGATTGCACCATTATCTTACTCAGAACTTGTTTAGTCTGTCCACCTGTCCATCCATCCATCTAGTTAGCTATCCAGGAGGGCCACATCTCAATAAGTCTTGGCCAATCTCATCGTCTGTTTGTTTTCTTCTAACTCAGCTCATTTGGTCTCATCTGCCCTTTCTCACATTGAGAACCTGGCCTCATAGTTCTAGACATGATTTCGTGTGCCTAAAGATTATCTGATACTATATTCCTATATCATTAGGCAACCCAGAGAAGTAAAATCAAATTCAGTTGAAGCCCGGGATGTATGGAGGGACGAGAGACTAGAGAAGAAAAGGCACATCCTGGGTGGAGGTAAAGCACCAACCACCCTCCTAGCTCTGTCACTATGAGGCTGGGCCACCTGGGAAATAGCTTTCCTATCAGAGGTCTCAGTTTTCCTCTTTTGTTAACAACAGCATTGAGTCTGTGAGGTCTCCCTCACTGGGGTATTTTTGAATTTCGCTGTGATCCAGACTCTGCTGGGGAAAAGACAAGCAGAGGTGCCGCTCATATTTCTGGTTAAAGAGGAAAGACGGGTGGTCACACCAGCTTGAGAAGGCTTGTAATGTCAGGTGAGAGTAAGTTTTGCAAAAAAAGCATGGTATGCTGAGAAAAGAGTAAACGACCGAAAGAGAGGTAAACACCAATGGGATAAAAACTGGATAAAGACAGAAAATAGGAAAATAGGCAAGAGAAGGGGAGCGAGAGGGGAAGGGAATGAGAGTAGAAGAGATGCTGAAGAATTGCAGGGAGGCAGGGGGAAGGCCCAGGACTGGTGGCTGTGGCAATGGACTGAGCTGGGCTGGAATGACTCCTGTGTGTAAAGGGATGTGAACATGCCTCCCGGGGGCCGCTGCCCACTCACACTGCCATTCCAATTCCCAGCCCATCCCAAGTGTGCAGCCGGGAAGTACGGATGCAGTGACATCCGGTCCCCACTAGGCGGCCGCGGGCCTCCTCTGAACTCCAGACAGAAAGGATTCCAACCCGTGTAACCAGAGACCATCTCCTATTTTCTCTGTTTCCTGGAGAAGATGGAATGGAATCGCGATGAAAGGGACTGTAAGTAGAATAAAGGAAACATGCACGCAGGCTTCATGGAAACAGTTACTGTGTGTGAAGACTGTAACCACTACAGAGGGGCTGAGGTCAGTCACCAGAATTTACCTGAAAGCCATAAATAGGGTTGGAGGATTATTATACATCCAGATTTAAGGTCTGCCTTTGCTTAGAGTTAGATTCAGTGAATTTTTGGTGTTAGGATCAATTTTGAGGTCAAGGTCAAGGCTCTGGTTTAGGGCAAGGCTGGACTTACACTGTAGCTGGGAAACAGAATGACTATCGGCTCAGGTACAAATGAATCCATGATAATTTGAGCTCTGCTCTCTAACAGAAAGAACGAGGGCTGACTTCCCAGAGGGAATGAGCTTCTAGAGAGACTTGGAAGGAGCAGCCTGACGTGATGGAGAGACTCTGAGGGACTCAACAGAGTGATCGGATGGATTTGAGTGTATAGGTACTGTCGATGCGAGCACATGGACAGAGTTGAATGTAGTAACATGGAAGACTGCAAGAGCAGCCAAGTCCCCAAATGAGGGCACTTCCTGTCTGAGGACCAGCTTATCACCAGATACAAGGTGACGTGCCTCCAGCGTGAGAGGGCGGAGGGAAGACACCTGAGCTCCCAGGCCTCTTGGGAAGAAGACTCTTGCTGGCTCTGGCTGAGGACACCTTTCCACACATTCCTGGCCCTGAGTGCCCGGGGCTCTGTGTCTGCACTTGAGACTGCCAGGACAGGGGCTGGCGCCAGGTGGGGTGGACATGACCTGGAAATAGGGAGTGGCTGTGGAAACAATGTGCGTCTGGCACACACCCGCCAGCCACTCCCAGGCTGCAGATGGCCTGGGCCATCCCTGGAGAAACTGGAGCCTTGGGACAGGGGGCCCAGGGGTCCTTCTACCCAGAGCCACTTCTTCCAAGAGGCCTCACCCGGTATGACCACCCAGTCTGTCAACTGTGACCTGCTCTTTTTAGTGTAGCTTGTGACATGAGTTGTAGCTCTGCCTCCTCACATAATAGCCACTAAAAACACTGCCTTTCACCGCTGACCTCTTCCTTAGGTACTCCTCACCTTCTGGTAGTTTCAGACCTTCATGAGAGGGTGACATCACCTGCCGGTCAGAGGCTCTTCAAAGAGGGTCCTCCTTATTCAGCGTGTGGCTCTCTGAGAGGCTCTTTCCCATTAATATGAGGAAGGAGCTTGCTGAGGAAATGTCTCCCCAGCAATCTGGTCATTCCCAAGGAAATGTCACACCTCCCATCAGTCTACGGGCTGATCAGAGAAAACCTTCTCCAGTGCGGCGTCCCTGAGGGGACGCCCCCTGCGTTGTGGCAGTGTAAGTCCCCAAGGCGTGGGGCCCCTGAGGGGAGTCCTCTCCAGAAGTACAAGGTCCCCAAAAGGATGCCCCAGCAGAGAGAGTCTTCCGAGGGTCATCGCCCTCAGCAGACTGAGCAACTCCTGCAAAATCCCGTACAAGAAGAGTCAAGCAAAGCGGAGGTGTCAACCAAAGTCTAAGTCAGGCCCGAGTCGATGACTCGGGTTTTTGGTCGGTGGCCATGCTGATTTCAAAAGAGCAGTGATGACAGGCACAACGGTGCTGTGCAGTTGGTGATTATGGGAGCAGTGATGCTTGGTGGCGGCGGGGTGGTGTGAGGGTAGTGAGGACGATGGCACCGGTGATGGCGATTCTGCTGTTGGTAGTGGTAGTAATGGTGACAGATTCTAGTGATGGTGGAAGCACAGCCATGATGGTGGTGGAGGGAGCCAGAGAGATGGTTTTGGCGGTGGTCTTTGCTGAGGGGTGACTGAGTGATGGGTGGGGTTGGACTTGGTGGTGGGAGTGCGGGGTGCTAGAACTCCATCACCTGCTGGAGACCTGCCCTAAGAGGAAGGGTCCTGGGGCCAGGGGAGCAGAGAGCTGGGAGAACGGGGAGACACTTATCCACAGTAGCTGGAGGGAGGATCTAAATCACAGTCATCGAGGGAAATGAAAGCTGTATTCAAAGGTGGTTCAAGTTAGACCCAAATCTGTGATGCCAATTACAGAATCGAAAGCTGTGGAACTTGTACATCTCAAGAAGTGAGTGAGAGACAAACCACCCAGAGGCTGTGTTAACCTGCTGTTATGGAGGCCCTGACAAGTCTGGTCTGATGGCATCAACACAGGATAGTGAAGAAGATGGAAATCTGAGTCTACATGCCTCTAGAAAGGCCCAGGGAAGCTGGGGTCTCCTGGTCTGGCCCTGACTGGATGGGGAAGAGCGTATAGTAGATCTGTGAGCATCTCTTATCCCTTGAGCTTTGTTTTCCATTTGGGACTCCAGCTGAGTGTGATGGTCATGCCTATAATCCTAGTACCTGGGAGGCTGAGGCAGGAGGATCCTTGTGAGTTCAAGGCCAGCCTGAACTTCAGAGTGAAACCCTATCTAAAAACAAAAACAAAAACAATCAAATCCAGTTTGGGGGTTGGGGGTACATAGTAGGATTGTAGAAAGACATTAGATCAGCAAGTGAATGTTAAAGATATAAATGCACCTGCTCATGACATGTCCTGGGCATCCCATTCTGACTCGGTTTGTCCAGTGTGAGGCCTGCGCATAGGTATTTTTAATAGGTTCCCAAGGTGATCTCGATATAAAAATATTCCTCTCCCCCTTCCTTTTCTCACACATAAACACCAAGATTCATGGCCAGATACTATATTCAGCAAGCTCATCTCTGCCCCTGTGCCTGGGGTATTTATAGTAGAAGGCAGCAATATTTCCTCATCATGATATCCTCATCTGCCCCACCCAAAGGGTCATGGGGACTGCAGTGATCGGGTGATTTGAGGGCCTAAAAGCAGGACCACAGCATAGAGGTTTCTCAATAGAGATCTGATGCCAGCACCAGAGAGGGAAGGGGGTGCCGTCGGTGCCCAGGACTTTCCGCCTAGACGTGATGCCACACTGATCTCCTGGTGTGCTTAACGGGACCTTACAGAGAGGAGCCTGGTGGAGGGCATGGAGGGCCCTGAGTGAAGACAAGAAGGAAGAGAAGGCTGAACTGCTGGTGATGACAGGAGCAGCTTGGGCTCTGTCCTGCAGTCGCAGAGGCTGTGCTTTGGGTCTCTGGGGCCCTCCGCGTCACTCTCCCAGGGAATCCCTCCCTTTCTCATGGGCCAGCACCCGCCCTTTGCATCTGTGAAGCATGCTCAGGCCCCCCATGACCTCGGAGCCATCCTCTTTGCTGGGCTCACGGCCCATGTTCCTTGTGTTTGGGATTAGATGACCCGGCTCGGACTGTTCTCCTGTAGTGCTTTCCCAGCTGGCTATGCTGCAGCAGCTTTGCAAACTCCTGGACTGCGACCGCAGGACCTCAGCTTTCTCTGGCCCTTGGCCCCCAGCATGCCGCGTTAAGGCCCAGAGGCCATGCGAGGGTGGGTAAGCAACCAGTGGGAAGTCAGGGCCCTGGGGTTCCGGCCCATCTCGGCCCCTTTCCTGGTTGCTAGGGACCTAATCCCAAAGGAAAGACATGAGGATAACTTACTTCTGTCACTTTCTCTCTCTCCGTGCTCCTGGAGAGCTGTGTCTCTGGTTCTAGGGCAGTGCCTGAGCCCACCTGCAGCAAAACCTGCCCCCCCCCACACCTAGCACAGCTCAGACTGCAGGGTGAGGAGGGGACCAGAGGCACCTCTCAGATGCTGACAGTCCTTTTCACACTCCTCAAAGCTCAGCAAGGAGGTCATCTCAGGACACAGGCCTTGTAAACAGGGTGAAGGTTGGCAAGTCAGGTTGAGGCAGTGACTTGAGCTCATCAAAGGAACCCTCCTGAAGGGGGAGGAAAGTGAGAAAGGCTGTGGGAATGGGGCCCGAGGACAGAAATGGTTCACTTTGAAGATGGAGGCCTTGAGGTGAAGGAAGGGGGGTTCTGAGTGGCAGGGGTGTGGGTTGAGGGTGGGTGGAGAGGCTGGCTGGTCTTCCTGAGGGCAGGTGTTGGGAGGCTCCGGTGCAGGGGAGGGGAGGGATGGTGGGCTGAAGGAGGAAAAGCAACTATAAGGTTTCCAAGCTTCCCTAGCTCAGCTGTTCCTTCAGCCAATGTGGGGCACAGTCACCTGAAGTGAAGCAAGAGCAGGTGTTTCAAGTGAGAGCAAGAAACATCCGGAAGTCTCCACCCTCCCAGCCAGGAGGCTCAGCTCAGAGGTCTGAGGGACTTCTTACCTTCTAGGCCCTCCACCCCGTAGGTTCTACCCACTGCTGCAGAGGACCCTGGTGTGTGTGTGCGCGCACGCTCACCTAGGAATGAAGGGTATTGATCATGGGGAAGGGAGAGTCGGTCCCTGCCTGCTGCCCAGTGGGAGTTGAATGGTGCTGGTAGATCCATCTCCATTCTAATTAGGGGGTAAGTGAGGCCTCTTCCAAAACACTGTTCTGTGAGCAGCCTTGTGTCTGGGCAGAGGCACTGGGCCCAAGTCAGAGGCCTCTCTGTGGGGCGTGGGTTATGTGAAAGCTGGCGTCGCCCAGGAAGCCTGGCCCATTCTTCCCCTGCCCTGGGAACCTGCATGGGGTTCGCCCAGTTCAGTCTGTGACCCTTCTCACTCATCTTTCCCTCTCAGGATGTCTTTCCCCAGCTGGAGGTGTCCCCGCGTCAAGGTGCCTCTCAGGGCAATAAAAGTGTATGGCCATGCAGAGTTGTGCAAACTCTCACACACAGATGTTGAGCAACTTCATCTGCAATAGTCCCAGCTGGAAACATCCCAAACATCCATCAGCATGTTTGGATAAACACATTCTGGTATATCCGTGCAATGGAACACTAGTCAGCAATTAAAAGGAATGAACTACTGATTCACGCAACAGCTTGGACGAAACTCAAAATAATTATGCTGAATGAAAGAAACCAGGCCCCAAACAGTACATGGTGTAGGATTCCATTCACATGCAAGTTCTAAAAAAATGCAAGCTAATCCACGGTGACGGAAAGCAGAAGAGGGGACAGGGATGGGGCTAGGAGGGGTAGGAGGAAGGGACTACCAAAGGGGCAGGAGGAGACTTTTGGGGGTGACAGACAGGACCACCATTTTCACTGTGGTGGTGGTCACACAGGTACACATCCTGTCAGCTACGATCCAGCTGAGAATGGTGAGAAAGCTGAAGGAAAAGTCGCCGGCAGGCCAACTTCAGGCCTGAATGGGGCCATTGTTGTCTAACAAGAGTTTCGTATTTGCCTTTCCTTGTAAACTGCGGGAACGGAGAAGACCTCTGTTCCTAGAATGCTGCACAGGACTCGCACCACAGCAGGTAGGCGATAAATAGTTGAGAGGGTCAGCTTGGCGATGACAGCATGGTGTGACCCGGAGAGGCTGGTGGGGTGTGGAGGGATGTCCCTGCCTTGTAGATCTGGCGGGCAAGCAGTGCAAGACGGCTTCTAAACTGACACCTACAGGCAAGCGGGGGACAGAGGGACAAAGAGGGCTGGACTGGGAAAGTGTCCTGGCGTAGGGACAATTTTGCTGCAGCTACTGGCTGTAGGGGGCAGCGGGCCCAGAGATCGATGTTGCACGCTGACTGTGTATCCTGCAGGTTTACTTCAGCTGTGAGCAACTGCTGGAAAGAGGGCACAGTTAGACCCAGCCTGAAAGCCTGCTGCTGTCCTGAGCCTGGGCCCTTCTCTCTGGGGCCCAGTTCAGCCTGGTCTGGTAGAATGCCTGAGCTGGGGTGGGGGTGGGGGCTCGAGGAACTTGAAGAAAAACTCACTGGAACTTGCTCAAGGATTCTGCCATCTTGAGTATGCCTCCGGTACGGTACAAGAGTCATGTGCCTGCCCTGGTCCTGGCCAATCAAAAGCAGGGACAAGGATGCATGGGTTTGTGGAGACATCCCCAGCCCGCACATGCTGCCTGCCTCACCAAAGAGAGAGAGACTTTGAGACTTCGAGAAGGCTGGAGGTGGGCTTCTTCCCAGGCTGTGTTTGGAGCAGCCCCTCAAACTTCTGCCCTGCACTGCTTGGGTCTGGAGCGAAGGCCGAGAAGTAAACAAGGCTGATGGTGAAAGTGGGGGTGTTGTTTGTGGAGGGAGGTCAGCTAGAATGACCTGAGTTGGACCTGCTGGTCCCTGGGGACAAGAAGAATGAAGCGGGAAGGATGCAGACTGTGCTGGGCTCTTCCTGACAGGGCAGACCAGCTGCGTTCCCCACACACGGGGTGGCCTTGGGCGGCATAGCCAAACCTGCCTTGTGGGCTTGGGGTGAGCCAGAGCGGTGGCCCCTGCCCTGGCGCAAGCCCACCTCCTGTGTGGCCTCCCCAGCTCGTGACTTGCCTTGAGCCGCGCCTCGGCCTGGCTTTTGTAGGCTGCAACCTCACACAAAGGCGGACCTTGCCACCCACCCTGAGGACTCAGTGTCCTCGGCACTCTGTGACAGTAGCTATAGAGACCTGCTGTGCATGGGCAAGGAGATCCTGCTTGAGTGGTTTTCCCTTGACAGAACCTTCCTTTCCCTCCACATCCACTGTGGTTCTTGAATCACCCTTCCTTCCACATGCCTTCCTTGTTTGGGACACTATCTAAAGCTGTGACCCCATGGAGTAGCACAGATTTTTGTCCCCTATTAGCTCAACCCAAGTAAAAGCCAACAGCATCATCCTGTGTGAGCGGGACCCTGCCCCAGCTGGAGGAGGGGGAGTACCTGTTTACACTCTTTTTTGATATTTTTCTTGTTATTGTTTGCGCAGCACAGGGGATGGAGCCCAGGGCCTCATGCATTCTACGCAAGCAATGTACCACTGAGTTACATTTCCACCCTACTCTGCTGATTTTTTTTTAAATTTATTTATTTATTTTTGGTGCTGGGGACTGAACTCAGGGTCTTGCCCTTGCTAGACAAGTACTCTACCACTGAGCCTGAATCACCAACCCCTCTCTGCTGATTTTTAACAGGCATCTGTCCACTGTGCCTAGGAGGGTTGCAGTATACTACAGGGTTGCTGTCCCACTTTTTCTCCGACCTTCCGGTGGTTTTCTTAAATTAACCTTAGGGTTGCAGGGTGGGTGGACCTATGGACACGGCAGCTGTAGAGATGGCTCAGCTCTCAGCCTCCCTCCAGCTTCCTCCTTGCTCAGACCTAGCTCAGTCCCCTCTGTGCTGCTTGGCCTGCAGGGAAGGCCTCTGCCCCCTCCCCCCAGCCCTCCCCAAGCAGCACGCTCCAGACACCCAGGCCCTTCCAACACAGTTTATCCCATTTATGCTCAGTCAGCTCCCCAGTGGCCATGTCTCTGCCCTGAGCTTGAAGAGGGAAGGAAAAGAAACTTTCATGGTTACTGCTGCACCTCTACCCCAGGGACTCTGAGACTTTGGCTGAAGGAATCAATCTAAATCCAAGACTAGATTCACCTGGACAGAATGAGAGATGGATCCCCGTTGGTTGCAGGCAGAAATCACAAGGTTTCACCTGAAATCAATCCTTCCCCTCCTCTAGCTTCATCCCCTGCTTCCTGGAGAGCCCAGAGACAAGGATACCCCTCTACAGCGGCTTTGTCCTCTTTGCTGCCCATTGGCAGATGCCTTCAGGATGCAGGACATGAAGGGAGCAGAGGAGTACGATGAGTTTCTGTGGCAGACTCAAGCTAAGGCTGTGTGGGCAAGGGCAGGCGAGGTCTGGAGGGCAATGGATCTGACAAGTAGATGGCTCTGGAAAGTCTGGCATGCAGAGTGGAAAGACTTGCAGGTCATCAAGTATTAAGCCCTCGCTGACAGTTGGGGAGACTGAGTTCAGCCAGTCCTGACATGGGATTTCCAAATGCAAGGCCCTGGAGTCCCTGTGGGTTGTCCAGGCCTGAGCATCAGCCCCATTCCTGTGATCACACTACACACACATGCACACATGCATACACACCTAATTCATTGACACCTCGCTTTACAATCGTGAGAGTGACAGGTGACATACAAATGCTGCACCCTTACACTTAACGTGCATTTGTCACTCCTTGAAAGATCCAGTGCAGTCTGAGACATCAGAGCAAGGAGTAGACAGGGCCACTTGTTAAACTGGGGATTTCTCTGTGAAGCAGAGAAGGTGAGTATGAGCCCTTTAGCTAGATGCTGGGGAGAATGGGAGGATGGACAGTGAGAGAAGATTTGGGGAACATAAGTGGGCCCCACAGAAGAGAACACTTGAACCACAGTAACTGTTCAGCCACTGTTGCTACCCAGGAGGCTGTGGTCCCTGTGCTACAGCGCCCAGTCGGTTAGAAGAGGGAGGAGGCTGGCAACTGGAGAAAGGTCTTGGACCAATCTTTTTCCACTGGTGAATCAGAGGAGAGTGGTAACAGGAGCTAGGCTGGCCTGACCTCAGCCACCTCTGTGAGTCATAACTGAGGTGCCCGTGCTAATCTTAACCCCTCAGAGAGACTTGTTGGGACTTGCCACCAAGTCTTGACCACCAAAATATTCCTGGAGCTGACGTGGCCCTGGAAAATACTGGCCCGTCAAGGCAGGGGCCAGAGATGGAGTCAGAGTGGAGAGGAGATGGCCTGGGAGTTAGGCTCTGCTCCCACCTCATCTGTGACCTTGAGCAAGTTCCAGCGAGCAGTTCAGGAAGACAAGCTGTCAGGTCCCTCCCAAAGTAGGCGTTGCCCCAGAGCAGGGCTGAGGGCTGAGCTAGGGCCTCGGATGGAAGGCACCACAGCTTGAGCCAGCAGGAGGCTTTCATCCCACCAGCCATTCACCAAGGACCTGGTTCTTGAGCATGGGCAGCAATCTGAATTCTAGGGTCGGCTGCACCCTAACTTTGTTGTGTGATTTTGAAGAAATTGGTTCTCAAATCTACAGTGGAGGCATACAACTGGTGGTTTAAGGCACTGGACTTTGACTAGCATGAGTTAGACTCTTAGTCCTAAACACAGTAGCCGAGTGTTTTGGAGTGAGTCACTAACTTCACCAAGCTTCAGTTTTCTTGCTTATAAAATAGAGATAATAATAGTACTTTTCTCAGGGGATTTGTGTGAGTTTTAAATAAGATAGCACGTGAGACATGCTTGGATCAAGACTTGGAACTTAGTAAAAGCTCAGTAAATCTCAGCTACTCTTTACCAACCACTACCTCTGGGCCTCAATTATATTACCGTAGAAAAAGAGAGGATGGCAAGAATGATTTCTCAGTCCCTTTTTCTAGTTGTCCTCTACTCTGACCAGCTCCTTAGCCCTGGGCAATCAATTCAGAGGCTGGGAACTGTGGGTCCTGAGATGGCAATGAATGGTGGACAAATATGTGGGGCCATAGAAAAGGGGTCTGAGATGCAACAGAGTGACTGCAGGAAAACAAAGGGGAGTTCTGGGAAAGCCTGGCGGGGGAGCAGGAGCTCAGCCAGGTTCTGAACTCACATCAGGGAGTCTAGACATGGGCTCCTGGGGCTGCAGCCAGAGACCTGGATGGCTGGGTGGGAGCCTCGCCCTGCCTCTCAGACCCATTCTCAGCTTTCTGCTACATTCTGAGCAGAGGGATCTGTCTTTTCACATTTTGTTTCCCCAGGAAGTCTTTCCACCATGGTCCGAATGATCATTGTGTCAAATTATCTTAAAATTGTTGAAAATGCTGCCAGTAGAGGCAGTGGGTGTGATGATCCTTTATCCCGGCATGCTGGGAAATAGGTAATGCTTGTGACAGAGAAGAGAGAGAGATGCATCTGTGAGTATCCATTAGATCCTAATGAACTGGGTCTTCAGAATGGACAGACGCAGGGATCCTTGCTGGGAAAGCCAGAACTGTGCCCCATGCCGAGAGCAAGTACTCCCAAAAAGGCTGAACCTCCAAAGTCTTATACAGGCCAGGAAGACCCCCTGCCTCTTCCCAAGCCAATGTCAGTGCAGTCTTTGGGGCTCAGGAGAGAACAGAAGTCCTCTTCTCTTGGGGAAGGTGGTGGGAACTTCACCCCCCAGGGAAGTTGGATGGGGCCAGGAGGGATGCAGGTGATCCCCTTCTTGGGAAGATGAGGTCAGGCAAAAGCCCAGAAGGAACACAGAGCCTGGGAAGCGCGGGGCCTCCCACCTGGGCAGGTTGTCAGACTGTCTTCTCCCCGTCAGGAGGACCCTGGAGCACTGAGTCCTGGGTCCCGGGTGGGGAGGTCGGCCCGCGAATCTGAGAATCAAGGCATTGAGTTCATGGTGTTGACAGGAGAGGCATAGCGATGCCAAAGGCTGAAGACTACAGAGTGCTAGGGAGTGGGGAGGAGAAGAGAAAATTATAGTTAAAAGGGAGCCCGGGGACTCCTTCAGTCCTTGCCCTGAAAGGGAGGCAGAGCGCAGGGGCAAAAACAGAAGGGAAAGGGAAGGAAGGACAGGCAATCCCTTGACAGAGAGCGCTTTGACTCGGGTCTAGGGAACAGCTGTGAACGCCACAGGCACATCTGGCAGGGTGAGCTGGAGGAGGGCAAGCCTGCAGCCGGCAGGGAGCCAGGGACATGATGGAGAAAGATAGGGCCCATGTTTACTGTCCAGCTGAGGTGTTGCGAACGGAAGGCGGCTGGGGAGGAGGCAGCTCAGGAGGAAACAATTTATCTGGCCATGAAGAACAGCTGGGGAAGGAGGCCAGCGTGGCGGCAGCTTTCCAAGGCCAAGCAGCATGCAAGGAAGAGCTGGCCAGTGCCAAAGCAGCCACAGTGCTGTCCCCTGACCCTGTCTGCCAACTCACCGGGCCAAGAGGCCCTCATCCAGCTCCACTGCCCTCGCCCACAGCGGAGCCTATTGATCACATCCCCATGCCTTGTCCCCATGGGGCTGCCCTTCCCAAGGGAACATCCCCCAGAACGCTGGTGTGCCTGCTGCTGACTGCACTGTGAAAGCCACCATGTAGCAGGCATGACACAGTCCTTGCATTTGGTGGCTCTGGGAGACAGGTGTCTTCCACTCCCCACAGGTGTAAACAGAAGCTCTAGGTGTTTTTCCAGGGCCACACAAAAAGTCACGGATGTGGTCTCTCTTGTTTACAGAATCACACAAATGTCCCTGGGTCCACGGAGGTGGACTGCGTCCTGCCCTTGTCCATGTGGGACAACATCCTCTCCTCAGCCTAGCCTCAGGACTCCTCACCTCCCTGATCCCTGAGAGGTCACAGGCCTCACCAGCACCCAGGGAATGATCAGACCACCCAGGCTGCCTCCTCCTCCTCCAGAGGCTCTGCACCTACAGCTGGCCACCTGTCAACGGCAGTGGCTACAGAGCAAAAACTTGCCGAGCACAGCTGGGCAAGAGGATCAGTCTGCAGGATTCTCCTGGCTCTCTTTTGCTTCTTGGGGTGGGTTACCAGGAGACAGTGGGACGACAAAGCAGCCAAATGCTCATCACTTAGAAGACCTCTTGGTTTCTGTCCATTTTCAGATGGGGAAGAAGAGGCTTGGGGAACCTGCCAGTGCAGGAAAGGCAGACATTGTCTCATCCCCAGTCCTAAAATCCACCAGTTGAACACTGGAATAGAAGCCACAGCCCCACATTCAGCTGATTCTCAGGGAATATCACTGGCCTCTGGAGGGGTGTCATATATTGCATCTCACTTTGTGCCCTGAGTGACACTGGGACCTACGCTAAGTCAAAGTCTTTGCCTCCTACTTCTTCATTTCTCACTTATGATAAGGGAATGAAATGGACAAGAGTGGAACTCCTAGTACGTGTCCCTTAACAGGCTAAGCACTGTCCCTTTCAGCCTTGCAAAAATCTATGAAGTAGGCACGATCTCTCCCACTTTTCAGATGAAAAACTGAAACTCGGAGATGACAGGACTGGTCTATAGTCACTTAACTATACAGGAGCTGGTTTAATTTAAATGGAGAGACACTGCATAAATGCTGTGTGCTTGTGGATTAGTAAGGATAAAGGAAGTTTTGCTATAATAACAAACAGTTCCCAAATCCTAATACTTTAAAGATTTATTTCCCTCTTACTCACAGTCTGCAACTGAATTCTTCAGGACAACTATTTTCAGGCTACTTTCCTTTTTTCAGGCTACTTTGATCCAGGGTTCTGTCATCTCATCAGAAGCCTTCTCATTCACTGGGGCATGTAACAAGACAGTTCACACAGGTCACAGGTCAAAACTAGCTGCACGACCTTCTCATCCACGGGGGGCAGCAGAAGTGGGGGAGCAGGTGGAATGTTGGTCCCTAGAACAGCCATGTATGATGCTAGCTTAGTAATTAGTGCTGGACTCGAAATGATTTCCCTGGTAAGTGCTTTTGCCATGAATGCTCTCCAGGGGCTCTGCATTTGGTTCTGTAATAGGCTAGCCAGGCTAAGCTCTTGAAGGCTCAGCTTCTGGAAAGCCCAGAAGAAGAATCCTATGACAGAGTTCAAACTAGTCTAAGACCATGCTGAAGTCATACTTTCTTAGCAGCTACTTCCTTAGGTAATATTCTGCAGTCACCACCCATCAGAGCCACTTTCAAAGCTCATGGCGAAAGCTCTTTTCTTTCCCTGTGTCTTCTAACCTCTTCCTGACCACAGCCTAGACAGCAGGTCCCCACTTCATTGGCTACTGGAGTGCAGAGGGAAGGAGAACCCACAGTCACAAGAAGTCCAGCTCACTCCTCAGCTCAGTTTGTCACCGGGCAAGAACAACCTGAACTCTCTGTTCTCTCCTTCCTGTGACCTTTGCTTCCCCAGGTCCAGCACCCCAGCTACTATTCTGATTTCCAGATGCATGACCAAGCACACTTTTCTGCATCTGCTCTCCCGGCCTCCCCCATGTGTCGATGGTTGAGTTGTCCCAGCAAACACCTGACCAGACACGCTCCTTCAGAATTTTGCCACAGAGAGCTCTGTTCTCTAAATCAAGGACAGAAGCACATGACAACATTCTTCCCCACCTATCCAGGAAAGATAAGGAGAGAGCCTATGCCAGTGCTGGTCTCCTCAAAGACGTTCTCCATCTGCTCCATAGAGGAACAAATTGAAACTGCCTGGTCTCAAAGAGGCATAGATAAATATATGAAAAAATGTTCAACATCATTAGTCATTCGAGAGATGCAGATTGAAACAACACTAAGATACCATCTCACTCCAGAAAGAATAGCTATTATCAAGAAATCAACCAATAACAAGTGCTGGCAGGGCTGTGGGGAAAAAGGAACCCTCCTCCACTGTTGATGGGAATGTAGACTGGTCCAACCACTGTGGAAATCAGTGTGGAGATTCCTCAGAAAACTACAACTAGAGGTTCCATTTGACCCAGCTATTCCTCTGCTGGCTATCTTCCCAGAAGAATTAAAATCATCATATCACAGTGATATATGCACAACCATGTTCATAGCAGCACAATTTGTAATAGCTAAGTCTTGGAAACAACCTAAATGCCCAACAAATAATGAGTGCCTAAAGAAGATGTGGTTTTTCTACACAATGGAGTACTACACCACCATAAAAAAGGATAAACTAGAGTCATTTGTATGTAAATGGATGTTCCTTGAGAACATACTATTAAGTGAAATAAATCAGACACTTATCAGTACACATCGAATTGTTTCTCTGATATAAGAAACCATAAGTGTAAATAAGGACAAAGGGGTATAATAGATATTATGTTTAAAAAAAAAAGAGATAGTATTCAAAAGAGAGGAGAACTAGATAGGGAAAAGGGGGATAAAGAAGAAGGTTAAAAGAAAAGTAAGATGAAAGGGAAAAAAATGGAAAAGTGTAAATAAATCTGTTGCAAATAGAGAGGGGTGGGTGAAGGGAAGGGAGGGGAGGGGAAGGGGGGGAAAGACAAGATACATCATGTACAGGTACAAAATAACCATGTTGATTATGATCATTATGTATATAATGTACCAATACATGTTCTTGGTAAAAATAAAAAAAAATAAAAATAAAAAATAAAAAAGATTAAAAAAAAAAAAAGAGTCATAGAGCCTCCAGCTGCCTGAAATTCAAATTCCTCTAGGACAGTGGTAGTGAACCTATGGCACATGCTGTTTTCTTTTAAGATAAAAGATGTTAATGTATGAGTTGGTTTTTCTAAACTAAAACATCAGTATTCAGGTTTAATTGCAGTGTTGGCACTTTGGGACAAATAAGTGGGTGTTGGGTTGCAGTTTGGGCACTTGGTCTCTAAAAGGTTTGCCTTCACTGCTCTGCAGTGCTAGGAGGAAAATGTGATAATTATGCAAAGTGGTTAGTACAGCATCCCAGATATTTGTTTACAATCTCCAGCCTAGAATGCTCTCCTGGCTGTCAGATCTCCATAGGTGGCTGTCTGCTTGATATTTCTATCTGAATGCTCCACAGGCAGACCTTGTTAGAGTTTCCCAATCGTCAATCTTACCCCCTGGCCTCGTTTCTTTTTGTCAAAGTCTACTTCCATACAAGGGCTATAAGGACCACTTATAACTGTTCTCCTAGTTTCCTTTTGGCTAGGACGTGGGCATATGACTTTATCTTGGTCAACAGACCTAAGGACTTCTGGCAAGGTTTTTCTCTTGATTAAAATAGGAGCAAGAATGGAAACTCTTCCCATCTCTGGCCAGAAGCTGGATTCTAGAGTTAGTGTCTAGGTCTCCAGCAGACACTTTGTGACCCTGACAGGATAAACTGTGCTGAGACTAGCAGACAAAAGTATGAAAAAATATTGCATTACTGACTATGAGACTGAAGCAATAAACTAACCCTGGATCTCTGGGGTTATCACTACATAATGCCTCAAATAAATGCCTTTATTTGAATCCACTTCCCGTTAAGTAGTCTGTTACATGTAGCTGAAGTCATCCTAAATAATGCGTGTCTCATAATCAGTGAGTCCAGAGACAAGCTCATCCACTCCTTCCTGACACTCTTCTTCCAGAGTTCCTCATCTCACAAAAATTAATGTCTTTTGCTTAAAATTCTAGAGTCATCTCTGCTCCCTTCTTCCTTGCTTCTCCCGTTTAGATTGTCACCAACTACCTTGACTCTCCTTCCAAGGTCACTTCTGTCAATTGGCCCTACTGGGATGGCATAACCATCTCCTAATTTTCCCTGACTCTGATTCCCCCACCCCCAGACCATTCTCTGTAGTCCACTGAACGTTCCCCTCTCCTGTGGACATGTCCTCAGTCACACTGCCATCTCTTATGCTTGCTATCCCCTCTGCTGGAGTGGCCTCTTCTTTCCCTTCTCACCGGACTCTTATTCACTGGAAGAGACTAACGCAGATATTATTTTGTAACTCTTTTTTTTGACTGCCCAACCAGTTGAACCTGCTGTGCTGTACTTGTAGGTCTATTTCCATCCCTGAACAGGCCATGATGCTGCCATTGCCCATTCCAGAGGAATGATCTTGTTCCCTGCCAGACCACAAGCTCCCTGAGGTGAAGGATGGTGTCTCAGTCACCTCTGAACTTCCAGGCAGCAGCTACTTGGAAGTTCCCAACACAGAGAATAAGCAGCTATAGAGTATAATTTGCCTTCCTCTAGAATGGGGCAACTGTCATGGTGATCTATTGCTGTGCAACAAAAATCTTAGTGGCCAAAGACAAAAATGACATTTATTTTGCTTACAAATCTGACACTTTGGCAGAACTCAGTGGAGACAGCTAGTCTCTGCTCCACCCAGCATTAGTTGCATTGGGCCAAGGCTGGGACTCAAGTCATCTGAAGGTCTATCTACTCGCATGTCCAACAGTTGATGTTTGCTGTTGGCAGGGACCTCAGCCACATTCCTAAGATGAAACCCATATGTGGCCTCTCTTAAGCACGTGCTGGCCTTCTGCACAGTGTGGTGGGTGGGGTCTCAGGAGGAGCGTTCCTAGAGAGCCTGCAGAATCCCTGTCATCGACTTTGACGCCTGAGCCTCAGCAGTGACACGGCATTGCCATCATCACAGTCTCCTTTTCAGGTTGTCACGAAGGCCCGCCCAGGCTCAAGGAGAGGGAAGATAGATGCCACTTCCTGATGGAGGAATGACGAGGTCCAGTAAGAATACATTGGACAAGAGATATCACTGTGGTCATTTTGGGGAAATGCAATCTACTTTAGCATCCCTTTGAGTCAACTCCTTCGTGTACTGTTCTCCCCATGGTGTCTTCCTCGTGAGATGGTGTGTGCAGGCCTCCCTGGTCCTCTCTTTGTCACTGGCGTCACTGAATATGGCTTGTGGTTTGGTAGAGTGAGTTGATTGGAAACTGTTTAGGAGAGCTGGGGTCATGACCCACTTTCTGCCACTTTCTGATTTCATAAGCTTGGATCAGTCAATGGGATTCCCTAGGCCTCGCTTTTTTCGTCAGTGACTGAAGAGCTGATGATGCCTCCCTCCCTCCTGGGATTGTGCTGAGTGATAGGAGAGGTCAGGCCTGAAGGGATGGTCCCTGGGGACCAGGGTGGGGCCTGAAGGGAAGATGTCTCAATCAGGCTTCAGATATAGAAGCAGAAGACACCGAAGCGGTGCTAATTGAAAAGGGATTCAACACAGGTATTTAGATAATTGCAAAATCACCGAAGGGGCTGGAGGAGCGGGATCCAGTCTGGCCTTCTGGGAAACCCCTCCTGGACATAGGCAGGGGAGCTCGTACTTCTGCCACAGCCAGGATGGTGAGGAGTCAGGAAGCTGCTGTGGGCCAGCAATCAGGAAGTCACCACCACCCCACAACATTCAGGAAGCTGATGACTGGACTGGTGGTCATCAGGGTTCTTTGTTGAATATTTCCAGTTCTTCCCAGGCATATGGCGTGATTAGGCTGCTCTGCCTCCCTGGAGTTAAGTGACCATGCGATTCAATAAAATATATCTCATTCCCTACTTGAAGCTTTAAATTCAATTTTGCAATTTTCTATATTCTCTCTTTCCCCTGTCATCATGAATCCAGTGCTACATATGATGGTTTCTTGGACAGGCTGAGTCCCCGAGTGTGGGAACAGGGAACAGTAGTGCCAGCCACTCCTGTGATGTGGGGATTGTGTTACCCAGCATAGGCGACTGGACACTGGAACATTGCTTGTCCAACATGAGGATGAATGTCGTGGGGAAAAGACTCTTGCTACAATTCTACCTTCCAAACCCCACACCCAACTGGCAAAAACTAATTTGCATCCAGAAATCCAGATTTAAGGAAACCTGAAAAATGTAATTTAAGCTTTCCAGCCTCTACAATACCAGAAGGCGCTGTCAAAAGAACCGATGCTCAGAGCTAGTTTAATACACCCACCATAGCAAACATGCACTGGGACCCTTGGGTGCTGCAGCTCGAAACCAGGGCGAGGAGAATCTGAGACCTGATGGTTGGACCAAAATGGGCCTGGGTAAAGGGAATCAAGGTACGGAACACAGGAGATCAGCTTGGGAGGGCAGAGAGGAGGGGGAACCTGGGCTAATCTTCCACCTCAAAGGAAGACCACTATGGTACATATATGTGTCTCTATGTGTGCATATGTATGTGTATTTGGGAGTGGAGTGGAATCTGTGTGATGCATGAGAACATTTAAAGAATGCTAAGCAAAGCTAGCAAAATGGACTGTGCTTTATAAGTATTGCTCTACAAATTATTAATTGCTGTGTGAAATACAGCACCACTTTTATCTCCATTAGACTATGAGCTCCGTGTGGCCAGGGGCACCTCTCATTCATCTACATACCTCCACATCAGGCATAGGGTGAGGTAGATAGAGGGTCCTCAAGAACTCTTTTATGAAGAATAGATCTGTCGATGTTCCACTGAGAAACTGATTTGAACTAGACCTAATGTTCCCAGTGTGGTCTGATTGAGCAGAGCCTGCTGGGAACGCCCCCTCCCCGGGTCTCGATATTATACTTCTCTTAACGTGGCCCAAGATTATATTAGTCTCCCTGGCAGCCACCCCACACAGATGATTCATATTGAGCTTGAGGTCAGCTGTAGTCTCTGGGTCTGTTTCACATGAACAGCTATTAAGTAAGGCAGGGCTTCCCCATCCTGTCCATATGTAGTTGATTTTTTGAACTGAATGCCTTATGTAACGTTGCATCCTACTGAGTTATAGTCCATCCTATAATTTCTCAAAATCTATTCAAATCTGAAGTCTTTTAACTCTGCGTATTGTTCATCCCCTTTAGAGTTGCTTCATCCCCAATTGTGCCACAAAAGAGTTCAGCATCTTCATGCATTTTCATGACAAAAGTGCTGAACAAGGCAGGCCACGAGGGACCTCCCTGCATGTGACTATCAGTGTTTTCATCCTTCTGAATGGAGAATGATAATTTAGCCCTCCAGGCTTCTGTCTGTATTCTCATCCATTCTGCCCACAGCGGATGACCAGACGTTCATTGTCACAGGCAGAAACAACGAAGTATGTTAAAGAGCTGCCTTGACCTCTGATCCCTGCACTGTCAGGTACGGTTGCTCTTTGCAAAGCAATCCTGGCTCTGAAGGGATTTCACACTCTCTCCTAGATTGTCAAAGACACCTCTTTATTTTATCAATATCTATCCAGAATCAGAGAGACGTTCAAATTCTCAGACCTCGTAGTCCCACAGCACTCTTAACTAAGACTTGGAAACGGCAGTGTTAACTATAGTACATTCTCTCCATACAACAGCAGGCAAACCATTAAAACAATAACTAAAAACCAAAAAAAAAAAAAAAGCAAAAAGCAAAAAGAAAAAGAAGAAAAACCTGTGTGCTGTCACAGAGAAGATAAATTTAGATATAATGTGAATGCAGTAAGCAGACTACAGAATTATGTGCACTCCTCAAGAGCAAAATTGTAAAATAACATGCATCACAAGGAAGATTCAAGCAATTATGGCAGTGGGTGAGGGAGACAAGCTTACTGTTGGTTTATCCTCTCTATTTCACAAGCTATCTGTAACCCCGCAGAAAGCAGCTTTAGCGACAGAGGTTAAGTAAAGGCATTTTATTGAGGGGTATTGTCCAGGGAGCTGGAGGGAGAGACAGGGAATGGAATGGGGAGGAAGGCAGGAGCTGGCCTCCAGCACAAGTGACTGGTTGCTGAGTTCCCAAAGTGAAACGAAATGCACTTCAGGGTCACCTGTCAATGGAAGACAGTGGGGAGTATTTGTTGGTGTCCGGCCACAGGTTCACTCTATGCTAACTTCAGGCTTATGTAGAGAAGGGCCTCTAGGAGATTTCTAGGGAGCCCCTACTCTTGTGCCCACAGAGAAGCCCCACGGGATGGGAGGGAGAGGCCAAAATGTAGCCCGAAGGAGGTGTCATCACGTGGTGCCTTCTGACTATGTGGCTTGGGCTGTAGTTCCTGGGTTAGGAGCCAGGAGGGCTGAAAGAACCCCGTGAGCTGTGCGAGATTGGTCTGATCCAGCCCTCTAATCATTTATCACTACAAAACCCCACTCTTTTCTATTGTGGAGACGAGCGCTGCTGTCTCTAGCTTCTAGACTCCACGTTGAAATTCAGGAGAGGCTTTATCCTCCTCTGGTTCCCATCTTTTTCTTCACATCTAAAAAGTCATTGGCTATTTCTTCCAACTCAGGTCAGCTGTGAGCAACACCCACCCACCCTTCTGTACCCTCAGAGACCCCTTCGAGCCTCTCTTGGGGGTCAGGTTGCTGCCCCCTTGCCAGACCATTTCTAGGGATGCTTGCTCACTCTCCAAGGAAGATGGGAGTGTTTTTAGAAGGCAGGGGCTTGACCACCCTCCTCATCATCTGGCCTTTTTATTTTTGATGCATTCTGGTATCATTGGCCATTCGAGTCTTGATACCATCTGATCTGAAGACTTGTGTAGTTGTTTCAAGGGAGGTTATTTTTGTTCTTGGCTATGTGCTGAATCTTCCTCCTCCCATCACCTTGTTTTTGGTTTGTCCTTGGTGATGGTGGTAGTTTTGGCTTGTTTTACTTTTTCATGGAGCCACATTGCTCTTTTGAGTCATCTTCTTGGGACCATTATATTTTCTCCGTTTAAAAACAATCTGTTTTCTCAAGGTCCACCCTACACAACTGGCTTTGCCACTACTCCCTTCCTGTGACATTGTCAATGCCAGGGTGATAAAATTCTCTTCCCTCAGGTTCCTATCACTTTCAGTTTATCACTGCACGCTTCTCGGTTGATTAGGATTCAGTGTATCCTGCCAGTTCCATTTGTTGCTTTTTCACAGATTAAGTTATCAGTCAGACAAGAATGTAGCGAGCATCCTGGCTTCACTAGATGTCCTTGTAACTGGAGTCCCATCACACTGGCCAGAAGCTGAACTCTGCCAGTTTGGGATCCCTGATCTTGGACTTAGAGAATCGCTTCCCCTGCACCCTCTACAAAGGCAAGTGGCCTTCTCAGCCTCCAAGGAGAAGGTTTGGAGAGAAAAGCTGGTAAACACGGCTGGTTTCCCAAAGGTGGCTTAGAATCTGCTGGAAACAGAGAGCAGGGAAATGTCAGGCTTCAAACTTCAACTCCACCAGTCGTTGGCTATGTGATCTGGGGCAAGTTACCTCCTGGGTGTCAGTTTCCAAATCTATATATACTAGAGCTGCCTTTGTCTTTATCCACAGTTTCGGAGGAAAATTTTTTACACTGCCACTGTGAATGCTGCCTGGCTCACAGAAAGTGCAAGGTAATGTTGCCTGCGTCCTGATTTCAAAGACGTAAACATCCATTTTTTTTTAAAAAAAGGTACATTTTAGAACCAATGAAATAGAATGATATCTACTCACAGGTTTTAGTGAGAATTAAATGATTTTAAATGTGCAGTGCACAAAGAGCAATAGCTGGCACATGGCACCATATATGTGTCACCTCTGGGTAATGAGGAGGAAGATGGTGGTGAGATATGTGGATGCCGAGGCGGCTCATTCTTCACTGTGCCCCTGTAGAACAAGGAACCACCTGCCCAGGGAGGAACCGTCCCTGGTCCCTCTCATCCAGATATGCTGCGGTGCTGTATGACTCGGTCTTGCCACTGTCCGTGGGCTCCCATCCCAGCTGGAGTGTTTCAGAAGGTGCCAGGCCTCTGCTGACAATGGCCATCATCTGCTCCTCCCACTGGCCACGTGGAGGGAGCCTCTGAGGTGCTCCAGGATGAGGGGGAGCAAGACTGAAGCCAGCACCCCTTAGTGAGCGCATGGAGAAAAATTACAAGCCAACCAGAAAGACCTGTGTCACACTGCCATGGAAGTGACAAACTACAGTTGAAGGAAGCCATGGAAATTGAAGGGTTAATTTAGGACAGCACTTTCCCTAAACACAAGGCCTTGTGGGAGGCTGTAAGGAGGAGGGCACCTGCGGAGGGAGCTTGTAGAAATGACAGAGTGCCTCAGAGAACTGTGAGAAACTTCAAAGCCAAGGTCCTGCTCGTTGTGTTCCAGTGCCTCAGAAAACAGTCGACAACATCCAGCCCTCCACTTGCCTCCCCCACGCAGTGCTGATTTTATATTGAAGTGTTCATCAACGGACCATTCATTCAACATGTAATACTTCTCCATAGCGTGGTAGCTCAATGTCCCAGCCTGACGGGGCTCTGCTGGGTGTGGCCTCAGCCCGGCCCCCTACCCTGTGGTCAGGCCCGCTTCCCGCAGCCCATATATCATCCTGATGTGTGGAAGAGACTCCATTAATCACAACACCTCATTTGCTAATGTGACTTCACCGGCCACACTCTACCAGAGAGCGCGCCTCCATCGTCCTGCTGTGGGTGGGTGGGTGTGAGGCGCAGCAGCCCACAGCAAGGTTTCCAGGCCCCACTGCCGGGCCCTAGGGACAGGATCCCTGTCTGTGATGGGGTCACCTCTGCAGAGCTGTTGGGGGGCCGGGGACCACTCCAACTCAGCCTGGAAGGTTGGCGAAATCCCAGTGCCGTTACCTGACATGAGCTCTGAGTTTTATTTCGCTTTTTGTTGGGGAAAAAAAAAAAAAATCCAAACACAAACGGTCTGCATTTTCGTTCAGTGTGTTAGTATCGAGATTAAATAGTCTGTGGCTGCTCCCTGGTTCACCTCTCAGATCATAAAACTGCTGTAGTGACTGAATGCAGGAGTCCATCAAGTGGCTTTCTGTTCCCCTCCCTTGTCCCCTCAGGGCCAGTTACAATGAATCCAAGTTACAGAGTGCAGGTGCCCTATGGCCAGGCCCAGGTGGCCTCAGAAGTCCTCTGGCACAGGATGAGGTTCTCATAACCTCAGACCCACAACCGAGTGTGACAGGGTGATCCAGGTTGAGTCAGGCCTTCTTCCGGCAGCCCTCCCAGACCCCAGGCAGTAGCTACAAGGCAGCCCCTTCCCCTTTCCCACCCCTGGTCCTTGTCCGGTTCAGTGGCTAGACTCTGGGCAAAGCAGCTGGCGGAAAGACTGTCCAGAAGGGTGTGACAGATGACACAAGGTCCCTGCCTACAAGCCCGGTCTCCTTGCCCTCCTCCCCTATACTGTTTCACTGTAAACCCCTCACAGTGTTTAAGACCCAGAGCTCTTTGCCCCACAAAATGTGACCTGGGGAAAAAGAATTTGCTCCAGAAATACAAAAAGAGCAAAATTGGAAATAATAAATATTTCCTAAATACATTCTAACTTCATTAATTGTTAAATTTCGTACCCCTGAGAATTCCCTTCCATTCAAAACCAATTTGTACCTAAGATTTTCTCGCCTTGTACAAATTCCTGAGCAGGATGACGGCTGGGAAGTCAGAACCAATCGTAAACTAAGTGAGTAAACTTCAGCCAAATAATTTCAAAAGCAAAATTATAAAAGTCCTTTCCAAGTATTTTATAGCAAAGTAATTCTATTTAATGTGGGATGTGGGTGCATTTTAATTCTTTTATATACTCTGGAGTGGAACCTACAAAAGTTAGACTGTCTGGTACCCAGGAAGGCCCTTCCTCCTCTTTCCCCCTTTCCTCTCCCTTCCTTTTCCCCTTCTTTCTTCATTTTCTCCTCTTCTTTAAAAACCCCTCCTCTGCAGTTTCAAAGAAGCATCTGCAGAGTCTCCTGCTAAGGATATTTTTATAAGGACATTCATTCTGACATGTTTCCCTGGAGGTCGCTAATGGCCCAAAACGGATCCCTGTTTTTCTCTCCTTCTTGTCCCTTAGCTGTTTCTAATGACCATATGCCATGGTGACAAGGACACGTCCTCACATCAGAGGAGCCTGGATGATTAGTCCCCTCACCGTGCTGGCTGAGCACAGGCCTCACTGTGGCCCGTGGATTCTGGGATTCTGGATAAGGCTAAAGCTCAGTCAGTGACGAATTGATACCAAGCCTGTGGTGTACCTGGAAGGTCCCCTTCCAGCCAGATAGTCGGTCACCCAGCAGCCTGCCACCGTCCTGCCTAAATGCTCAGCACCCTTGGGGCTCACAAATGGCCTTCCTGTCTCCCAGAAAAAATGACCTTGAGCATCTGCGTGACTGGTAGAGTGCAGGCATGGCCCCTCGGCAGACATGTTCCCTGTGGGCATCAGTCCACATCTCTCCTTCCCCGAGTTCTACCCCCCACAAGAAAGTGCATCTCACTGGGCTGGTAGTCAGAACACTGGTGGGCATGAGAGGTGGGCACAGACGGCTCTGAGCATTCACACTCTCTCTGACAGTCCTCTGAGTGTGTCAGGTCCTCTCTATTGCCTCTCGTCTTGCCCACAGCACACTCCAGAGAAGGGCACAAAGCAGCCAGCTGCTCAGCCCAGCTGGAGCACACATTTCGAACTACTTGTCTGCACGAGGTCTCTGCATCATAGCACTCAGGGCTGGGAGAAGGGGCTCCGGAAGCCCGGGCTGTCTGAAAGTGTGGCCAGGTCTGCAGCTGGTCTTCGCTCACCCAGGCAGGAACCCTGTGCATGGAGGGGCTTGGAGAGGCCGCTCCCCTGCTCCCTGCTTCCTGTGAGCCCAGTGGCAAACTATGCAGTGCCACTGGGAGCTGATCCATCTCTCCTCGAGGCTGGCCGCGCGCTGTAGGCACTACCTATTTGACACCCCCAAATGTTCTCATATCTGACTCCATTTCCTCAGCTCCCATTCTCCAGAAAAGCGGAGAGCAGTCTCCTTCCTCATAAACTTTTCCCTGCATCAGTCAGTAGCCTGGGCTCCTTTGGTCCACTGTCCTCCTAAATCCTTATCTCTGGTCCCTTCCCCCTTGTCTGTGGCTAGCTCTGGTCAGCCGGCAGCTACCCAAAGGACTCCACTGGGGCCCAAAGTCCCTTCTCCACTTCCCAGGGCAGGAGGGAAGAGTTGCCCATAAAGGAGAGAAGCAGCTACCTTCTTTCCCCCGGCTTCCCCTGGTTCCACAGGCTATCCACTTTCTTGCTGAAGGCTGTGCAGGCTCCTGGCCTTGGACCCATTTTCGAGGGGCAACATCAATCTTCTCCACTTTCTCTCCTTGTACCTTCCATGGTCCTCCTTCTCCCTTCTTCTCACCCACCCAGGACATCAAAAATAAGGTGGCCAGGAAACCATTTGGTTCATGACGTCCATGGTACGAGCGGATACATTGTGAGCCCCTCAGGGTGGTGGGTGTCTAAGCAAATTCCCTGAGCCCTGGCGCCTAACGCCTGGCTCAGGATCGCTCTCTTCCTTCCCTTCGCGTTTCATGCTCATCGTGGTCATGCCTGTGGGCTTTGTTAGACAACTTCCCCCCTGCATGAGCTCAGTGAACACGGATGGAGCCCAGTGCCCAACCAAGAGTGGAAATGTGCCCTGAATCCCAGGAAAGAGAGCTCTGGCCTGGGAGCCCAAGGCCCGGGTTCTGATCTTGCTTCCATCAGGTGGTCTGGGCACGACCATCTTTCCTTTCCGTGAAGTGAAGCTGTTGAGATGGTTCATCCCCAAAGTCTCTCCCCAGCCAGGATGCCATGCCTAGGGGAAGAGCTACAAGGAGTACATTGTGGAGAAGACAAGAAGACCAGAAGCTGTGAGGGCAGGCGTGTTTTGGGGAACAGGCTTGGACTAGACATAGAAAGAGAGAGGTTCATTTCTGAGATGGAGGCAAAGGCCAGGATCTCTAAGGGAGGGGAGGCTGAGGATGTTTGCCAAAAGCTCGATGCCAAAAGCTCGATGGGCTCCTGTTCCAGAGTTTGGCTAGTTGTACACTTTACATCGCCTCAGGATGGAATGTAGGTGTAAGTCAGAAAGATGCTGAATCTCTGAGAATGTAATTCATGCATCTAGCTATGCAAAACAGCTATGAAGTGAAAGGAGGAGAACTCCCAACATGGTTGGTCCAGCCTGAAAGGCCTGACTGCCTCAGCAAAGACACCAGGCCTTGGGGGAACCGCCATGTGTGCACTCTCGGGAAGACCTTGCTGTCTTGGGCACAAGGCTGAGGATCTGCCCCTGGCCCGGCCTGCATCTGCATCTTGGCAGGCCTGGCTTCTGGGCTGCCTGTCCCAGCCACAGAGCTGCTGTAGGATTTGGAAGGAGCCCTGGATGCCACAAATGGAGGCCCTGTCACTACTCCAGGCCAAATCAGGCACTTACTCTGGCACAGCTGGGCCATCTCAGATTAAACTGGCCATTTCTTGGAGAAAGGGAGATGACAGGGGAGGGGCCGGGAATGGCTAAATAAGCCTCAGCTTCTTGACTAACAGCTGAGCTCTGGGAGTAGGACTGTTGGGTGAGAATGACACTTTATGTCTTTTTTAGTAAGTGAAACAAAATAAAATCTTCATGCTAATTAACATATTTGGACACTTGGTGTTGCCAGAAACTGTCTGAAATGCTTTGTATGAATTAGCCTGTTGAATGCTTACAACATTTCCATGAAGTAAGTATAACTATTATTAGTCCATTTTACTAATGTGCAAACTAAGGCACAGAGAGGGAAGAGGCTCACCCAAGGTCACAGAGCTGAGATTCTGGCCAATGACCCCGCCAGGCGAGAAATGGGTCAAAGCACCTTTCTGTCCTCAATGCCGCATCATCTGTGACCTCCTCCAGTCCCTGCAGTCCACGTTTCCATCCTAGTCCGCCCTCAGAGGAGAATAAGGCTCCATGACCTCTCCCTGGGGAGAAGGTAGCTGGGCCTCCTGCAGCACTCAGAAGCACTGGCCCTCACTTCAAGGAGCACCCTACTTGGAGGGTCCGGCAGCCCTCAGCCCTGACCGCTGATGGCTGTCAGTGAGAACACGGGGCGGCAGCTACACCACAGTTCGTAAAGCCCTCTCTGACTCCCTGCTGCTGGAAGCCGCTTTGTTCTCAAAGAACATGCACACCATTTTAATATTTTTCTTTATAAATTACTTGTTTATGTCACTTGCTTGTTTTTTTTTTCATTGTAGTGTTTCAACTTATTGATTGGTTAGAGTCTCCTCATATGTGTCTCTCTCTGTCTCTGTCTCTGTCTCTCTCTCTCTCCATTCCTTCCTTCCCTCCATCCTTCCTTCTTCTGTCTCTTATACTATTGTTGTTGTTCACTATTTGATTTCATATCTTCTCTAAACTGTTCATTAGCCAGCTGTCTAAGCTTAAGTGTGTTATTTACCTCTTCTTATCAAAGTTTACCCTACATAAAATAGGAAAACAATATTTCTTTTATATGGTTGTGAAGAAGATTAAATGAGAAAATCTGTGCACCGTTTAAATAATGTCTGCCACAGAATAAGTATTCAAATAAGAGTTACTATTTTAATATTGGATGTACTGACCCCTTGTCTGTCATTTGTTACAAATGGAAGAGGAATCAACTCCCCTCCAAGGTCAGAGGGCCTGAGTAAGTGGCCGGCTTTAACTTCAGCTGAGCTTGAAGGATTGAGGATTTTGCTTGTAAGACAGAAGGCAAGGGCTGAAGTGCTCTGCATAGCAAAGGGCGAAGAACTCGGAGGGGAAGGAATTCTGGGTGGGGGGTGAGAATGGGAGATGAGAATGAGAGAAGAGGGGTGCGGGTAAAGAAAAATGTCCCATGAGCCCAAACCTTCAGAGATGTCTGCTTGGGGAATGCTTAGTGTAAATGTGGCTCTCCTGGTCTGAATCCGGTTGACAGGAAGCGACTCAGGCTGGGGCGCTAGAGCCCATCTGAGCCAGTTACCTCTGGGTCTTCCTTATCCCCTGAACTGCTAAACCCAACCATCAAGAGGCCTCGGAGCACCAGCAGTTGACAATTTAGAGCGTGCACGTTCCTATCTGAGTGTATGTGTTCTCCATGGTTGTGGTGGGCACTGTGATGTGCCACCCAGGTCTCCCTCCTCCACGGGGCTTAGCCCACCAGTGCAGAGAAGGCTGCCTGAAAAGTGCCCTCGGCTCTTAACCTCAGGGCCGCCCTGCCCGAGATGGCACATGCAGCAGTTACCTGATGCTGTATAAAACATTATTCCAGAACAAGGGCTTGAAACCTTTATCATCTTGAAGTTTCGGTGGGTTGGGAACTTGGGAGCAGCTTCGCTGGGTGGTTCTGGCACAGGGTGTCTGGTGAGGTTGCAGCCGAGATGGTGCCCGGGCTGCAGTCCTCTATGGCCTTCTCTGGGGCTGGGGGCCTGGCTTTGGCCGGGACTAGAATGAGCAGGATGCCTCAGTTTCTCTCAGAGAGACGCACAATAGGCAAGCAGCTTTTCTCCTTTCAAAACTCCAGGAAGAAACCACACTGCCTTTTATGACCTACTCGTGCAAGTCACAGGCTTGTCCCTCCTGCTGCACACTGTTGGTTAGAAATGCTCCCTAAGCCCAGCTCTCATTCAAAGGGAAGATAAATAGACTTCACTTTTTTAGGTATAAGTGTTAAATAATTCTAGACGTTTTAAAAACACTACAGTGTCTTGTTCCCGGAGGAGGCCGCTTTGAATTTATGACCACCCAAGAATACAAAGGCTAAATCCCTTGCCTCGTCTTGAGATGTGGCTGAAGGGCTGTCTGTGGGGTCAGTAGGCCCCTCGCCGAGACGCAGTGTAGCTCAGCTCATCGTTGCTCAGTCCTGCTCCCTCCTTCCCTTTCTCTCTGGTGCTCCCAAGTGCACGCCTGACAAACCCTACACTTGAATTTCCACCTCCTTTGGCTTCTCAAGGGACACAGCCATGACAGCCGCGGTTTGGGCTAATGTGCTAATGTGTTTTCCTGTATGGTAAATCTATCAATCTCTTTTTTGTGGATTCTGCTAGGCCTTCACTCCTGAGGTGAGATAAACACCTAGATATTGGTCTGGGTTGCCTATAACTTCAAATTTTACTCTTAATTATTTAATATAGTTGGAAGCTTTTTCAGATAGCTTGTGAGACAGGGACCTAATTTCACTTTTCTCCCATGTTTCCTTAGTTATCCTAAACTGAGTATTTATTTTTAAAAAATTTATTATTCTACTGATTTTAAATGATGTCTTTATATATGTACTAAATCCTAATTGGGTTGATTTTCTGAACTTTCTGTTCTGTTCTGGATTCCAGGCTCATTATTTTGATTTTTTATTGTATTTTTACATTTTTTTTATTGCATATTTGAAGTAGATTCTAGTATCCAAAAGGACACACTACTTTTTGTTTTTTTCTCTTTAGATTTTTTTTCTCTTTAGATATTTTAATGAACTTATTTTGTTGAGAAACTTTTAGAATAAATTTGGTAGGTGCACCTCCCAAAATCACAGTAGATTTTTATTAGGATCTGTTAAATTTATTGGCACCAGTTCCAAAATATCTTTACAGTATTAAAACTTCCCTCAAAGAACATTATATGTTTATTTGCTAAAGTTTCTTGTTAAAGTTCTTTCTGAGCATACTCTGTATGTGGAGGGTATATATGGGAATGTGTGTGTGCACGTGTAGAAGGGGATTGTGTATGTGCAAGGTACTTGTGGGTGTTTACATCAACCGTACTATAGTTATTGAATTTACGTTTATGTATGTTATGGGGTTTGTTGTTATTGGTGCTGTATCTTTCCTCACTATGTTTTCTTGTTTCTTATTTCTTGTGTGTAGGAAAGCTTTTAGAATTCTGTATCTCTATTGTCTTTCTTTCTTTCTTTCTTTCTTTCTTTCTTTCTATCTTTCTTTCTTTCTTTCACACTTAGCTACATTATCAACATTTAATTTTTTTTTCTATTGGGGAAGGACCTCCCTAAGTCACTCAGCTGGCGAACAGGTTGGGCTTGAACTTATGTGTGATCTTCCTGCCTCAGCTTCCCAGTACTTGTATATCCATTTCTTAACAAGCCACTATTCACCCTCACTGTTTTTGTTGTTGTCATTGTTTTTGCTGGTTTGTTTGTTTTGGTGCTGGGATTGAACTCGGGGCCTTGTGCTTGCAAGGCAAGCACTGTAACCACTGAGCTAAATCCCCAGCCCCTCTCTCAGTGTTTATAACACTTCTCAAGATCGATTTACTTTAGTTTCTTTAGTAAACGATAACATAATCTGAAAATCATGATAATTCTTTCCCTCTTTCAGATTGACCCACAGGAGCACAGCATGACCCTCAAGAGGGAGTGTGTGCTTGCCTTCTGCTTGTTTTGTTTCCTTTTCGCACACACATAATCTATGCACATAGGAAAAATGTTGAAAAACTTTTTAAAAATTAAACCTAATTAAAATATAACCATCTACCTTAATACTTCAACTATTTTCCTGTTATACTGAGGTGTGTGTGTGTGTGTGTGTGTGTGTGTACAAGCAGCCTCCTCTTATCCATGGGGGATATATCTCAAAATATTTCACAGATGCCTCAAGAAATAGTACCAAGAATCAACAAATGGGATCATATCAAATTAAAAATCTTCTGCACAGCAAAGACAACAGCCAGCAGAGTGAAAAGACAACCTAGAGAAAGGCAAAATAATTGCCAGCTATTCCTCAAACAGATGGCTAATATCTAGAATATATAAAGAACTCAAAAATTGGACCCCCTCCCAAATAAAAGACCTAATCAAAAAATGGGCAAGTGAAATGAATAGACATTTTCCAGAAGAAGTACAAATGTCCAATAAATACATGAAAAAATGTCTAATCTCGGTAGCCATTAGAGAAATGCAAATTAAAATAGCAGAGATTCTGTCTTCCTCCAGAAAGAATGGCAAGAAATCAGCAACAAATGCTGGCAAGGCTGTAGGGGTGAGGGCCTTGTACATTACTGGTGGGAATGTAAGCGAGTACAACCACTATGGAAATCAGTATGGAGATTCCCCAAAAAACTAAAACTAGAAATCCCATTCAACCCAGTTATTTCCCTTCTAGGTATCTTCTCTAAAGAGTTAAAGACATCATATTACAGCGATACATGGATAACCATGTTTGTAGTGGCACAATTCATAATAACTAAATATTGGAAGTGGCCAAATGTCCATCAATGGATGAATGGATAAAGAAAATGTAGTATTTGTACACAATGGAGTACTACTCTGCCATACAGAAAGATAAACTTGAGTCATTTGTAGAAAAATGGATGAGTCTTGAGACCATAAGGTTAAATGAAATAAATCAGACATGCAAACTTAAATATTACATGGTTTCTCTTATATGAGAAACCCAAAAATATAAATAAAAAGCAAAATAGAAGATAGACAATAGGAAGTAGGGAGATAAATCCTTTTCAAACTGGAAAGAAATCAAGAGATGAAGGGTAGGACAGAGAGGGACAGGGAGGGAAGGGAAAGAGGATGAAAAAAGAATTGAGATCTATTACATACGTGTATCAACTCCCCACAAGGAATGTAATCATTATGCACTGCAAACAGGTGCAAATAAAAAACAAAAACTGAAAAAAAAAATTTACAAATGCCTAAAACTACAGATAATGCCAACTCTATACATATTGGTTTGCCTATGCATGGAATGTATTATAAAGCTTAATTTATGACTTAGGCACATCAAGGGATTAACAACAATAACTAAAAATAAAATAGAATAACTAACAATATACGATATTAAATTATTTTAAATGTATTAACTGTTTATTGCTGGAATTTTCCATTTAATATTTTCAGATCTCAGTTGACTGTGGGTAATTGAAACCACAGAAAAATGAAACCAGGGATATAGGGGGACTCCTGTGTATAAAGAATAGATGAATTTATAGATATTATCAAAATAGACACTCTATTATGAGCTAGGCCTTGGCCTGGCAGTGCAGACTAGTAATCCCAGCATTCCGAGAGGCTGAGGCAGGAAGATTGAAAGCTCAAGTCCAGCCTGGACAATTTAGTAACTTCATGAAACCCTATCTCAAAATAAAAAATAAATAAATAAATAAGGCTGGGGATAAAACTTACTGCAGAGGCTTGGGTTCAGTCCCTAGGACCTCAAACAAACAACTTCCCATATCATTAAAGTATTTTGAGGAAAACAAATATACCTACACCATATTTTTATATTGCTCTTATGCCTTTCTGTTATAGTTTATTCAGTTAAGTTTCTATTTTAGGACATCTAAGTTGTTTCCAGTTTTTAATAGCTTAAATGGTCTTTCAATTAATTGGCTTTTTAGAATAGTCTGCTCCCTCCCCCCGTGCCTCATCCCACTTAGGATAAATTTCTAGAAATGAAACTGGTGTGTCAAATGATACACGTTCTGTAAAAATCTTGATTTACGTAGTATTTTCATATTAACAATTACAAGGGGATTTATAATCCTGTGCATATCATTGGAAATCGCCTTGTCTTCACTGTCACTAACACTGATTTTATCGTTCTTTTTCATCTTTGTCAACTTGGGGAAAATAAAGACATCTTATTTCATGAGTGTGAGTTTCTTTGATTACTAGGCATTTTGAATACAGTTGGAAACTGTATCCTTCTTTTGAAGGCTTCTCACTTAGTTTGTCTAGGTTAGATTTTGAAAGGAGTGATTGTGAAATTGTGTTATTAAATTTCAAGCGGTCTGTACATATAAACAATATTTACTTCATTTCACCATATATTCTGCAAATATTTTGCATAGTTTGCACTATGATATCTAGAAAGCCATAGAAAATCTTATAATAAATATCTTTGTATTCTATTACATGGCATCATGAAATATCAACAAACTGTCCATTCATCTTAGATTTTTTTCCTAAAACAGCAAAACATTCCCATTACACTCCAAGTACTCTGTGTTCCTCTCCATAATTGCATTCCCCTTCTTCTCTCTCCAAATCTAATCACTGCCTTAATTTTTGTGTATATCAAAAATCCTGTGTTAATATGCTTTGCATCACTTTAATGAAATAGCTGTGATAATTAACTTGTAAAGAGAAAAAGTTATTTAGTTCACAGTTCTGGGGGTTCCAATACAAGATCAGGTGGACCCAGTGCTTGGGTCTCTGGCGGGTATGGCAGATGGCAATGGCAGAGGGCGTGTGGATCAAAACTGTTCACCTCTCAAGTCAAGATGCAAGAAAGAAGAAAGGAAGGGGCTAGTCTCCCACAGTCTCCTTCGGTGGCACACCCCCAGTGACCTAAGGACCCCAAACCAGGCCCCACATCCTAAAAGTTTCATCCCATCTCCCAGTTGCACCACCTTGGGAACCACACATGAACGTTTAGGGGACACTTATCCAAACCCTAACAATTCCCATGCATGTTTTACTAGCAATACTGTGTGTGCATGTCCACAAATGATATATGTAATATTTTTTGCATGTCTCATGCTTTGAAACTTTACACAAATGGAATCATGCTGTAGGTGTCCCGTAATTTGCTTTTGCTCAACATTTTGTTTTGGAAATGTATTTATTTTCAAATATATAGTTGTAATTTATTCAATTTAACAGATACATAATATTCCATTTTCTAAATATGTCACAATTTATCTGTTTGCCTGTGTTTGAGGACTTGGTTTTTTTTCTAAATTTTCATTATAAGAACAATGTTTCTGTTTAAATACCTCATAGTTTCTCTAGTGTGAGACACTGAAAGTGTAAATAAGGACTAAAATGTATTATATTGGGAAAGGGAAGAAAATGTCCAAATGGGAAAGGGAACAAGAGAGAGGGGAATGGAACAGAGGACATGAGAAATAAGAAACGGAAGGAAAAAAATGAAAACAAAGCTTTTGTAGATAGGGAAGGAGGAGGGAGTGAGGGGAGGGGAACGGGAAAAAAAGAAGCAACAAGATATGTCATGTACAGGTACAAATCCCCTATGATGAATGTTATCACTATGTACATCTAAAATGTACCATTAAAAAAATAAGAACAATGTTTCAGTGAACATTATTGTACATAACTATGTCCATAAGCAAGAGATTCTCTAGGTACAGGCTGAGCTGCAGACTGTCAGGGCAACTGCATATTTTCAGAATCCCTAGAAAGTGCCAAATAGTTCTTCCAAGGACTGCTACCATTTTACTCTCTTGTTTCTCTAACCCACCTTATTCACTAGGATCAGATTTTTGGTTTTTATCAATATTATTGGTAAAAGGTGGTATCTCACTGTTTTATTTTTACATTTCTTCCAATCCAAATGACTTTAGTTATCTTTTCACACACTAACTGGCCCAAGAGATTCCCTCATCTGTAAAACTTCACATGTTTTCCCCATTCTTCTGTTTATCTCTCTAATTGAATTGTGGATTCCTCTGTAATTAGACATGTTGCAGATTGTTTGACAGTCTGTAGCTGGCTTAATACATTTGTATGGTGTCTTTGTTGAGTAATATCTCAAAGTTGAATGTAATCTCATTTCTTTTTCTTCAATATTTGGGCTCTGTAATTTAAGGTATGCCTTTCCTCCCTGAAAGATTATTAAAAATAATGTCCTATACTTTATTCTAAAAGTTAAAGATTTTTCTTTTCATACTTAGATTTTTAATGTACCTGGAGTTTAGTTTTTATATGGTGTCATGTAGGGATCTATTTTGATTGTTTTCCCCTACACATTTCCTGCTCTCCCTGCACCATTTATCAGCGCTCATCCTTCTCCACCGGTCTGATTGTGCCTTTCTGCCCTACCCTCTCTCTTTCTGTGCTCTCTGCCTCATTCTTCTGATATCCTTGTCAGTCCTTCCAGCAGCGACATATTGAATTAATGACACCTTCATTACGGCATAATACATGATCAAAAAATTTCCTTATCAGGTTTTCTTCCAAAGGTCTTTCTAAAAATATAGTCAAGTATGACATTTTTTATAGACCATCCCTGTTGTAGGATGGTTCAAATTATGATTCTGAATGTTATGATGGTGTGAAAGTGATAGGCATTCAGTCAAGCTGTAGTTTGGATTTTGATCTTTTTCCAGGATGGTGGCGTGTGGCATGATCCTCTCACGGTCCCAGGCAGCACCATGGAGCCACAGCTCCTGGACAGTCGTGCGACCACAAGGGTGAACCAGCAGCGCCCTACACTTTTCTGTATTGCTAAGGAGTACATCAGGGAGGTTAGGTATGATAAAGGCATTCTCGAGTGACCATGCGTACAGCTTACAGGGGGGTTATCTGGATGTAACTCCACTCTAGCGCAGTAACAGCTGTATATTTAGCTTTACATTTTGAAAGCTGTGCCCTACCCAAGATTACATAAATGTCGGAGACACAATGTATACATACACGATAACTTCCCCACACCCCTCCATGCCAAAAACATTCTGAGACTGTTTGCTTAAATCCCTGATTTTTTTTATTATGTTGACAAATTGGTAGAAAGAGCTGCAGAGCGAGAAGGAATTAGAAGAGAGAGAGGCAGGAGACATATGTAGAAAAAAGACTCTAGTCAAAGGAAAAAGTATACCCACAGGAGAAGGGAGGAATGGAGGGGTGTTGAGCTGTGGATTCTTGGTTTCATAATGTTTTGGTTGGAAGTTTTAAGGGTGGAATAAAGACAGAATTTTGTAGCTACCAGCTGCTGTACATGTGGAGAGCAGGAGAATGGCAGGGCTGGAGAGAGAATGTTTTAAATGTTTTGTGGTTCATTAAGAATGTACTTCTTGCATACATGTGTACACTGTCACTACAGCCCACTGCTGTTTCCTGGGGGAAGTAAAGATTTAAACATCTTTCAATTATATTTTTCTGTATGAAATATGTTTGAATATTTTTCCATGTTAAGATCCAACTATGAAACTTTTTAGGTTTCATTTGGATAAACAAATATTTACCTGTTTGTTTTCTAGTTCTTTCATAATTCAATTTACAATTTATTTTAATAGCTAACAATTACATACGGAATAAGATAGATGCCTCTCGCATACCTATTCCCCAGCCCCTGATTTGTCTACTTTAGAGGCAATTTGTGTGGCTAGTTTCTTAGAAAACCCTCCAGAGGTACACTGTACATAAACCATGTGTAGAATTTATCTTCCCTCCACCACTTTTTCCATATAGATGTGCACAACACCACATAAAATGTTCTACACTCAGCTTTCATCCCCACAGAAGACTTTATTTGGAGATGATTGCTTATCAGTGCATAAAGATCTTCCTTATTATTTTAAAAATAGCATAATGTTTTATTGTATGGATACAAAATGTATCCAGTCCTCTTCAGAGGGTCTTTATGTTTTGCCAGGGTTTTTCTGCTATAACTCATGACATCATCAATACAAGACTAGTTTTCTTCTATCCTTCCTTTACAAATCATTCTTCAAGGTAACACTTCTTGCCTTTGTTTGAAAACACTGGTTGTTCTCCTGGGCTTTCACTTCCCATCAAAACACAGCCTCAATTCAGGCTGTGTAATAAAGTAAAACACTGAATTTGGCTTGGCGTTTATCATCTCTCCTCCTAACTCTGGCAAGAAGCCTGCAATGAGGAAGGACCTTGTCTACCTTTTTCTCTTCCCTTCCTCATCTCCTGCACTAGTGGCTATTTCACTGCTCTGACTCGGAGAGGCAGAACGAGCAAGGAAAGATAAGGTGCTGAAGTGGTTGTTATCATTTGGTTGGTTGATCTCTGCCTTGGACAGATGGTTCATTCTACCCCTTTCTCTTAGGGAGCTTTGTGGAACTGTGGAGGTTCTCTAGAGAGCCCCCCTTCCCCAAAACTTTCCTGTTCCTGATGGTGCTTTGGGGCTTCTTCGTTGGTGTGAGCACGTGACTGTATCCTCAGCCTTGTTCCACCAAATTCTTGGCCCTCCAGGCAGCTCTATTGGGCCTGATCCAGAGAAACTTCAGACTGGTCATCTTTTGGGCATATGGCCCATATGTGGCCTTGGAAAGACTCTGGTATCCGTGGGCCTGGCTCCTTTATCCCAACACTGCGGTGACCACCAAAACCGCAAGGCGACCCTTCTGTCTTCTGGTTTCTCAGGCCAGTTCAGCATCTTTAGGCGTGAGGCAGGCAGCAGGCTTCTACATCTTCCACTGCTATGAATGTCTCTCAAAATTCTCCAAGTAGTTCCTTGAGATCCCACTTCTTAGTTTTCATGGATTAGCCTCTACCACTTCTTCCCAAGAGATGGGGCGATGACCCAGAAAGGCAATAGCTCCCTCTAAAGAATCTGCTTCCCAAACTTCCCACCCTTTCCATGGCTGACCTCGTTTTCATCCTTGATCTGGCTGAGTTGTCTAAGTATCACTGAACAGATTCTAGGCCAAATTCCTCTGATGATCGGTGGTGAGGGAGGGTTCTGTGGCACATTTCACTTCGCTGCTTTGAGTCAAGAATTCTCTTCTATTATTTTGTCAAACTGTCATAAATAACACTGCCATGAATATTCTTGTCCAAGTATATTTATTTGTGCCCGTGCACCAGTATACCTACATGAATTACCAGCTGAAATAACAGAAGAGGAATTGTGAGGCTAAAGTATTGAGCATCTTTTTATTTTAATAGATACTGCCAAATTGCCCTCCAAAGAATTATACAAATTTGCTTTCTACCAAAAATGTGTAGATGCCTGTTCCCACTCCCTTGATTAGCTTCATATTTTATATCCACCTGGATTTATCCTTAGATAAGCTGTATTTAACTCCTCACATATCTCTACTCCTAAATACATTACATAGTAAATTCAAATTTCTTTACTGAATAAATTCAACCTTTCCTCACTGATTTGAAATGCCACTTCTATCATGCAATACATTCTTGAATAGTTTTGAACTTTTTCTGAGCTTTGTCTTTTGTTCCAACTGATCTGTTTTGTCTATTCCTGTGTAGTTCCATATGACTGTGATTTTGTAACTTTATTGTACATTTTAATATCTGGTAGGGAAACTCCCATTTCATTACTCTCTTTTTTCAAAAACTCCCTGGATTTTCTCAAACTTTATTCTTTCAGCAATTTTCTAGAATCATTTTGCCTCGTTCTAAAAAATACCATATGGATTTTGATGAGGGTTACAAATAATTTATAGCTTAATTTGTGGGGAAATGGGCAACTTCCCACTATTAAATATTCCCAAAAGAGAACACAGTATTCGCCCCAGTTACTTAAAATTTTTGTCATTCAAGCAAGCTTTGTAATTTTACTTATACAGTTTATTCCCATATATTTTCCTAAAACTAAATATATATCTGTATGATACTGCATTTGTTACTATTATATTCAAGGTCATTTTTCCATTATATTTTAGTTAATACTGGCATGCAGAAATCCTCTTTTTGAACAATCTTACTATTTCTAGCCACTTTTACTTTATTTTCTTGGTTTTCTAAATTGATAATCATATGATCCGTAAGTAATGATAGCATAATTAATTCATTCCAAGATTTATTCTATTTATTTTAATTTTTTTTTAATTCCCAAGGCTGCCACATCCACTATAAAGTTAAATTTATGGAACATGTATCTAAGGACAAAAGTTACAATGATACATTGCAAAATATTAATAGTGTTTTGCTCTTTGTCATAACGTCTGCATTTTTATAATACGTAAACATCAATAAAACCAGCAAAATGAATTCCACGACCTATTTGTGTCCTATTTCTGTAGACAAGAATAAAAAGTGTATCTACTCTTCTACTCCCGATGGTGATGGTTTAACAGGAATAGGGTTTAACCTCCACCCTTAAACAATTAGAAGCTGGCACAAGTATATGGAGCAACTATTTTCAGATACTGGAAAAAAATAGACAGATTGTAATAAATGAAAGAAGGAAAGTAAATGAGGAGGTCTCTATAATCACACTGGATCCGACAGGATCGTTTGATCTATAAAATAGGAAGGGGAATCCCAAACTGGGTATGGCAATCTGATAGAGTTGACAAGATGAAATTGGAGGTCAGGAGCCTGAGTCAGCCAAATGGTGAGGAGAAGAATTACTAGATAAAATAAGCTGTTTAGCATAAGGTCATGAGATACATACGCAAGGCTCCTCTGGAATCTTCGATGAATACTAAGGAGGTTATCTAAAGAGTCAGGCTCAGCAAGGCTGGAAAAAGAATAATCAGGGACCTAGAAGCTGAACAATTATAAGAGAGTAATCAGAGTCGGCAGAGGCCTCCTTGAGTATGCAGAGCATTAGGTAGAGATCCTAGAGGAATCACGCCTTAGTAATAGGACTAAATTAGCCCCAAGGTAATGGCCCATGAGAAAAGTGCTTAAAAGAAAACCTTGAAAGGCTCAAACTAAACTACTAGTAACTTCATTGCCTAGTAAAAATGAAACCCACTGCAGTTAAAAGGAAGAGAATAAAACTCCAGACTCAACAATTTATCACTGACAATATTTAGCCTCTAAAATAAAATTCCCAGACACAACAAGAAGCAGAAAATTTGACCCATAACCAGAAAAAAAGTACTGAATAGAAAAAGATCCAGTTGGTATAGATAATGTAATTATCAAAGTGTGTTTATATAAACAGCTATTTATGAATATATTCAAGAATTTAAAGAAGAAACATGGATATAGTGAAATGAAAAATGGTGTATATCCACAAAGCACACATACACACACATATACATCCCACATAAGTACGCATGTTATGCATATATGTGTAAAACACACATCTGAAATGGAATTTTTACCAGATGGAATTAATATATTAGAAACGGCAGAAGAAAAATTAGTGAACTTGCAGATATAACAATGGAAACTATAAAAATGAACAGAAACAAAGTAGACTGGGGAAAAAGAAGTTTCACTGATCTGTGAGGCCATATTAAAGAAAAAAGACTGTAGCACCTACCCATTTGTTATTAGAAACTCAGAAGGAAAAAGGAGAAAGGCGTGAAAGTATTCAAAGAAATTGAGACTAAAAAGCTTCAAAATTTCATGAAAATTATAAACCCGCAGACCCAACAAAGACAACAAAACCCAAGAAAAAGTAATACAAAGAGAACCCCATTGTTATAAAATTTTTGACATTCCCCTGTTAAACAGAAGCTCTTAAAGGTAGCCAGTGAAAAAAGATACATTATGTGCAGACAAATATAGTTTTGTCACAGACTCTTCATCATTGACTATGCAAGCCAGAAAATAATGGAATATCTTTAAAGTGCTGAGGTAAGGTACCAACCAAGAATTTTAAATATGGTGCCTATTATAAAATAAAATGTTAAGTACAACTAAATCATCTTTGGATGAAAGCCGAAATAACCTCCTATAGAGTCTCACTATATGAAACGTTAAAGTAAGTGGTTCAAATGGAAAGAAAATTACACCAGATGCAAAATTAGTATCTACACCAAAGAACAGAGAACACTGATAAAGGTAAATATGTGAGTAAATAAAAATATATTTTTTCTAATTTTAAAAATTTATTTAAAATATAATTGATTATTTAAGTAAAAAGGAAATAATGCATTGTGGGTTTATAGTTTATGAGGAGTAAAATATATAACAACAGTACAAGGATGGGGGAGAGAAGTATACTGGAAAGTTTTACATGATACCTGATACCTGAAGCAATATAATGACATTTGAAAATAGATTTAAAGTGTTCATTACATATAATAAACACTAGAATAATCTCTAAAAGTAAAGAAGTATATCAAATAAACTACTAATGAAGATAGAATGGAATCATAAAGAAATAGATGATTACCTCAAAACAGGAAAAAAGAAAACATATAAATGGGATAAATAGAAAACAAACAGTAAAATGGCAGTTTTATATACAATCATATTTATACCACATTAAATGTAAATGTTCTAAACTAGAAATTGGAAAACTTTCTACAAAGGTCCAGTTTGTAAATGTTTTACACTTTTGTGGGTCATAAAACGTTTGTCAAAGCTATTCAATTCTGATATCATGGTACAAAATCAGACATAGACAATACATAAATGAATGGTGTGGCCATATTTGGTCTACAGGATGTAATTTATTAATTCTTGGTCTAAATGCTTCAAATCAAAGGCAGAGATTACTAGTCTGTATAGAAAAGCAAGACCAACTATATGTAAACCATTTTAAATGTAAATTTATTGATGGATGGAAAATTAAAAAATGGAAAAAGATATGCCATGCAAATACAAGAAAGATGGAACTTTGATATAACGGTTAACGCAGGAACAAATGGTATCCCAGATAAAGGTTATTTAATTATGAGAGGTTAAATTCATCAAAAGGTTGACAATCCTAAATGTGCCTGCACCCAACGAGAGATTAATTTAACACCACCCTTTGTTCCTTCCCTACGACCACCAAATACACACACTACTGGCTTCACAGAATAAGAGGTGCACCCACCTCAGGGCACGAATCCTATTTATCTCAGTCCCTGCTAGTTTTCTACATGCTGTTTCTAATATTCGATAAGAAATTACTATAAGATACACAAAAGTATTTTTAATTGTCGAGAAATACAGCAATTAACAGAAGTAGGATCAGAAATGACTTAGATGATAGAATGATCAAAAAAGAAACTTAAAATAATTAATACATTAAGTGAACTAGTGAAAAAGGTGGGCTACATGCTTGAACATATGGGGAATTTAAATATAGAGATAAAAACTTTTAAAAAGTCCAATGAAAATGCTAAGGAGAAAAACATCATATCAGACATAGAGAAGAAATTGTTTGACAGGTTTGCCAGCTGACTAGACAAAAAACAGAAAAGAATCATTGAACTTGAAAATAGGTCAACAGACATTTTCCGAATTGAAGCACAGAGAAAAACAGTTTAAATCAAGCAGATCCAAAATCTTTAGGACAATATCAGACTGGAGTTCCAGAAGAAGAGAAAAAGAGCTTTGATGAAAAAGTTTAGATAGCAGCTGACAAATTTTCCAAAATCATGGAAGGACAACAAACCACAGATTCATGAAGCTTAGAGAAAAACAAACAAAAGAAACAAAAACAACAAAACAATCCAACAAAGCAAACAAAAACAACAAAAAAACCAACATAAAATCTAAACATACAGTCAAACTATTTGAACCCTCAAGTTTTTCCTGTACTGATCTATAATTTCAACGATATTTCAATAAAAATCCATTGAGTTTTTTGGTAGAAATCAACATGGTAACTCTAGAATTTATATGGAAATGTAAAGGCTAGAATGGTCAAAATAATTTTGTACAAAACACAGTTGAAAGACTCATACTACCTGATTGCAAGCTTATTATAAATCTACAGTAGTTCAGACTGTGTTTGCACAGATAGATGCTTATTAGATTAATGCAACAAAAGGCCATCCAGAAAGACATCCTCATATACCTAGTTAATTGATTGTTTACAATGAATCAAAGATAGTTTACTAGAAAAAAGATAGTCTTTTCTCCAACTGAACATCAATATTGCAAAAACTGAACTTTAGTCTATTCCTCACTCTGAACAAAAATTAAATCAAAATGTACTATAGACCTAAATGTAAATTCTAAAACTTTAATACTTACTTTGGAGGAAAACTTTGTAGTTCCTGACTGGGGAAAGTAAAAGGAGTACTCTGTACAAGAGAAAACTGACAAGTTGGACTTCATCAAAATTAAAAATTCTACAATTCAGAAGAGACACTAATGAAAATATAAGACACAGCTGGGAGAAAATTTTTGCAAAATGTATAAATACTAAAGAATTATATTGAGAATATATAGGGAATTCTTAAAACTAAATAATAAGAAGTCAATTGACCTAACTTAAAAATGTTAACACTTAACCAAGTAAGATATACAGGTAGAAAATAAATGCATCAAAGAGTGTGCAACACTAGTAATCATTACGAAAATGTAAATTAAAACTACAATGTGATATCAGTACACCCCTATTGAAATAACTAAAGTTTAAAAATAACTGATAACGCTAAATGCTAGTGAGGGAAGTGATTAATTAGAACTTTCAGACATTGATGGTCAAAATGCAAAACAGAACAACCTCTTGCAATGTCTTATCAAGTTAAACTTATATATAATCACACTACACAAAGTGTGACCAAATTATATGGTAGATGTTACTGTGCAATTTCTAGCTCTTTGCCAAAGTCAAAATGACTGTAAAAGGGAACATTTTGAATAGATTCAAGTTATTAAGGCAGCACACACTCACAAAAGAGGACTTTCAGAACTGCTTTTGAAAGTGGCAAGAATGCTTGGATACACGTGATCAAAGCCAGGGGGAGTATCTTGAGGGGAATTAATGGCAATGCGCTTCTTACTATAATAAGTTTCTTCCTAATTTAAACATTCACTTTAGTTTTATCATACCTCATATTTGACTGAATAATCCTACTCCTAAGAATTTACCCAAGACAAATAAAAACATACATTCATGCAATGGCCAGTATGGAAATTTTTAGGAACTTTGTTCAGAATAGCTCCAATTGGAAAAAAAAAAAACCTCAAAAGTTTATCAACTATTTAATGCATAAACAAATTATATTATATCCATATAATGGAATATTACACAGCAATAAAAAGGAACACGGTATTGATACTTGCAATGACATAAATGAATCCCAAAAGCAATATGCAAAATGAAAAAAGCCAGTCACAAAAAACTACATTAATTCCATTAATTTGTCATTCTAGAAAAGACAAAACTGTAGAGATAGAAGTCCTCTAGTACTCTCCCACATTCATAAACACAAATATTCTCCAAATTAATTCCTTCTATGCAAATAAATGCATGCAAAACCAAACTTGTGAGGGGGAAAACTCAGACCAAGTTTTACTGTCTTGACATATGGAAGGATGTTCATTACAGTGTTGCTTATAATAGATATTTAAAGTAAAATGTTGCATAAATAACCTATGACAAGGAAAAAATCTATTCAATCATGTTACAAGGAATATTGACATCGGGTGATATTTAGGCCACAGACATGTAAGGGGGAACGATGGGATAAAAAGCAGAAACACTAATAGCTGATAACTATTTAGTGACTACCACTAGGTGCTACTCTAAGTAGTTTATGTGTATTGTCCTGCTCAGTCGTAGCAGTTGGCGTATTGTTGCCATGACCAGTCTGAGAATGAGGGACCTGAGGTTTAGGAAATCGATGTGACATAGCAGGAAGTCATGCAGCTAGGATGTGGCCTCACGTTATGTAGTCTACTAGACTCAAAACTCCAACCACGGCAGGTACTATCTCTGCCCCGCATGGCTTTAAATCTGTATTCTAACACACACACACACACCCATACGCCTGGAAGCAACTCTACCAAACTATTCACAAAACTACCATCTAGGTAGAGGCAATAGGTAGCTTTTATTTTATGCTGCTTCTCTATGCTTTTAAGATCTGTATATAAGCAAAAGAGTATGATATTTAAAGGAAGTAAAGGAATACATGTGATTTAGACAGCTAAAGATGCCATCTTGTTTGAAAAGTTGCTCCCTCGTGGGACATTATATTCTGAGATGGGGCCTTGTCCTGTAAATCCAAGTGTGGCCCTTGGAGGGGGCCTTGCACCTCCCCTGGCTCTACTCTCTTCCCCTGCTCACCCCACCTCAGAAGTCTAGGATGAGCAGAGGCGCTGTCTCCAGAGAAAAGCCTTCCAGCAGCTCCTGCCAGGAGTCCTGGACTGCTGCCGGAGGGAGGCTGGGAGCTTCTAGCCACCACCCCCATCGAGTCAGCCGCTGGCAGCTTTGCGCTGGGCCTTCAGCTGGGTGCAGGCAGTGAGAGCCAGGTCTCCTGCCCTGGGAGGGGGCTGAGGTGATGGTAGAAGATGGGCAGCCATGGGGCAGTGGTGGCAAAAGTTAACAGAAATAGCAAAGACCTGTCTGGTTAAGCCACGTCTTTCCTCCCCAGACCCTCTCTTCCCTCCCTGGGTTGTATTCAAACCCCATTGCATTTGGAGGAAAATCCAACCCATGTGTTTCTGATTCATTTACACTTAACTCATCAAAATCCTGTTTTGAAAGAGGCCATTGGATGGTCTACAAAGTCTGAGCAAAGCTCCCCGCCGCCGCGGGCTGGTGATGGACTCACCAAATACCCCTTCTAATCCACCAGGCCTGCGGGCAGGCTCTGCCCACGGTGGAGGCTGCCCACGGTGGAGGCCACGTCTGCTCCCCAGCCTGGGCCCCAAGAGCCCTTCCTCACCCCTCCTGCCTTTTGGGGATCTCAGGCTGTTCATGAGGCCCTGAGAAGCCCATACAGCCTCAAGGGAGAGGCATGAAGGGTGTCACTCTGCCTCGGGCAGGGGTGGGTTTGAAGTGAACCTGCACAGGGGTTGCTGAACCCCAAAAGTGAGATCTCAGGCTCAGAGGGTGCCTTGTGGGGCCGCCATGGTGTATTGTGCTCACCTCAGAGGTAAGCAAGGGGGACATGTGACGTGTCTTGTTGCCCACCCAGAGCCTAAATCTGAAATCTTCCTGAGTCCCAGTCTTCCATGTTGTGGATTGGAAGGAAGAGCCAGATTTCCAGCAAGAGCAGGACATCTAGTTCCCACTGTTAGGGGCCACAGGTTTCCTTGGGTCTGTGTGAGGTGGCGCTTACTGTCAGCTGCAGGCACACAGGCAAGTCCTCCCAAGGAGACATTTGGAAATCATTAAGTCAAAATATAGTTGACTCAGACACAAAGCACGCCAGAGCTAGAAAAGACCTTAGAGAACTTTGTGGGCCAACCCCCACGGTTGCAGAGCGTTCCCAGGAGAGAACCTCCAGAAGGGTTTGGGGTGGGCCAAGTGCCTTCAACACGCTGCTTCGGGAGGATGGAGGGTGATGAGGAGGACAAAGAAGTCTGATTGCCCCCTCCAAGCAAGGCCTGAGGTGAGACACATGGAGCGAGCAGGGACTGGACGGCAGGGATATAAGTCCTTTTGTGTAACCATCACACCAGGCTCAGGCCTTTGTGACACCTCTCTTCCCTGCACTGCTCTCCTCTCCCTCTGGTTATTGCCAGGGGTGGGTTCTTTAAAGCTGCCAAGAGGGTGCTTGTAATTAGGGACCAGACAGCAAACAGTGCCCTGTGGAGAACTGAGAGAGGACACCAGAAGCAGCACCTGAGAGACAATGGGGATGAAGATGAATAATGACAGATCTATGTATTGGGGTCCTTCAACCGTAAAGCTCAGAGAGGTTCAGTACTCTTCCCTATGTCACACAGCTACTAAACTGTTTGCATCAGAGTGCAAATGCATATCTGCCTGGCTCTAAAACCCAAAGAAATAGTTGGGGGCTAGTAGACAGAGGGAAAACTCTGTGTTCACTGGTGTGCAGGGCTGACAATCAAGGAAGCTAAAGAAGGTGGAGACAGAGTCTGAAAGCAGAGGAGGAGTGTGGTTGACTTTGGGAGAGAAGACAATGGTCCAACTGCAGAATCTGGAAAGAGCAGGTGGGGGCCAGCTGCTCTGGGTGCTAATGGTATGCGGTGGTTGCACCCAGAAGCTACCAGCAGATGGCAGTATTTCAGAACAAGAGGGGTTTCGAGTAGGTTCAGACACAGATAACAAGAGGGGGAGATGCTGAGCTCTTAAGAGGTGCCGGGCATCGTGGAAAACAGTGAATACAGAGCATCTCATTAAATGACTGCAACAGCTATAGGCAATAGGTACTGTTAACGGCCTCGTTTTACACAAGAAGAAGGGTTTAATAACTGCTCAAGGCCACAGAGGCAGGAAGTTCCACAACCACGACTCTTACTGGGCAGTCTAAGTCTAAACCCAAACGCCACAGACATCACATACGGGTCATCCCATAATCATAGACTGCATTTTCACCATGTCATAGTCACTGTGCTGCATGTTAGATGCTAAAAACTATCTAGCAACATCGCGGCTCACCAGCTGATTTGGTGTTACCAGTGAAGACCCTGACACAGGTGATCATGGCCGCAGGTGCACCTCAGCCACCAGGTAGCAGAGTGAGCACTGGCCAGAGTGCTCAGCGTGGACTTCAGTCCTGGATCCCACACTCACAGGCTGGGTGGCCTTGGGTTTGTGAACTGATGTCTCAGGGCCTCAGTTTTTTCATCTATCTATAATTGGGTATAATGTCAACCTCATGAGGATGAAATGAGGGAACACATGTGGAGCATTAGGCATGGAGGAGGTCATGTGCTTTACTGAAATGACAGCAAATATCAAACACAAAAGGCAAAGGGAGCCCAGAGGAGGGGCAGCTGCAACGAGTTTCCAAGACTGCGCAGCTTGGCTGACAGAGGAGGGTGCGGATTCCAGCCCAGGAGAAGAACTCTGACAGGGCGTGGAGACTTGACAGCCCGTGACGCCTGTGGGAGCATGAGGGGTGGCAGGAGGAGCTCAGTGAGCCCTCTTAATCCCATGAACCAGGACACTGTGGTTTGTTTCATGACTGCAAAATAGAACCTTCTGAGGCTTCCAAAATGAGCTAAATTTAAAAAGAGGAAGTCGGTGACTCAGAGCACTCCATCAACACGTTGTCATTCAACAAACAGCTCGTGGGCCTACTAAGTGTCAGGCGCTAAGTGGGAGTTGGCACAGCCTGGGCTTTTCTTCCTGCCACTCTGTAGTTGGGTCTCTGGAGTTGCTCAGAGCACTGTCTTAGCCCTCGACTGACTCAAGTCCTTCACGGTCAGCCCCACCTAGGCTCATGTCCCAGTTCCACCCAGCACGTCTGGGAGCGACCTGGTTCTTGTCAGAAGTGCCCTACGTGCTCTGCACAGTCTACCCAACTGTGACTCCACCCGATACACCCGCAGAGCAAGAGGGAGCAGGGCCGCCTGTGGCGCTGGGTGGTTGAGTCATTTAGAGAGGATGCCTGCCCCTCTACTTGAGGATGCTCTGCCTCAGGGAGCACTCAGAGAGGAAGAGTTGGCACTGCTGCGTCTCTGCGAACACAGTGTCATCCGAAGTCACTGAGCTGGAAGGGACGGAGCGGTGCTCTGGCTGCAGGGCCTATGCCCCCTTCTCTCTGCCTTCAGAAGCAGCAGCAGGGATGTCCTCCCACTCTGCTCCAGCACCGTGCCTCCCCCAGACCTGCCTCCCTCTTCTAGCCTTCCTTCTCCAGATATGGCAGAAAGAAAGGCTAGAGCTTTTCGGGGTGGGCAGGGGTGATGGGCGGGCGCGCCTAGCTCTGGCACTATCTGCATGGAGGCGCATTCCTTCCCTAGATGCCCCCACCCAGAAACATCATCATTCGTTCCATCGTATACACAGCTGGGGCTGGGGGAGGCCATGACAGGTGGGCCAGCAGGGGGGTGGGATGGGCGCTGCGGTCTTCTCCCCACCCCCCAAACAAGACAGATACGTCCCCTCTGGACATGCTAGGGGAGATTATTTTAACAAGCACTTTTGTACCAGGAAATCAGTGTGTTTAACCTAACAAGCAAAGAACAGCCCAGCGGGGCCCATAAATCTAGTTCCCACCTATTAATTTTACGGCCTACATAAAGCAGTGTTGAAGTCCAAAGTATATGTGACCTAAAAAGGCATTGCTCATTCTGACACATATACGACGTGGCCAGGACTCGAACCCTGACCCTGACCCTCACTCCAGGAAGCCAGCTCCCAAGCCGCATAGGGTGCAGGGGCTTGTGCTGCAGAGACCTGCCCAGCCTCCTGCTGGAAGAACAGGACAGCTGGAGGACACAACTGTGGAACAGCTGGAGGATACGACACTCCTGACACGGGGTCAGTAGGGACCCGTTGCCCAGAGATCCCAACTATCCCCCAGGCTGCTGTGTGTTGGTCACTGCCAAAGGCACCCAGAGGAGAGGACGAATAGTGGCTGAAACCCAGCCTGCACTCATGCACCATCCGGCTGGGTCCAGCTGGGGCAGAGATATGTCTGCCCGGGGCAAAGGCCTTCAAAAGAAATCCGCGTGAAGGTACTAACTATATGGACTGGCAGCAGCAATCCTGGTCTGCATTCTGACTTCTTCAAAAACTGACCCCCAAATTCAGTGACTCACCGAACCAAACCAATTATATAGCCTTCCCATAAGAAAATCCACAATCGCTGACGTCAAACATCGACAGCATGCTGATCCTTCCCCCACAATGCCAAGCACGTTTTAATTGTTCCCCCTACCACACGATGACTACAAGCAGGCCACTCTGGCCACTTCACAGCAGCTACATATTGATCCCTACATTCATAAGGACATGGCCACCCAAATAAAATTGAACAATAAGGTCTGGTCTCCTCAATCCCAAATCTAGTTTCCAGCTATTAATTTTATGGCCTACCTAAAGCAGTGTTGAAGTCCAAAGTATACGTGACCAAAGTATAAGGAACCCGAGTCCCAACAACACACCAGTTGCACTCCTGGCTACCTGCAGAAGCCCCAAGTACCTCCTGATTGCTCCTCCCATCTTGTGCTCCACCCTGCTCCGGCCCATCTGCCCATGGTCTGACTTCCAGGGATCACATCTGCCTTGCCTGTCCTTGGCTTCTCATTGGCGTTCCCAAATCAGAGGCCCTACTAGTGGGGTAAGTGAGGTCTCTCTCCTACTGAAACACATACGCTGCCAAGTTTGTGCTTTACCTTGAAGAGTCATGTGGAATTCATGACCCATTGTACTTCTTTGTTAGCTTTACTATAAAAAGTTTCTCTTAAATTGGTTTCCCCTATGTGAGGGCAAGTCGGTTTACTTGGGCTGAGATCCCAGGAAGTCCCACAGAAGAGTGGAGACAGGAGGTGGGGAAAGAAGGAAGCCCACTCAGGGTACATTATGAGCAGCAGACTGTGAAGGCATGGGGCTCAGTCCTGCTAAGGACCTGAAACTAGTGTATTTGTCCTCCACTTTCTGCCTGTTGTTAGAGTTGGGGTGTCACTGGGAATATTATCTTATCAAAGGCCTTCGTGGTGCAGAGTGAGCCTGTTCCCACTGCCAGAAAACACGCTCAGTAGAGCTGAGATGCTGCAGCAGAAAGCTGTGGGCCTATAGGGAGGGATATGGTTAGTCACATTTGCTACAGAGGTTTCACCCATATATCCTTATTCCTGGCTTCTGAAATCTCTTAGAAGTTTCGTATAAGAAGTCCATGCTAGGGCTGGGGATTTAGCTCAGTGGTTAGAGTGTTTGCCTGGCAAGCATGAGGCCCTGAGTTCGATTCCCGGTACCAAAAAAAAAAAAAAAAGAAGTCCATGCTCAGAGCTCCCCACTCCAGACAAGGCACCAAATACCTACCGCATCCTCCTCCTAACCCATCCAACTGAACCTTAAAATGACCGACTAATCCCCAAACACACAGCGAGCCTTCCAAGCCTGGCTCCCCGCTGCCCCACATCCGCACTCAGTCCTAATCACACAATGAGCAAACTCCCCTACACTGCAGCTCCAGTTGTATCTGGAATCTTCAATGACCAGTGACCCCCAATCACACTGATGCCCTAATTCCAACCATATACTGATGCCTCAGTTCCATCGTTAGCCACACACTGACAGAAGACACAAACTCACTGGAATATTTAGCCCAGCCACATGTTTATCTCTGAACTCGGTCACACATGGCGATGCCCCAACCCCTAACACACACCAGCTCCCCACTTCCAAACAAGGCACAGGCTAACCCTCTCTGTTCCACTAGACACTGATCCACTGAACCCCAGAGGGTGCTTATTGCCAGCTTTCCAACCACATACTGACCCGGATCCCAATAACTAGCTCTCATTCCCATCTCAAGCCTTCACACAGACTCTCACCACCCAATTAAAGCCACTAGCATGGACGCCCTAAGCTAAACACTCACTGACTCCATTAACCTCAACCAAACAATGACCTCAGTCCCAGCTACCTCGAGACTGGGCAGTGTGATTCCAAAACAAGGCTATACCCTTCACCCTAGAACATCACCCATACTCAGCCCTAACCAAAGGCTGACCTACCAAATATAACTTCAGAGTGACCCTTTCCCAAGATTTCACGGACCCTCAGGCTCCACCCATACCCTTACATCCAGTTCATGCCTACTCAACAAAGATGATGCTCCAAAGCCAAAAGCCAACTAAGGACCAACCTGACTGCAAGCTAAGTGCCCTGTGCCAAACCTCACGCCCCCTTCACTCTGAGAGAGCATGTTCTGGTGGCAGCCCAAGCCCACCTACTGCTCATGGATCTCCCAGGCACACTGGGCCTGCAGATCCTGTATACATGCCAACCGACCGTACACACGCTAAACTTTTCCAACACAGCCTCACTCTGTCCTGTTCAGCCTTCCCCAACAAGAAGGGACTGACAATTTCATCCTCATAGAGACCACCCAAGTTCAATCACAAGCTTATTCTGTAGCACAACCTCACCCAAGTTCCTGGGACCCCACGGACGCCCACACACCAGGATAATATTCGGAGAGGGGACATCTCTAGCCTTGGGTGGGCAGCAGAACACAATTAAAGCTCAAGAGTAGCCTGGCCCAACACTCTCTTTTGTGTCACATCTCCACAACTTAGAGAAAGCCACCAGAAGTCTTGCCCAGCCCTGGGACAACCCAGCTACATCCCTCCTTTTGTGGTACCTCTATCTTGACTACTAACTTCCTCTCTAACAAATGACCTCTTCTATTAGGTACAGTTTTCCTTGTAGCAAGTTTAGGCCCCCAGGAAATCATCTTTATCAGCTACTCTGAGTTGGGTCATACCAATCTGTGCAGGCTGCAGGGCAGAGGAGTCAAAAGCCTGAGCAATTGTCCTGCTTAGTTATCTACGAGCTGTGTGATCTTGGCTGGTCACTTCACCTCTCTGGCGTTTCTATGATCTTATACTTACTTCCTGATTTACGAACGAGCTCCATTCCAGGGGAAACTTTGTAAGTCAGATTTGTTCCTAAACCCAGCAAAGTGAGTCCTATACAGTACACCTGTGAAAGTTCGCAACTCAAATGTTTGTAGGTCAGGGACTCGCTGTATTAGGAGTTAGCAAACTGCCATCATGGCATCAAATCTGGTCAGGCTCACTCACATACCCATTGTCTGTGGCTGCCTTTGCCTTATAATTGCAAAGAATAGTTTCAAAAGAAACTGCCTGAGGCCTAAAGTTGAAAATATTGACTGTCTGTCCCTCACAGAAAAGCTGCCTCCTCCCCTTCATTGTAGCTCTCCTCATTCCTCTCAGAGAGTTTACCATGCTGGAGAATTCCGTATAAAGCCTTGGATACAGGTTACCTCCCTTCCTTCTCTGGGCTCCTCCATGAAGATGCTCCTTAAAGATATGCTCATTTTTCACCATCATAGTAATAAACCTGTGATCGCCTCCCCCCAGCCTGCAAAGCAAGGCTTGAAGCAAGATCACAGAGCCAAAGACAAGGCCTTAGGGCTTGGGTAGCAAAATTGGGATGCCCCAGCCTCTCTGTTTATTATGGAAGTTCTTCCAAAATTATTGCTTTTGTTTATTGAAACCCAACCCCCATGGCACTCACCATCCTTGGCCTTGGGCCCAGACCTGCCCAGGCCCCAGTCTGCCAATCCTAGCCAAGAAGGGAGGGGGTGGAGGGAGACCTAGCCAGGCCCCATTCCAGAGTCCTGCTTGCTTATAGCCTAAGGCACCCCCAGCCCCTCCCTTCTTAACGTCTTGCTTACAAGACAGCATTTGGAGACAATTTCTCATCAGACCTTCTTGTAAACATCCTCCTGGATGAAGCAAGCCCGAAGGAGCCCTTATTAGAAACACCTGCACCAGACGGCAGGCCTGGTGAATGACAGCTTGCAGAACCACGAGGGCCCCCCTGCCAATAGGGCTGGTGAAATAGGTGGGATGGGAGATGCGACGAGGTTTGGGTGGGAACTGTCTCCCCTCCTGTCACCTCCCCCAATCCCTGTAGTGCCAGTGTTGCTGAGGCAGGACCCTTCCCATCATGGTGTCCGGGAGGCCCTGTGAACCGAAACCATCACAGGTCAGTTCTTGCGGTGCCTCAAAGTCCCTCCATTAGTCACCTAATGGACTTAAATATGGTTATCTCCAGGTTAGGTAATAAAAAGCCAGCCAGCCTTTTCTTCCTCACAGGGACATCCCTAGCAATGCTGTCACACTGAATTTCTTTCAGTACTGTCCAGGTTTGAGGGGCAATACCTGGGCAGAGGTGCATAAGAGGTCCCTACATGGAAGCTCAGACAGGAAATAACCAAGGCACACCAGCAAAGTTACAGAAAAACGGTGGCTACGTCTTCCACAGCAGGGCAGTTTCAAGCCATCTCCACTGCACCAATCAAGTATTGTAGTTGGTGCTGATCCAAATCCCTACTTTGCTAAAAGAAGCAAGAAGAGAAGGGAAAGAGGAGGAGGAGCTACTGAAATTGGCCCTGAACCCCTAAAATACCAATTCTTGCGCTATGGGCATTCATTCTATCACGGTCTTTGACAGAAACTTCCAGTACTCCCTGCACGCCTGCCATGCTCACCTGGAACTTTTCAGCCAAGCACCCAAACTGCTCCCTGGCTTCCTGTTTGTAGCATCTCTCTCCATTTTCTTGCCGAACAACAGGACCAGTTGAGGCCAGGCCCTGATCGAAGTCATCCTTCTGCCCCTGCTAAGGGATCTTCCTCTGCTTCTCAAGAGGGATGCCCTGTGATAGACCTTTCTAAAGTGGCCTGCATAGTTCTGCAGAGGCACAGAGGTCTTTGGGGGTGGGGCTGAGATAGACCAACTCCGCCCACTTAGCCTCCCCGCAGACTACCTTGCCATGATTGGAATTGAGTGGGAAACTCAGAGAGGGTCGGTGGAGAGGAACCTATCTTTAATGAGTTGCACAGAAAGAGGAAGCACAAGGCTCCATGAAATAAATTAGTGAAATCTCAATTCCGATAAATCCAGTTTCTTTAAAAAAAAAAATGCAACTGGTAGGAAAAGAAAATGTAATTTATGCCCATTGAAAGGAGGCCAGGTTTAAATTGATGAAGTCTCCTGTTTATGTAATAAATCCATTTCCATTCATGTCACCAATATATTTATCCACACATCCTGGTCCAAGTCAAATCTTCATTATTTTATTATTCAACGGGGGGCAGAGGGGAGGGCAGGGGAACAGAGTTCTGTGTCGAATTAATAAAGTCTCACTCTCTCCCCCAGATCCCTCCTCACACAGGGACAATTTATTCCTAAGAAGGAGGCAGAAGAACTGGATGCAATTTATGTGCTTTGAAAGAGACCCAAACGTAATTAGGCAAAGTCTCAAGTTCACTGAGAAATAAATCCCAGAGAAAGTAGCCAGGGGTAAAATTTACGTTCCCTGAAAGTCTGAAAGCCTCTCCTCCAGTGCCCCGCCCCTCCCCCAGGCCACCGTGCTCGGTTCCCTGAGCCCGCCAGGCCCAGGGGTTCTCTCCAGCACCTCTACTTGCCAGGGGGCCCCCATGTGTTGGGAGAGTACCCTCTGTCTGGCTGCCCCCCAGGGGACTGCCGGCCCTGCCTTTGCCTCTCTGCCCTGGACACACACCCCACCCTGCAAGGAACCCACTGTCTTCAGAAGCTCCAATAACCCTGAGGGACGAGGCAGTTGTCACACCATGGGGCTTCAGAATCTGCAGGCCGTGTGCCCAGAGACAGGAGGAATGCCCAAGCATGCCTTTGCCTCCATGGCCAGTCAAAGGGCTTTTGCAGCAAGGCAGTTTCTCCAAGGAAAGCCAGCCCATCCTCGGGATGCAGGGGACCGCCCTTCATTCCAGTCCTGCCCTGCCTAGTTTGCTCAATGGGGAGCGAGTGTCCAGGAGAGGTGTGTCCTATCACCAGGAAATCGGGCACTGGGTAGCTGGGTAGGGTCTTTCAGGATTACTACAGACACTGATGGATTTGGAGACTCTAGATAGGCTGGGGTGGGGAGCCACGGTCACAGTGGCTGTGCTGCTGAGAGGGCGCCTGTAGGTAGCGGGCAGAGCACTTTGGGAAGCACAGGGGCTATGGGGGACCTGAGGAGGAGGTTCATGTCCCTGAGGGTTTATAATCTGGAATGCTGCTGCTCTCTCCTCCATCTACCAGGCAAATCCCTCAGAATACAGCCTGGTGTAGCCGTGAGTGTGAACAGGCCCCCGACTGAGTCTGCCCCAAGCAGGAGGCTCCTGGCCACAGCAAACAGCAGCAAATATGCCCTGACCCAGGATCACATGGGACCTTCACCCCGGTCCAGCTGTGCCTCAGGGCCTCCTGGCCAGGACACAGGCTCATGGTCTATCCTTCAGCAAACAGTCATCTGCTCACAGCAATTAGAGGCAAAAGCAACCCAGAAGGGGCTAGAAGTGGATTATGAGGTCTGACCAAACCCTGGCCCTGGCCACAGACAGTGCAGATGTGACAAATGCTAAGTAGAAAAGTCAGCCACACTTCTGCAAGGGGTCAAAGTGGAAGGGAAGGAGTTGGAGGCAGCTCTCGGGTTTCTTGCTTGAGCAACTAAGTGACTCCTGATGCCGTCTGCTGCAATGGGCAGTGCTGGAGGACAAGAAGCCAGGTGGGCACCAAAGATGATTTTACCCGTGGAGGAGGAGGTTTGGGAGAATAGCAGGGATAAGGTGGAGTAAGCTGAGGGTGAATGAATTGGCTGAGACTTTCCATGCTCTGGAGGAAGTGTCCAGTGGGGCCATATCCAGGGGCAGCAGCTGGGAATTGTTGGTGCACAAGTGATCACTGATGCCGGCCACAGTGTGTATATGCAGGGACTGCTTGGAGGGAGGAGAGCGTGGCCAAGGGCTGAACCTGGCCAACACCACAGAATGAAGTGCCTGTGAGGCATTAGGGAGGCACAGTCAGAGGGAGGAAGGGACAGTGAGAAGGGGGACAGGTCCGACAGTGTCCAGTGCTGAGAGAAGACAGTACCCTGAAGACTGAGACACCTGCATCACTGGTGGCAGGGGAAGGCCTTGCTGGCGGCCCTGGTGAGAGCAGTTTTGGTGCAGTGAGGGGACACAACAGAAGCCAGACCTCAGCTGGTGGTGGCGGGGCGGGTGGGGGATGCAGGGGCCTGTGTATCAAGAAAGGAAAGGGCAGCTTGCTGTGAAGCCCAGGGGAAGGAAGACTTCAGGGATGGGATTAGCTACTAGGGCACGTTTGCAGACTGCTCTGATCTGAATGTTTGTGTTCCTCCAAAATTCATATGTTAAAACCATAACCCCCAATGTGATGGTATTAGGAAGTAAGGCCTCTGGGAGGTGATTAAATCATGAAGCCAGAGCCAGAGTTCATGAATGGGATTTGTGCCCCTATAAAAGAGGCCCTCGAGAGACCCCTTGCCCCTCCTCCACCATGGGAGGACACAGCAAAAAGGTGCTGTCTACCTACTAGGAAGTGGCTCTTACAAAACACCGAATCTGGCAGAACCTTGCTCTTGGACTTTCCAGCCTCCAGAATTATAACAAAAGTCTGATATCCATAGGCTGCCTAGTTCGTGGCATCTTTTTTTTTACAGTAGCCAGAAGGAACTAAGACACAGGCGATAGGCCATTGTACATATGCGATATACAGCCTTGGGATAGGGTCTTGGAGAAGGCGCCAGAGGGCTGGCTCCCAGACTACAAGGTAGCTAAAGCCTCATGTGAAGCACCTTTTCATCCCCGGGGGTGGGAGGGCAGGTAGCTCTGGGCTGAGATGGAGGGATGAGCCCACCTGAACGAAAGGCTGGGAATGGGTGAGTTAAAAGCACTCTCTCAGTGTGTTAGGTAGGCTGCATGTGGAGCTGCAGGACCTACTCTTTCCCCAAACTGACACTCTCTGTAAGCATTCTGGATTTGGGGCCTTCGTTGCCACTGCCTGACAAGTGAGCTGTTGGAGGCTGGCTACCGCACCCCTGCTGGAGAGCGTCAGGCCCCCTGACTGCACCTGGCACAAGCAGCTTTGGCATCTCTTTTCCTTTGCTGGGCCTCAGAGAAGGCTCCTCAGACCAGAGTTCCAGCTAGAGAGCCTTTGGCGTTTCTATATCCAGCACAGCCTGGACAGATATACAAATTGGCGGGGACCTTGATGCTAGGAATGCTGATGCCTTTCTCAGTAAAGCCCCCGCCGGGGCCCCCTCTGCATCCAGCTGCCTTTGGAAGGCTGCTTTGAGGCCACACCTCTGGGAAAGTCATCGTGACTGCAGGGGGCCGTCTGATCCAACTTACACGTTATTGCTCAATAGCAGCCCATGGCATACATTGACAGGAAATAGGTTGACGAGAAATAAGCTCATGGTTCAGCCAAAGGGCTGCTGTCTTTGATGATGCAACAATTACCACGGCATCTGTGACGTGGGCGACTTAGGGAGTCAGAAGGGAACCCTTCCATCCTTAAGCTCCCAGTACCACAGGCAGCCTCAGGGTGCCCCAGAAGGTCTAGTAAGTTGATTGTGAAGATGCTGGAGAGGAGGAGGACCGTCCTACAGCTTGGGGGTGGATAGATTACAGTGGCCACTGTCTCTCCAGGGGTGATTTCTTTGTGGTCACATAGCACTGATGGGGACCACTCAGTCTCAGTTTGATTTCTCTGATCTGGACAGTCGAGACTCTGGCTGTAAAATTCCTGTTTTACAAGGTTCTCTGGGGAGCCAAAACTCCCCTGGCAGGCTGACCAGGCAGCCCCCGAGGAGCATGGCGAGGAAGCTGTGGTGCTGGGATGCGATGTATCTCCGTCACTCAGTGAGCGGCTCAGCTCTCAAAAGCCCCAACAACTGGCCACTGCCCCCTCAGGCCTTTGGCTTCATCACAAAGAACTGGCAGCGAGTAAAGACCCCTAAATCCTGCTGCCCTTGGCCCAGGCACAGTGAGACGAAGGGGAGGAGGAGAAGTCAACACAAGCCCAGCCTTCCCCTGCTCCATTCTGCACTGACCCCTAGACAGCCCAATGGTGATTCTGTTGTCTCCCAAACCCTGAGAAGAGGGTTCATGTAAGAGTGATTCATCAGGAAACACTCCCAGGAGAGACTAGGCAGGAAGAGCAGAAGATGGACAGGGAATCAGCCCCAGGCAGGAAGAGCAGGAGATGGACAGGGAATCAGCCCCAGGGCGGGAAGAGCAGGAGATGGACAGGGAATCAGCCCCAGGGCGGGAAGAGCAGGAGATGGACAGGGAATCAGCCCAGGCAGGGTGTGATTTCAGTGACATCCCAGCCTTGGCCTGCTCCTGCAGGAAGCTCTAAAATGTGAAAGACATCAAAGAAGTCTATGCCCTCGAGACAGGGAGGCTGAGCTTTTGTCTCCTACACTAATCAGAGTAAGCTTCAGTCTGTGCCAGGAGCAGAGAAATACTCAGTCCTTCCTGATCTCCCACAATCTGAACAAAGTGCCCCCAGGAGTGTGGGAGGGGGCTTCAAAGGTGCATACTGTCGGGTTCAAAGCTCCCGGGAGCTGGGAGATGGACACATAAGACTGGCCAAGGGCATCTGGCTGGAGCCCAATAGCATCTTCACATCTGGCAATGTCACTGCTTAAAGATTGTTCCCTCAAGCTAAGAAGAGCCTTCCAGAGCTCTGAAACTTTTGCCCCAAGTGACAGGCTCAGCTCCCTGTAAACTCTCTACTCTATTTCCTAGGTGAGTACTTATAAACTGGCTCTAAAATAGTTTCTGGTCCCCATTGAAGGGGTATCCCGCCACTCTGTAAGAATCAGACATACCAGCCTGCTGCCTTCATGCTCAGCAACAGGTGGCAGGCAGCCTCCTCTTCCATAAGCTTCAGATGTGAGAGGACAGTGACTGCCACTTGGTTCCTGTCACCCCGTTCTACCTAACGGAAAGAACACATGAAAGCCATCCACTTCCTTCCCAGTGTGTCCTGGCCTTTTACTCCCAGGTAGTCAATTCTGGCCCATTTGGGTGTTTTTAGTGTCATTCAGATATATCCTAAGGACCTTGATTACCATCCCGTCACTCTGGGGATCACGTATGGCCTTTTTAAAAAATGAGATGAAGAAGGACTGGTTTCTAGGGCCCTCCTCCCTCTCTGGGACTTGAAGCGTTTGGTTCGGTATTGCCCATGCATGGTTTTCTGTTTTGTTTTTTCAGGTGCTGGAGAATTGAACCCAGGGCCTTTAGCTTGCTAGGCAAGTGCTCTACCACTGAGCTAAATCCCCAATCCCCCATATACTTTTTTTCATAATCACCAAAGAGACTGAACAGAGGGACAGGAGGACTGTTCACTCCTCTGGAAACTAACCCTAACCCACGAGCCATCAAAACTGTGCACTTTGACCACAACATTGGTCTTTTAGAGCTAAAGGCACTGAACTCTGAATCCGAACCTGAACCCTCACAGAGGCAGGAAGAGACAGAACTCCATGTAATCGTTGTCCATTTTTCTTTTGGCTGCCAGGAAGCGCCTGTGAAAATTCTTAGCTTGCATCAACAGGCCTTTTCCTGATATCATTTGCCCTCGCTTCATCTTTACTCTCTCCACACACCTTTGGATCAGGCCACCTAACCAGACACTGTTTTGGGTTAGGACTCCTTAATTTTCATGGAAAGGTAGCAACCATCTTGCCTACATCAGCAGAGCTCATGACCATGCCTTAAACTAACAACAGAGGATACTCCACTCAAGTTCCACGCCTGAAATTGTAACCTGAACTCACTGCTACTCAGCTCTATCCAAAAACTTGGTTTCAAGACAGAGTCATTAGGGGGCAGGGGGTTCCTGCTGCTATTAAATATTTCACCTCTGAGTCAATCCAGGCCACCCCAAGTCATCCAAGAGCTCATACTTGGACCACATGGCTTTGAACTCTCCTATAATTGTTTCATCCCTATAATCAATAGTATGTTTTGTGTAACTGTATATGTGGCTTGAAGTAAGTTGTATGAAATTTACTATTTATTATGGGAATGAATGTTACCTAAGATCTCCTCTATTAAAGTACCTATTGCTCCCAGGAGCCACACACAGGAGAAAACTTTCTCTGATCTCCTGGCCAAGAAGCCAGAGCCACTAGTCTACTTTTTTATTATATGGGTATTGAGAATCCTGTAAATAATCATCTGTTCCTCTTCCCTTCAATTGCTGTGATGCTCAAAGCCAAATTAGCATCCCATCTCTATCAGCTGTGAGTTTCTACAGCCCAGCTAGGTAGGGGGAACTCTTGCCCTCACCTTTACTAGGTATTATCAAATTATTACCCAAGGAGATTGTAGCAATTTATACTTCATTAGGCAATTTACAGAGTTCCTGTGTCTCCTTATCATTGTCGACACCTAGTATCATCATGGTGTTTAGTTTTTGCCATGCTAGTTGTTTCAAGTGCATCTCATTATTCCTTAAATTTGCTTTTCCCTAGTTACTAGGAGCATCTTTTCATGTCTGCTGGCCTTGAAGTTAACTCACTTGCAAGTTTCCTGTTCAGGGCTTTTGTTCATTTTCTTCCCTTGGAGTGTTATTTTTGCCTTGTTGATTTTTGCATGATTCGCAAAAATCCTTCCTTCACTCTTGCCTTCATCTATACTCTCTTATCTGCTTTGCCCTATCTGCATTTCTCTAGCTATTTATTTGTATGTTTTTGCTAAATGTGTTCATGTGAACTGCACAGATACTTTTAAGGATGTATTAATAAGAATAGGCTAACTGTGGCAATAAACAATCTCCAAATTGAAATGGCGTTCAGAAAAAAAGAGGTTACTTCTCTCTCTGGTACACTCCAATGCATGAGTTGCTGATTGAATGATTCTGTTTTCCTAGTATGACTCCAGGACCTAGAATCTGCCGACTTCATGGGTTCTGGAGTTCTCTTCTAGTCCCTTCACATCCAGCCAAGGAGAGAAGACTGTACGTTCTCAAGGCCAGGCCTGAAGTCACTTACTGTTGCTCATATCCCCTTGGCCAGAACTTGATCACTTGGTCCCACCTCCCTAAAAGAGAAGCTGGAAAATGCTTTGCCCTGGGGACAGACGAGGTAGGGTTTGTAGAGCACATCACCCTTGTGGCCATCACAGGCATATGAACACATCTTTACTTTCGTCTTTCAGTCTGTATCCGTGACTCAGTACAATTGCATTTACTTCCCTGGTGTCCTCTCAGATCACTGACATGACAGCAGCCAAGATGAGTACGTGCAGATGTGGCAGAAGCTTGGCCAGGTGGAGTTCAGGGGGAGGAGCTCGGCTCAGGCAGGGGTGACCTTTCTCAGAACTGCCTGGAGTCCTGGAATCCGAATCAATTGAAGGGTTATGAACATACACTTTGCTAGGAGGATGAGAAGGAGAAAGAAGCCAGGGAGAGGAAAAAACCGGGGGCAATGGAGACAACATGTGTCAAAGGAAAAACTCACCTCTAGAAAAAGGAGTGGTCTATGCCATGGGGTGAAGCAAGAGCCAGCAAAACAAAGAACAGCAATAGGAGTCATAGGCAGCCATTCTCACGCAGGAGCCTTGGGAGCCGCCAGGGAGTGAGGGGATGTTGAGGGCTGAGATGTGGGGCACTGAGACTAGAGGCCCAAGAATGTCTGTGTGAGAGGAAGGAGGCAGTGAACATGACCAGAGGGCGAGCGTCTAGGGACTGCTGAGAATTGTCCCCACAGCTGTCCCCTCCTGAGCCAGGGAGGAGAAAGCAAAGGAGGTAGGCATAGTCCTTGGCCCAGCGGGCTCAGGATTTGGAAGGACAGACGAATCCTCAACTGATTACACAGGCAGACCATGATAAATTGTACAATAGAACCATTAATAAGCTGGTAGCAGAATAGGAATCTGGGAAAATGGGTTCTGCCAAGAAGGATGCAGCCCCCTTACCATAGGCACCTAACATGCACTGTGTCACTCAATCTGCACAACTGGCCTGTGCTCTTACTAGCCCCACTTTGCAGCGAAAGAAACAGAAAACTGAAGCTAGGAGAGGGGATGTGTGCTGAACCTCACCAGAAAGCAGCAGAAGAAGCCGAGAAGAGCAGGAAAGACAGAAAGCTCAGGTGCATTTGGGGTGAAGCTTCAGCCCACATCCAGAAGCTCAGCAGCGCTGCCCCCTAGCAAGGGTCCAGGTCTGATGATACGCAGCTCCCCCTCAGAGTCAGGGCCTCAGGCAAGACCACCCACTGGAGTGTGCCATGCCCTCCCTGGGAGTGGGGGTCCTGGGCCAGCTGCAGGCCTGCTCCAGAGATGAGGCCAGTTGGGCATGAGCAGGAGTGACAGAGAGAGTAGGGCTCTAGAGTCAGACAGGCCTGGGTTCAAACCTTGCAGCAGCTCTTTCCTGGTGTGTGACCTCCAGTTAAGTTGCTAGTTCCTCTGCTCTCGGTTTCCTCAGTCATATGATAAGAATAAGAGTAACACAAAATTCTCTGGGCTATGTGAGGGCCAAATAAGGAAATCAAGTGGAGATGTTTCATACAGTCACCAGACCTTGTAGGAATTCAGGGAGGGTGTGTTAACTGACTTATCTGTGAGATTTCCAGGAAGAAGAGACTCCCCAGGAGTCTCTTGCTGTCTGAGTTGGCAATTCAGATCTTTCCTGCAGCCTTTGGGCTGCCAGCCCTCCTGGGTCTCTCACCTAGCAATGTCACTGGCTCCAGCTCATCTCATTTGAAGTGTGCTGCAGATCAGCACACTGGGATTCAATCACACTACATCCTTGCTCAGTCCTGCAATGGCTCCCTCTTCCCAATTCAGATAAAGTTCCTCTTGCTGGAGCCGAAACCTTGCCCTTACCCTTCCTTCCACACTGCCCCTACTCCTCTCTCCGGCAGGGACTTAGACTCTTCCCCTTCCACCTCCACACCAATGCTCATACATTTGCCTGGGTCTGGAGCATCCAGCCACTGCCAAATGGACTTGCTCTTCAAGGCCAAGCAGCCTATTCCCTGCATGACACCTTTCCAGGTGTCACCCTTTTGCATTCATGGATGCTCAGCAATCCCCCCCAAATACACACACACACACACACACACACACACACACACACACACTCTTGCTTTTCTGGGGTTCACTAGTGAGTTTCTATCTAGTTGGGTGTTGAGGCAAAGGAAAAGAGGCTAAGAGATAGGCCCTGAGGTGGAGCTGTTGGCCAGAAGAAGCGGTGTCCTTTTGGAATGTGCACAAATGCATTGGGTGGGCTAGCGGCAGCCTGGACAGAAGGTGCTCAGTTCACAGTGGGACTGGATGCAGGACAGAGTTCAGCCACCCTTGCTGAGACTGTGAGCCTGAGTGAACAGTCCAAGCGTTCTTCCAGGAGAAGCTGCGTACCAGGCTGCAATCCCCCACTGCAGCCACTAGGCCATGCTGCTCCCCTGGGCTGAGGCCAGCAGCACTGTTTCTTGCACAGGTTGACCAGAATGCCAGCCTGGCCTCCAGAGGAGCAGGAGAGGAAGAGCAGAGAGCAGGTGACGGAAAGCCGAGAGCCGTCTAAGCCAGGGTCCCTCAGAGACCTCTGTAGGTTGATGACCGCTTGAGGATGTCCTGCCTGCCAACTAGTAAGAGCTGAAATCTAACCACCCTCCCTTCGGCGAAGCATGTTCCCTGCCCAAGACTCCAGAGGAAGAGCAAAACTACCCTCAGGACCACCTCAAGATTTCATCCCTTTGCCCCTTCTCTGCCACCTCTTCCCCTTATTTCTGCCCTAACCCAGGATGGACAGGGGAATGCTTCATGGAAGAAGCACCTAAAGGTCACCCTTCCAGGGGAGGAAGGGGACCAGAGCCTGGGTTGCAGACTCCTTAGCCACTTCTTGAGAGCTTGCTCTGTGAAAATAGGGTGCCCCCTCCCCCCCATCCACCTAGCCCCTGCTCCTCCTTCTCTCTCCCACGCCAGTCTGCAGGGCTTAACTGGAGGCCCACTTCCTGTATGATGAGATCTTTGCCTGAGGCTAGTCAGAGGCTAGGAATCAATAGACAAGACTGTTTGGGTCACCTCTTCCTTCCATCTGATGAAGCCCGCATCTCCTCTGGCAGAGCCCTGGGCCAGCAGAGGGGCCATCCTCTTCCTGCGTGACTACGGCCGGGACAGGACAGGCTTATACAACAGGCTACTTCCCTCGGGCTCATCTGGTCAAACCTCCTCTTTCATTTGGTGGGGGTGGCAGCTGTAGCCTGGGAAAGGGCAATGGCCAGCCCAGAGTTCCCCAAACCCCAGAAGGTCTCTTCCGGTCCCAAAGGTCTCCCTGATTGCTACAGAGAGAGTCTATATCCCCTGTTCTGTGGGAGATGAAATGCAGTTAGTTGCCCGCTCTGTGTCATCAACTCTATTTGAAAACTGAATGGATCTGAGCTGCTTGGGTGGAGGCAGAGGGAGGCCAGTAATAGTTTAGTCTTAACAAAATAAAATTTTATGTTCCTTAAATACATGAATTTACCCTGGACAGCCATTAACAAAGTGTGGTCAAGGGAAGGTCCTGGCTGCTTTGGAGATAAGGTCAGAGTTCACTTGTGATTGGCATGCTAACTGCTTCCGTGCAACTGGATGTTGCCAAAGGGCACAGCACTTGCTCTGCCATCTGGAACACAACGCACACCCGGAGGCTGGGAGCTCCTGTTATTATTATCTTGTTCCCACTAGGAGTTTGTTCAGCACATGTTCCATCAGCAGGGTCCAATTCTTCTCTGGCCTAGTAAAAGCATCACAAATTCTAAATTAGAGGTGTCTGAGCTAACAAAGGCCGCACCCTACTCTTCTTAAGTTTCTTCCATTGTGTGTTTCTCATCCTGCCACCATCCCCCAGCTTGGTCTCCGATTCCTCAGAGACAGGGACCATGTCTTCTGTTTCACCCATTCAACAAGTATTGATTGACCACCTGTCATGGGTTGTACTAGGTGCTTTAGGGAATACAAAACATGAGGAAACCACCTTCAAGGAAAAGGCCGTGGCTGTCAGTGGCGATGTTGTCTTGCTTAATGGAGTCATCCATATTTTTAATGCTCTTTCAGACACTAGCCCCTTTGATACCCTTAGTGGTACTGAGTGGATAGTAGAGCCAGTATTGTTCCACTTGTTGGGCAAGTAAACTGACAAGCAGCAAGGCTAACCGATCATCTTCCCAGGAGCCACACGGTCTAATGGGGATGGATCTGGAGCTAGAACCGCTGGTCCTCTGGTCTTTTGCTAAGAGTAGGCAGTTAGACACAAGTGCTTACACACACAGCTCCTTTGCCCAGCTTGTCTGGCCCCTCCTTTTTGGCACCAAATACCCCCATCCCCACCCAGCGTGTACAGTTTAAGCAAACAAAGCTTCAAGAAAGTAGAGTCCACACTCCCTCTCTGGGGACTAAACTAAGAAAATGATGAAAGCAATGAAAAAATTGATATGAAAATATTTGGTCTTTAGCCAAATGCTTGCAGAAGGAGGGGACTGACTTGCAGGAAACAGCTCCCACCCCACACAGTGCCTCCCCCAGTTCTGTCCAGAAGTCTGTGGAGAAAGTAGCGATCTGTTCAGTGGGTGGATCATTCTTATTATAGCTTTAGAGAAAACCAAGTTTCCTAGTTGGCGCTAACTTTGGTGTATGAGCTCCCTCAGGGCAATAACGCCATTCATTTCTAGGAGACAGCCAGCCGACAAGTGATTTGTGTCAGAATTCATTCCTGCCTCATATCTTTAATCCAAAGGGGCCAAGTGTGAGTGCCGGTGGCTTTGTGCTGCCCATCTCCATTGCTAGGGACAGAGTTCTGGGGCAAAAATGGGAGGCAGATGAACTAAACTGGGATGGGGTGATAGGTACCCTGTCTTCCCTTTTCACAATGTCAAGCCATTTATTCCCAGGCTGGGCAATGTTCTCCACTGCTGTCGCTGGCTCCCCTGAGGACATTCCATGGATGTGGTCAGCCAGGCTTGGAGTGGGTTGAGAGGTGAGGAACAAGCAGATGTTGCCACCTGGCCTTCACTCCACAGGGGCAGGGGTGGGATGGGAGTTGGGGGAGTGAGCAATAAATTTGAAGAGCTAAAGAGTCCATATGGGCGCCAGTGACTTCTGAGGAGGAGGCAGGGTCGGACCCTGGAAGGGCTCTCATAGGAGCTGGGGCTGAGGGAAGCAGCAGACAAGGTGTCTCACTAATCTGGGAAAGTTTTGTCCTAGGGTAGCCATGGTTCTCAAACATGATTGTTCAAAAGGGTCCCAGGAGGGCTTATAAAAACACAGACTCCCTCATGCTCTGAATTTCTGATTTAGTAGGTCTGGGGTTGAGGCCCAAAATTTACATTTCTATCAAATTCTCAGGGGCCTGCTGTTGCTGGCCTGGGGCCTAAACTTTGAAAACCGTCGAAGTTTCTAGAAGAATGGACAAGTTGACCTTCTATGTGGGGAGGTTCAGAACAGCAGATGAACAAATGGCCGTCTTTGGAGGTCTCTGAGCTGGCTCTCTGGTTATGGGCTGGGCTGATAAGGCAGAGAAATGGATAAAATGACATCTTCCACCTCACAGAGGAAGGGACAAGCATCACGGCTGAGTCAGGGATTAGGAATGGTGGTAGTGGTGGTCTTGTGTGGTACAGAACAGGATCTGGCCTTGTCCTACCCTCAGAATTCACTGGAACTGACTCAAGCTCTCACTACTTGATCTCAAACAAATGCCCATGACTTTCTAGGACTCTCTTTTTCTACCATTACCATGAAAGTAATTTCCTGGGGACTTCTCTGTGTTCTCCAACCAGCTATACTCATCCTTCAGACCAAACGAAGCCTCACCTTCTCCGGAAGTCCCCCTGGCCGTTCTGGCCGTTCTCTGTATCTGGACCCACCTCACACCACAAAGTCCAGACTGGCTGACCAGACACACGTTCCTTCTCCCGTGAACCCGTAGTGCCTTCACGTGGCTGGGCCATGGCAAGCACTCAGCCGTTCCAACTCAGTGCGCTGAATTTGGTTTAGAGCAGAGCTAGGAGAACCAGGAGTGGGAGGCAAGGGATGACAAGGCCACGCACTCCTGACTGCTGCACTAAAAGCAAAACGTGCGATGACAGCACGGAAGCTTGGCCTTCTTCCTTCCCTCACCATCTGCTTTGCATGGAAAGGAGCAGAGAGAGGCCACAGCACGTTCCTCACTTGCTGAAGTCACAAGCTGAGGCAATCAGGGATGGGGGAAAGGAGGCCAACCTTCCTGTCCTGGGAAATATCCCTTCTAGTTACCTAGCTTATTCAGGCCCCAACTAAGGATACTTCCTGGCTTCATCCACTATTTCAGGATGTCCAGTCAAGTCTTCCCCCAACACACACTCAAGTCCATCCACTTTTCTGCATCCGACTGATGTCACCCTGTGACTCATCACATAGGGCTTCCTCCCCTGCAAAGCAGGCACATACAATATACTGGCCACTGTCGGTTGGAAGATTGAGTGACTGGTATTACAGACTGTGATGGCCCCAGGAGGAATTCAAAGGGAAAATTTTTCAGCCCCGTAACAGACTAGATGGATAAATTTTTGAAATAAAAGGATGCTCAATTTTTTACCCCTCTTAATAGGAGACACAAATACCTCTGAGGCCCAGACAAGCAGGGCTTCCTCACTGTGCCCTGGGGAAGGTCTCTTCCTGTTGGGTGGGCATCGGGAAAGCCAGGAGGAGGCAGGCTGCCATCTACACCATGGGCCATGTGAATGGTCCCCCAGTGGTGTTCAGCACAGTCTACAGAGCCACATGCAGAACCCTGCAGAAGTCACTCTGAGAGTCTGTTTCTTGCGGAAACTGAGAAAGAGACCAATCATGCTTTTTCCAAGGTGGAGGCATCAGTCAGGAAATGAAGGTCATGTCCAAGGTCATGTTTTCATACAATGATTTCTACAGTGAGAATGATAAGCAACGCAGGGAAAAGAAGAGGCTGCTTGGATTTTATATCTCAAGAAATCTGCCTGATTGCCTAAGGGTCAACTTTATTTCCTGTGTTTGTTGCTACAAAAGTCTCCAGCTAAAATGCTGAATACTAATAGGTTATTAGAAGCAAAATAACAGTATCTGATTCCTGTACCCCCAGCCTCACCTCCAGTCCTGCCTCCCCTCCTACAGGTTGTGGAACCGATAAGTCAAGCCCACTTTTATGAAGCCATAGGACAATTAGGAAAGTAAATAGCTGCAAAGTCCTTAGCACAGTGCCTGTCACAAGCCATAGCATTATTGTCATGAGTCCTGTTGATTGGGCAGGGGTGGGGATGGGAATTTGGAGACAGTAAGGACTTCCTGGCACCTATAAAATTATATTAGAAAGAGAAAGAATTGGAAGAAAGAACAGAAAATGAGGCAAATGACAGTACTGTTTGTCGATATGCTTCTAATTTGGAGATACTGGCAAAGGGCTGAGAGACAGCGTGGCAGGGTGAGTGGAGTCCTGACCCAGGGCCAGAAGCCTGGGGTCTGGAAGCTGCTGGCTGGGCTGCAGCCTTGGGGCCTGTTACCTCCTCCCTTGCCTCCATTTCCCCTCTGCACACCAAGGGGCCAAGGGGAGAGCACCCCAGGCCACTCCCGCCCTGCGCTGCAAGTCTGGGATTCTATTTAAGAATGCACAGCCCATCTGGTTCCCATTGAGGACGCTGCATTTTCTCAAGTGCTGCCTCCCTCCTCCCCTGCAATCCAGATTCCCACCATGTGACTCCATCTTCTCCCAGTGGTGTTCAGTTTTATGGCTTGTTGTTCTGTGTGCGTGATTTGAGTTTGGGGACTTTTTTTTTACCCCCTCCCCCGATTCCCCTCCCTCTTCCAGAAAACGTGGAGCTTGAACTTTTGACTGCCTGAAACCCTCAGGAGGATGGCGCTGAGCACAGAGGGCAGGAGAGATGGATGTCTGTACTGTCTCCTACTGCCACTTTCTCGGCTTCTTCATTTGTTCCTTCTTGGGTTAAAGTGCTGGTCCTGATGGCCCAGCACATGAATCAGTGAGAGCTGAGGCCAGAGAGGAGGCTGGGGAGAAGAATCGTTCAGTTCAACAGTTCAATGAGCTTTTATTGAGCCACCGGGTCTGTGTGTGCTATAGCCACAGAAAGGGGATGCGGGTTCAGTCTGGAGGGAGTCACCTGGTTAGGAGGTGCTAAGGCAAATAACTCAGGCCTGGCTTGGCGCTGGCACGGTGCTGTTCAGAGGGAAAATGTGAACTCCGTCACAGCAAGGAGGTCACAGAAAAGGCTTCCTGGGAGATGGGATAATTAATCACTTGTTCAATCACTCGACAATTATCAGGCCCCATACTCACAGAAGGAGTTTACAGTCCAAAGGAAGAGAAAGATACCAGACACATAATAGTAAATGCTCACATATAGATAGGCTTATAAAGTGCAAAAATGCTTCGAGTGGTTCTAAAGGTCCCATTTAAGCCGATTCTTAAGTGATATTTAAGCAAGACTGAAACAAAGCAGGAGTTAGGAGGGAAAGAGTGTACCCGGGGGAAGGAGAGTCCCTATATGAAGGTACTGACACCTGAAAGGCCCTTGTACCTTCGGACAACTGAGAGAAGGGCAAGGCACTGACATGGGAGGCACAGAGGAGAGCGCAGGGCAACATAAGCCGGGAGACGGGGCAAAGGCAGATCATCCTGGGCAGCGTGAGATCAGGACTCAGTCTGAGATCTGGAGAGTCAGGAGTGATTCTGAGATCAAAATCTGGGATCAGTCTGAAGTTAGGCTTAGTGCTCCGGCCTAACGTGAGAGGCTCTGTCAGGCTGTGGCCAGGCTTAGGTCGTTGATGCCAGAATTAGGGGTTGGTCTGAGGCCAGAGTTAGAGTCAGTCCAAATCCAGAGCCAGAGTCATTCTGAGGGCAGCGTAGGGGTCAGCCTGAGGACAGAGTTGGGATCAGTCATTCATTAAGTATTCATTGAGCATCTCCCCGGCCAACTCCCCAGGAGCACAGTGATGGCCCTGACAGCATCCTGCCCTCCCAGAACTTAGAGTCAAGTGGGAAAAATAACCCTTAAACAAGGAATTGCCAGCCTAGTTCATTCATTCCCCCGGCAGTGAGCAATGTGACGATGTCAGGTGTCTTGAGACCTCCAAGTAGGTTTATCACGGCGGCACAGCAAGTAATCCCACAACTTTACAGCCTAAAACAACCGTGTCCTGTGCCCCCAGATTCTGCAGGCTCGAAATAGGAAAGGAGGGCCTGCCCGTGCTGTCTGGTGCTTCAGCTGAGTGAGCACCAAGACAGGGGCTGGAGCTGTCTGAAGGCTCCTCACTCATACATCTGGCACTGGAGCCAGCACTGATGATTTCTCTGTGTGGTTTGACTTCCTCAAAGCATGGCAGCCTCAAGGCCAACAGTACCAACCAAGAAACAACGGAAGGAGCGTTAGACCCTCTGCTCTGTTAGGGAGTAGCATGGTCATCCTGCAGAACACACAGATCAGGGATTCTTGGACATTTTTGAAAATACCATCTTTTGTAGCTATCAGCAGAGGGCAGATACTTTTGGGCATCCCTGCACGAGAGGAAGAGAGTTTGCTTCTTGAATGAACCTCTTGCACAAAGAAGCAATCCCTTTAGCTAGGTGGCACTATGCCTGCAGGACACACTGGGGAAAGGATGGGAGGATTCAGAACTGAAGAAGTTCTGCAGCTGACCGGGTCCCACACACTTCTTCCCCTTGGCCATGGAAAGGGTTGACAGTTTTCCAGGTCTGGGCTCCAATTCTTACTCTAGTGTCCGTTTCTCCTTTACGAAAAGGGGCTCACATTTTCCTGACCTGAGCAGACTGGGAGGCTCCATAGTCCAGCTGATTTGGGGAACCGTGAGGAACCTACACACAGATGTAATTTTGATTGCACGCCATGTTTTAAAAGCTTTTGGTGCCTTACAAAATAAGAGTTGTTAATAGCATTTTGCTGATGAAATTAGAAGTTTTGCGAATCAAATTCCATATGAAATACTCTCCCAGGGATCTCCTTGCCTTAGTGAATGGTACAGTAAAGTTGGCCCTAAGACTTTTCCAAAGAGGAGTTTGTAAAGCTAACATTTTCCCTGCTCTAGGTTTTTTGAAAATACAGATTTGTGTTGACCTGATTTAGGCGAGCAGAGGTTCCCTGCTCAGGCTCCAAGCTTAGATAAAACTTTTCCTTCTCTCACATTCATCTTTCTCTGCCAGCTGGAGCTTTGTCTTCTGTCCTGGGGGCATGAAAGGAAGAGAAATGGGTTCCAACAACAGCGAGGATTTCAATCACCAGTGGAAAGAGTCTGAGTTCTTTGGGTCTCTGGGAAAAATAAAAACAGTGGAACCAGGCACCAACCTGGAGATGGTGAGGCTGAATCAGAGCAAGCCGCCTTGGGGACCCCTTTGCTCTGGACCTGGGCACTGCTCATATTTTGGCCAGTAACTTCCTTAGTGGTCTGTCTTTGGGCCTCAGTTTTCTTGTCTTGTTGAGTTGCTTGAGGTCTATTCCTTAGCTCTCGTGTCCTGACCCCATCAGTACTTACCCACTCGCCTCCACTCCTTAGTGATGACCTGAGTTCTGCACAGCCCTGGTGTGAAACCTTTCTTCAACGGCCTTCAGAAACTCCCTGAACTGGCCTGAGGTCCAGGGTCAGGCAGGAAGGATGACCCAGATGACCTCATGTTGGGTTCCTGCCCTGCTGCTCATCCCCCAGCAGCTGGTGACTCACTTTGGGGGGGAAAAGCCAAGGCCATTTGAAAATTGAAAGCCTCCGAGAACAGACCTTTGGCAGGACTCTAGGTCCAGCCTGGCTGTGCACAGTGGTGACTAGACTTAGCCCTCTCTGAGGCTGTGTCTGCATCACTGAGCTCCAATCCCTCTGGTCTCTCAGCCCATCCCTGGCCTCCTCGCCAGCTGGACATTTCAGTCTACCCCCTACTGCCCAGAATCCCATGTATCTCAGCCGTAGGAAGGGTTAGCTACATTTAGAAGAGTTCTGTGGCAAAGCATCTCTTGCTTTCATTATTCGTGTGCTTCCTCATGTCTTTCAGTCTGCTTGCAGTGAGGTGAGGCCTGGTGACTAGTTTTGACCAATGATTACTTCTTGGCCAGACAGCGAAGGACAGGCAAGAATTCTCTATGTGCTCTCTGTTCCCAACACCTGGGAGATAAATAAGGAGACCTCAAATTACAGATCTGTACTGTCCTATGTGGTACAAACCAGCCATATGTGGTAATTTAAACTAATTAAAATTAGATGAAATTTAAAGTTCCATTCCTTAGTCACACTAGCCATATGGCAATTTCTTCATAGCTACATGTAACTGGTAGCTACTGTAGGATAAAACGCAGACCCAGAACAGCTCCATCATTGCTGAAAGTTCTACTGGACAGCACATTTTCAGATGGCACAGCTGCAGGGTGTCAGGTCACTGTCAGCCTGGTCCTCAAGCAAGCAAGGAGCAGGCCCTCCTGCCGATCCACAGCAACCATACAGCATGAGCGAGAAATAAGTCTGCACCATGCGAGGCACTGGAGATTTCAGAGTGGAGTCGTTGGTTCTGCAGAGCTGGGCCTATCCTGACTAGTACAGCCTACCTGCATAAAAGGAATAGCAAACAACAGAAGCAAGCAGAAGAGGACCAGGTTCTAGCTTGTTGGGCAAATGCCATATGCAATCCAAACAATCCATGTAATACAGAGTCAACACCTTGCTGGCCTTGCAGGGGCAGCTGGCTGAAACATAATCACAGGAAAGCTCTTGGAGGAGGTGAAACTGGGGGCGGGCTTTGGAAAACATGCAGGGTTCACACTGGCTTGTGGTTTTCCATTTACAAGGATTTTTTGGCTGCCCACCTTGGAAAGCTGAGATATGCCAAGGTGAAGGGCGGACATTCCAGTGGAGCATCAAGATGGGCATCAAGAGCAGGGTTGAGAGAACAGGAAAGGACTGGGCCATGCAATTTTCCTTGAGGTCACAAAGGAACCCCAGGGAAGCCTAGGAGATAAATCAGATGGGAATTGAGAGGCGAGTTTCTCTGTATGTTTCTACCCAGAACTGGCTAAGAGTAGGGAGCAGACTATGTACAGAAGGATGAATTGATGTTATCGTTACTGATAGTCAAGGGTGGAGTCGATCTCAGGAATGACAGGCTGGAATTCAATAACGGAGCTCCAGTTTGCCTCAGAAGAATGGGAATTTACAGGCAATGTTTTGCTTCTGGAATAATCGGTTAGTTGGTGATTAATTCATCCCAGAAGCTAGCTGACCCCAGAGCTCCTCCTCTCGAAGTCCCAGGCTCAACTTTCCACACTCTTGCTTACCCAGCTAAGTGTCCTCTCCACACTTCAGCCTCAGCCTGGCCAGTCATCCATACACCACCCTCCTCTACATGGCCTAGTGCCAAATGTCATGGCCTTCCCAGCACACGGCTATGGCCACATGCGTGTACGTGTGTGCGTACACACACACACGCACGCACGCGCATTCATTCAACAAGCCTCACGGGGGTCTTCCAGCAATGACCCAGCCTCTTCTCCCACCCCAAACTCTGTGGCATCCCTACAAATACATCTAGGGCTGCTGGCTCTGCCTCCTATCTCTCCACTCCCTCCAACTCATCCTCCATCCCAGCACCAAGCAAGATCCCCAGTATTTACCTGGTAACACCCTTGCCCCAAACCCCTCAGAGATCTCTTCCTCAAGCAGGCATTCAAAATCTTCTGCTAGCTGGTTCCAACTTGTGTGGAACCTGATTTCCTACTAGTTCCTTGCCAACAAAAACCCCACCCCTACTAGACAGATAACCTTGGCACTACCTCTGTCCCTTACTCCTACCAGACTCCTTGTGTCCCAGGAAGCGCTCCTCAATTGTTCTCTTGTCCTGTCATCGCACCCTTCTCCCCGTTAGTGTGAACATATTCAAAGGGGCAGACATGAGAGTTAAAGGCTGGGACCCACTTTTCTTCTTACTAGCCGTGTGACTCCAGGTGAGGCACATAAACTTCCTGGATCTCAATTCCTCATCTCCTAAGTGAAGATGACATGGTATTCAAAGTGGATTAAATCTCAGAAATGCTCTGTAAACCTTAAAGTAATACACAGATGGCAGGGACCGTGATTCACTTCTGATATTTTTTTTTAAGATTTAAATTGTAAAGAGCGATATCAGGTTCACGCAAAATTAAGAGAAAGGTACAGAAATTTCCCACCTACCCCCAGCCTCCTGCGTTATCAATATCCCTCATCAGAGTGGTATGTTTGTCACAGTGAACCTCACTGATACGTCATAATCGCCCAAAGTCCTCGGTATGCATTAGGGGTCATTTTTGGTGTTGTACGTTCTATGTACTTAGACAAATATATGATACATAGCCACCATTAGAGTATCATACAGAGCATTTTCACCCTAAAAATGCCCTGTGTTCCTCTCTGTCCCCATTCCCACCTCTGGTAACCATTGATCTTTTTATCATCACCACAGTTTTCCTTTTCCAGAATGTTAACTAGTTGGAATCGTACAGCGTTTAACATTTTCATGTAAGCTGCTTTCTCTTACTAGTGTGCATTTAAGACTCCTCCGTGTCTTTTTGTGGTTAATAGCTCATTTCTTTTTAGCATTGTATAATATTTCATTGTCTGGAGGTATGTTGTTGATTTATCCAATCACTTACCTAGAATATTTTTGCTTCCAGGTTTGGGCAGTTATGAGTAAAATTGCTATAAACATTCATGTGTGGGCTTTTGTAAGGACATGTCTTTAACTAATTTAAGTACCAAAAAGTGTGATTGCTCGATTGTATGATAAGAGTAGGTTTAGCTTTGTAAGACCCTACCAAACTCAAAATAGCTGTACTGTTTTACATTCTCACTGCCAAAGAAAAAGAGTTCTTGTTGCCCTAAATCCTTGCCAAAATTTTATGTTGTCAGTGTTCTGGAGTGTTGTCATTCTAATAGGTGTGTAGTGGCATCTTGTTGTTTTAATTTGCATTTCCCTGATGACAGAATATGTGGAGGATCTTGGGCACTGAACCTAAGGCTTTCACAGTGAGTTACATCCAGCAGTTCTGGGGTTTTTTTTTTTGGTTTTTTTTTTTGAGACAGTGTCTCGCTAAGTCACTAAATTCCCCAGGCTAGGCCTGGAATTTCAGTCCTTCTGTTTCAGCCTCCCAGAGTGCTGGGATTATAGGCAATCATGTGAGTCACCATACCCAGCTCATTTATGTGTCTTTTTTAGTGAAGTGTCTGTCAAGGTCTTTAGCCTATTTTTTAATTTGGTCACTTGTTTTCTTATTGTTCTTAATAGTTCTTCATATATTTTAGATAAAAGTCCTTTATCAGATTTGTCTTTTGCAAATATTTTTTCCCAGTTTATGCCTTATCTTCTTATTCTCCTGTCATTGTCTTTCACCAAGCAGAAGTTTTAAATTTTAATGAAATCCAGCAATTTATCAATTCTTTTTCACAGTGTGTTCCTTTGGTGTTGTATCTATAAAGTCGTCATATATCTAAGGTCATCTAAGTTTTCTCCTATGTTGTCTTCTAGGAGTTTTATAGTTGTTGTGTTTTACATTTAGATATAATATTCATTTTAAGTTTTTTTTATAAAGGGTCTAATCTCTGTAACTAGATTCATTTTTTTTGCCTATGATTGTCCAATTGTTCCAGCACCACCATCTGTGTACCCTTTACTCTTTTGTCTATTGTCTACCCTTTTCTCCTTTCTCCCTTGATCAGTTAACTACATTTATGGAGGTCTGTTTCTGGGCTCTCTATTTAATTCCATTGATCTGTTTGCCTATTCTTTCACCAATAACACACTGTGTGAATTACTATAACTTTATAGTAAATCTTAAAGTTGAGTGTTGTCAGACCTCTGGTTTATTTCTTGTTTAACATGGTGGGTATTTTGACTCTCTAATCTTTAGAGTCAATTTGTCAATACCTACAAAATAACTTATTGGGATTTTGATTGGGATTGCGTTAAATCTATCAGTCAAGTTGAGAAGAACTGACATTTTGACAATTTTGAGTCTTTCTATCCATGAGTGGAAAGACTTTCTATCCACTTATTTAGTTCTTTCCTTCATTTCCTCAGAGTTTTATAGTTTTAGTCATTTAGATCTTGTACATGCTCATATTTAATGTTAGACTATGTCATTTTTCATTTTTTGTGGTAATATAAATGGAGTAGTGTTTTTAATTTTAAATGTCACTTGTTCATTGCTGATATACAGGAAAGCAATTAACCTTTGTATATTAACATCGTAGTCTGTAATCTTGTTATAATTTTTTTATTAGCCCCAGGAGTTTTGTTCCTGTGGCTTACATTTGGGGTGAAGGGGTTGGATGTCATGTATAAATAACCATATCATCTCTGTGAACAGAAATAGTTTTATTTCTTTCTTTCCAGTCTGTATATCATTTATTTTATTCCCTTTTTTGTCTTATTACACTAATGAAGATTACGTATGATGCTGAAAAGAAGTTAGGGACCCGCCCCAGTGCAAGCAAGCAGGCCACCTTGTGTGCAGAATAACCATCCACCAACTCTAAGTTTAGGGCGCAGAAGACCAGATTAACTGACAACCTGATCCTGGATGAGGACAATGACCTGGGAGAGAAAGTAAGCCCAGAAGGCCAGCAGACCAAAGGAGAAAGTATCAACCCACCCAGCAGGTTCAAGGACTCCAGTGTTACCCTCCCAAAGTGACGGGATGGGAGACAACCACAGGAAACCACTGTGGAGAGGGAGTGGGCCAGACACAGAACCTCCCCCCAAGCAGTATAGACTTAGGCTGTGATGGGCACAAGCCCTGCCCTCTTTAGTCAACCCACAAGTGTCAACTCTAAATTCAACAGTATACTTGAACTCCGGCCCTGTGGTCTATATCCAGCAGAGACCAGAGAGCTGATTGCTTTTCCCATTTACCAGTGTGAGCGAGGACATGCTGTAGCTTGGACAGCAACCACAGTCCAGGATGAATGGACAGAGGGACCCCTGGTGCAGGGAGGGCATGTCAAATACCCATAGGCCCTAAAGCTAGGTGGAGAAACTCATGACTGGCTGGTTCCAGGACTGCAGACCCTAGAAAGAAACCAATTATTCAAAAACACAGATTTTTTTTCTCTTTGACTGAATCTTTTAAAATTTTTCTGTTTTTAATTATTGTTCTCTTTCCTTCATCAAGGTTTTTGGGAGTTTGGTGTTTTTAATCCCCTTTTGTCTTTTTTTTTTGTTTCCTTTTCTTTTTTCCCCCCTTTCAACTTTCTCTGCCTTATCTTTCATTTCTTATATTTTGCTCTTTGTTTTTCTTTCATCTTCTTTTCTTGTGTGTTCTTTATTATGACTCTTTCTTAACACTATTAATTTTCTTTTACTCCTCAAGAGGATCTCTTGTCTCACTTTTTTTCTCCTCCATCTCATATTCCATTGATTACTTTTTCAAATTTTACATTTTTTCATTCCCTGGTTCCCCAAATCCCTCTCACTTTACTTATATAACTATTAAGCTTTATGAGTCTCTAGATAGCTAGTTAATTTTATGTTCTTACTATTGAGTACTATTCTATTGTTAGTGGAATTAAAGTCTAGTAGATATTTAGTAGATGTTTACTCAAAGTTAATAATATTGGTTTGTCTTACTATAATTTGCCCTATGTTTCCTCAAAAATAAGACCTACCCAGAAAATAATCAGCCCTGAAAACTAGAAATCAAAAATGCCAGCCCCAATCATCCTATCCTTGCCTTACCTGCTATCACTATTCTCTTGCATGGTGACTACTCCATAAAGCAAAAAAAAAGGATAAGCTGATTGAGGCTGGCATATTTGATCTCCAGTTTTCAAGGATGATTATTTTCCAACTAGGTCTCATTTTGAATGAAAGAGTGTATCTCTCTTTTCTATGCTTAAGGATGGTACATTATTTGCCCTTAGGGTTTGTCAATATTCAGTTTGTCTTTGATGTTATTATTGTTGCAGGTTTTATTAATAATGCCAAGGTGACAGAGTTGTTGCTATTAATTGGTTTTCTCAGTATGCCTATAACTGGATTGCCTTGGAGTCATTAGCAATACTGTGGTTCATATCTGGAGAACCGGGTACTGGGCCAAATATTCTGCAACACTTCTTCCCAACTAAACAAAGGTGATTGGATCCTGGGACAGAGACAAAGGCCAGTAGTTAGTCATGCCCAGAGGGCAACACTGAAAAGTAGACATTAATTAAAGAGGTCTCCAAATTAGCAACAAAACTCACCACATATCCAACCTGCAAATTTCAACACACACACACACACACACACACACACACACACACACACACACCCCAAACAAACAAATAGAAACATGAGCAGGCACGGCAATAAAATGCCTCCCAAAACTTCCAATTCCCCCAAAGCTTATTCACGGGGCATCAAAAAGGAGGAAACCAAAGCCACACAACTGAATTATTATAGCAGTCATTTGAAAACATAACAGAGGAGAAAACAGATCAACACTGGGCAAGATCACAGAAGGTATAAGTAAAGAGATAAGAGGTCAAGCAATCAAAACAATCAGAAAGTCTACAGAAGACACTAATAAAAAGTTTGCAGTGCTAAAGAAAAAGATGCAAAATTATGAATGACCACCCTAGAAAAGAACTAGAGTCCATAAAAAGGCTCCAAATAGAAATTCAGGAGATTTAACTATTTTATTGAAAGTATGGGCAGCAGAAGGGACCAAGGTGAAGAGAGAGTTTCAGAACTAGAAGACAGGGGGTTGTTGGTAATCAATTAATGAGAGATACCCTAAAAAAAAAAGAGAACATAAAAATGGATCCAACAGGATCCAGAACTTATGGGACATAATGAAAAAAGTTCCAAGATGGAAGTTTATAGCTGTGAATGCCCACATCACAAAAACAGAGTGAGCCCAAATAAATAACCTAATTATCGCACCTCAAAGCCCTAGAAAAACAAGAACAATCCAAATTCAAAACTAATTGAAGAAGGAAATTATAACGGTCAGAGCATAAATCAATGAAATTGAAGTCAAATAATCAATACAAAGAATCAATGAATCAAAAATATGGTTCTTGAAGTACTAAAGTAAAATCAAAATGAATCAGAACTAAATGTTAAAACAGAAGCTCTTAATCTGCCGGATGATAAAATAGGTAAAACTCTTGAAGTCATAGACAAGGACTTTCTGAACTGATGCCAAGTTGCAAAGGAACTAAAACCAAGAATCAATAAAATGCCATCATATCAATTTAAGAAACTTCTGTGCAGCAAAAACAAATAACTAACCAGGTGCAAAGACAACCTACAGAATAGGAAAACAATTTTGCTAACTATTCCTCAGACAGAATTATAATATCTAGAACAAAGAACTCAAAAAATTAGGCCCCCCAAATAAAAGACCAAATAAAAATATGAGCAAGTGAAATGAACAGATAATTCTCAGAAGACAAAGTTGAAATGGTCAATAAATATATGAAGAAATGTTCAACATCACTGGCCATACAGAAATGCAAAGTAAAACAACATTGAGATTCAACCTTATCCCAGAAGGAATGGCCATCACCAAGAAATCAAATGACAAATGCTGTCAAGGCCATGGGGAAAAGGAACACTTCTATAATGCTGGTGCGAATGTAGACTAATACAACCACTAAAGAAACCAGTATGTGGATTCCTCAAAAAACTAAAACTAGAAATTCCACTTGACCCAGTTATTCCTCAACTAGGTATCTTCCCCCAAAAGTTAAAGACATCATATTACAATGATGTCTGCCCATGTTCATAGCATACCCATGTTTATAGCACCACAACTCACAATAGCTAAATCTTGGAAGCAGCCTCTATGTCCATCATCAGATGAGTGGAAGAAGATGTGGTATTTACACAGGATGGAGCACTACTCTGCCATAAAGAAAAATAATCTTGAGTCATTTGTAGGAAAATGGATGCCCTTTGAGACCATAATATTAAGTGAAGTAAATCAGATACACAGATAAACTGTGCAATTAAATATTGCACAGTTTCTCTAATATGAGAAATCTAAAATATAAATAAAGAAAAAAGATAATAGAAAATAGGAAGACAGATGTTTCTCAAATAGGAAGGGGATCAAGAGATGGAGGGACATGGCAGGAAAGGGAGGGAAAGGGATGAAAAAAAGGAAAGAAGATGTGTTTTGTACATGTATCAACTACCCACAGTGAAGGTAAACATTATGTTCTGAAAACATGTACTAATACATAATAACAAAAATAAGGAGTTAGGAGACATAATTGCCTTTTTCCTTATCTCAGTGGGAAAGTTCTAAGTTTCTCACCAGTAAGTATGATGTTAGCTGTAAGGTTTTCTGTAGATATCCTCTATCAAATTGAAAAAGTTTTCCTCCATTTTTAGTTTACTGAGAATTTTCTATCATGAAGAGGTGTTGGGTTTGTCAAAAGCCTTTCCTGCATATATTTGATATAATCATATGACATAATGGATCACCTCAGTGGCTTTCCGGATGTTGAATCAGCCATATATACCTGTGATATAGATGATTGAGGTATTCTCTGATAATATTTTGTTGAGTTTTCCAGCATCTCTGTTCATGAGAAATATAGGCCTATAGTTTTCTTGTATTTGTCTTGTTTTAGTATTAGAGTGATGAGTTGGAGAACATTTCTCTACTTCTGTCTTCTGAAAGAGATTGTAGAGAATTTATATAATTTCTTCCTTAAATATTTGATAAAATTTACCAGTGAACTCATGTTTGCCTTGTGTTTATTGTTTAGGAAGGTCATTAATTCAATTCCTTTGATAGACATAGATCTTTTAATATAGCCTTTCACTGTTGTTGTTTGAAACAGGGTTGTCTCACTCTGTTGCCCAGGCTGTCCCCAAACCTGTGATCTCCCTGCCTCAGCCTCCTGAGTGTTAGGATTACATGTGTGTTCCACCTTGCCCAGCTTATTTCTTCTTGTGTGAGTCTGGCAGACTGTCTGGCAAACTATGTCTTTCAAGAAATTGGTCCAATTCATATACATTGTTAAATTTGTGGGCATAGATTACTCATTGCCTTGTGTTTTTTTTTGTTTTTGTTTTTCTGTTTTTGTTTTTTGTACTGGGGATTGAACGCAGAGCCTTCATTCTGAACTACCTCACCAGCCTTTTTCTTCTGTTTTTTGAGACAGGGTCTCATTAAATCTCTCAGGATTGGCTCAAACATGTGATTCTCCTGCCTCAGCCTTCCAGAGTGCAGAATTATGGGTGTGGGCCACCATGCCCAACTCTTCTATTATTGTTTTATACCCATAGAATCTGTAGTGCTGTCTCCTTTCTTGACTTCTCATATTAGTAACTCATGTCTTCCTTCTCTTTTTTTTCTTAGCCTGACTACAGGTTTATCAAATTTTACTGTTTGTTTCAAAGAACTAGTTTTTATTTCATTAATTTTGTCCCTTGACCTCCTGTTTTAAATTTAATTTATTTTTGCTATAGATTTTATTGTTTATTTTCCTCTTTTTTGGATGTAATTTGCTCTTTGCTTTTTTAGTTTCCTAAGGTGGAAACCCAGATAACTGATTATAGATCTATTTTTTTTTAATGTATTTGCATTTGGTGTTATAAATTTCCCTCTCAGCCTTGCATTTGCTGGACCATACCAATTTAGGTAAGTTGTGTCTTCCATTTCATCTCATTCAAAATAATTCTGAATGTCTTTTAAGATTTCTTCTTTGATTCATATGTTACTTAGTGTGAGTTTTACCACCAGGAACTCAAACAGGTTCTCATAGTAAATACTGAAAAACCAAGAAAACAAACAACAAAGCCTCAAAACTTCCTCATGCTTCTGGCAAAAGCAGAGGAAAGGGGACTATTTTGAAATACATGGGCGCCATCTGTTCTTCTTAACAAGGTCCATTTCCTGGGAGAAATTATTTAACCAAAGCCTAACCTGCTGGCGTTTCCTCAGCCCAGAGTCCTACACTCACCTGGCAACAGCCTGTCTTTCTTCCCGTCTCAGCTCACGGGTGGCTTCCTCACATCCACCAACCACTGCACCCCCAAGGTCGCACACTCTCATGGCTCTGTGCTTTCTGTCCACAGCTCTTCCACCATTTGTACTTCCACCTTGGCACACTTATTTATTTCGTGTCTGTCACCCCATCAGAATATAAGCTCTGTGAGGGCAAGGGTCAGGCCTATTTCATTCACTAGTTAACCCTTTGCACTAAGTCAGGTATACAGTAGGTGTTCAATAAAGATTTAGGGAATGAATGAATGGGAAATAAGAGATAGTTTTTAATCATGAAGAACTCTAGCACCACATGAATTGACCCTGCTGTAGGCTCATCTCCCCCTCATCACCTCGGACTCCACTCTCTCACCTCACTGTCCTGGGCCCACACCCTGCTCATCTTCATTCCACAGGGCTTCAGCTGGCCTGGACCTCCAACCGAGGCCAGCTGGGGCTGGGTTTGTGGAGAACAAATACTCCTAATCCAGACAGGCCGCCCTTTGCCCAGGAACTGGGCATAGACACAGAATTCTGTGAATCCGATTCCCCCAGACCCCAGCTCCTCCCCAAGCTGCTGCCTCTGGTGAGGCCTCTGGACAGGAGCCACGACTCTGCCACACTTCGGGTCTTTTGCCTCACACAGTTTTCAGTCCCCCCAGCTCGTAATCTCTCCTTCAAGATGTGAAAATACGTTTCAAGGCACTAACTGGGGAGGTCATTACTTCAAAGACCCTCTTGGCAAATTCTTTTATTGGTCCCAGTTTAAAAAGCCAGAGTCTTCATATAAAGGGGCTTCTTAAAGCAAGGCCCACCTGTGAAAATACTGCCCTCTTTGGGGATCCAGCCAGGCAGAGAAGGGCAGGCACCAGGCCCCTCAGCTGCTCCCAGAGGAAGGGTGGAGAGGAGGCTCAGAAGAGCTTAAGAAATGGTCTTTTCCTAGAGAAAGACAAAGTCTTCCTGGCCAAAAACTCCAGATGGGAATTAACACTTTCAGGACCTACACGAGACTCTGGACCCAAGCAGCAGCTCTGAGGGCTTCTTAATAAGAATTCAGTGCACCAATAGGGAATGGCCAAGCCAAAAACATTTATGTCTCCCTGCTCAGCCTGCTGAATATAAGGCCTTGCATTCCACCTCCCTGTGAGAAGTTGTTGAATAGAAATTTCTGGTTTCTCCTGCTCCCATATACAAGGGTCCCTAGGCCTGTCCCATCAGGACATTGGTCCCTCCATTCCGGTCATAATGTGAAAGCTGTCTGTTATAACCCTCCACCTCCTTTGGGGACATCATGCCTGAAACTATGCCGCTCCAGCTGCAGCCCCCACTCTCCTATCCCACTCACATCCAATCCTGGAAGTACACACATTGACAGTCTCTTCATCACCCTTACTTTCCCCTCTATATTAGTTTATTTTATACTGCTAAACAAAATACCTGAGGCTGTGTGCTGTATAAAGGAAAGAGGTTTATTTAGCTCACAGGTTTTGAGGCTGAAGATCCAAGATCAAATGGCCCCATCTATTAAGCTTCTGGTGAGGGCCTTGTGGCATAGGTCATTACAACAGCAGGGACGGATGCAGGAGAGATTGCATGGTGAGACAGCTGGGATTCAGGATTGGGTTTGGCCTTTTTATGACAACTTTTTCTCATAAGAGCTCACTTAGTTCCGGAAACCAGCACTAATCCCTTCTGTGGATGGTTCTCTCGTGGCCTACTCACCTTGCACTAGGCCCCACCGCTGAAGGGTTATGCCACTCTTAACTCTACCATATTGAAGACCAGGCCTCCAGCACACCATATCCAAACCTCAACCCATGGTAGTGTGGCTTCTGAAAGTGCTCTCTCCAAGGACTTCTCTTTATTGCCAACTCCAACTTAAGTAGCAGGTGGTCTTGTCCCTCCCTTCTGAAATGCTCTTTTTTTCTGCCTTTCTTAGCTCAGCATACCTGGACTTGGCTCCTGTCTTCTGGCTGCACCTTCTCACTCTCCACTGTGGGTCTTCTTCAGATTCTACTCTTGGTTTTCCTTTTTTTTCTTCTTGTTCTACACTCTCCCTGGATAGTCTCACCACTTTCATGGCTTCAGTGACTCTAGGATCTTTACCTACAGGCTAGATCTCTCTCCTGGACTTTGGATCTATATTCATTCATTCATTCATTCATTCACTCACCAGATTGAACAATTACCATGTGCAATGTTCTCTGTCTCTTGATCAGACAGATCTAGTCTCCACACTTGGTCAGTTTAGCAACATAAAGGCAACGAGATACGACTCAATATGTAAGAAAACAGACTCATTCTTGCAGAATAAGTGTCAACAGATTATGAGGCCAGTATGACTGGGGCAGCAGTGGTCAGAGTTAAATCAGAAAGTGGAGACATTGTGGGTATTAAGAAATAGGGAACATATAGTAGGAATAAGGTACTTCACAATCGTGGGGAAACTTAGGGGAGCAAAGGCCCTAAATAAAGAGTCAGAAGACCAAAAGAAAGTCGCTAACCAGCACCACCACAGCTTGACATTCCCAGACAGGAGGGGACCTAAAGAAAGTCCATGGAGGTGGCTGTTGGTAGCAGGTAGAGCTCAGAGTAGAGAAGAAGAGTTAAGAGAGCCCTCAGGTCTCACTCTAGTTGTGACAGTTTGCTATCTGGTCTCTCTGGTATTATCCTTACGCCCTTCCAAGGTGTCATTCACAGCACAGCCCAAGCAGTAGTAGGATGCAGACCTAGCCAGATGTGGCCCATGCTTATAATACCAGCACTCTGAGTGGCTGAGGAAGGACGATCACATGTTCCAGCCCAACCTGAACAGATTAGCAACTTAGTGAGAACCTGTTTCAAAATTTAAAACAAAATGAGGAGAGACTGAGGATATAGCTCAGTGGCTCAGTGTAAAGGGGGTTCAGTCTCCAGTCCCTCCCCGCAAAAAAGCAGACTTGCCCATATCACTCTTCTTGGTAAACTCTTCTACTCCCCATGACCTTGAAAGTACTGTCCAGATTCTTCATAAGGCCTGTGTGTTGACCAGGCAGACACTGCCTGCCACGCAAACCTCCTGTCTTGTTCCTCCCTCTTATAGCACCTGCCCCATCCCAGGCTCACCCGGAAGGCCCAGGAGAGGGAGAACTTCCTTGTTTCTCAGGCTTTCACTCTCTGTTCCCTGATATTCTTTTGCCGGTTAATTCCTGGTTAATTCTCTGTCAATTTTCCTGGTCCCAGTCAGACCCTTCTTCCTCCAGGAAGCTTCCATGACACACACCCACATACATCTGGGTCTTCTTAGCTCCCTGTGATCCTGGATTTCCCTCTCTTGGTCTTATTTCACTCACGGGTACCTGTAGACTTGCCTGTCCAGTGTGCTTTGCTTGATTGTAAATGCCATGAGGAAGGAACGTGCACCTGGGGCTTGGTAGGTGCTTCATTAGTATTTGTTGAATTTTGAACAATAGTTTATGAGAGCTGTTTGATAAAACATCAACATAGTCTATAATGTTCATGTAAAAAGTATACGAATTTTTCTGTAAAGTAATATCACAATTTATCAAATAAACAGAAGAAAAAGGTATGCACAGTAAAATAAAAAGGAAAGGTAGAAAGAACTAGATATAATTGTTAATACTGATTTACCTTCTTAATACCGATTTACCTCTGGCTAGAGAGACCATGAGTGACTTTCCTTTTTTCTACATTTCAGTTTCAAACTGTTCTTTTTAAGTTTAAAAAAAAGTTTTACCATTAAATTTTTTTTGAAAAGCAATAAATTGCTCCCTTACCACCCAGTTCTATTTTTACATTCACATTCCTTCCTAACCACATTTGTTCCTTTCTTCCAAGAATGAAGATCTCTGTCTTGGACCGGGGAAGCCAAATTTCTCCTTTCAAGTAGGAGGTGACTGACCTGTCTTCTCTCTGTCATCTGCTCTCAGATACCATCTGCCAGAAAATGTGTTCCCAGTCCTTCATAATTCATCTTGCTTTGTGTGACAAAAAGTAATCATGTGCGTTTTGAGTTGTATCAGAACAGAGTTCTGATGGATATTTATATAGACATAAACGGCCCAGGTGTGGGCTCCCAAATCCTGTTTTTAATGATGAGGCTTCTCCGGAATTCCCTGAGGGTATATAAGCACAGAAGATAATATAAGGCAAAGGAGCTCTTCATTCCCAGCTGGAATTCTGCCCAAAATGCCAATGTAGAACTGAGCCCATTCTCTGCTGGCCAGCCTGGGAGACCTTGTCTCCCAGTGAGCTCAGCCTTCGATCCCAGAGCTCTCGCCAGCTGAGGAAGGGCAAACCTGAGCACTCCTGCCCAGGGAAGAAGAGGGTGCGTATGGGGCACAAGGTACTATTGGCCATAAACCCCTGAGCAACAGTGATCCAGTAGTTCAACAAAGAAGTAGGGAGAGCTATACCAGATTTACCCAGCTCACTCATCTGGGAAAAGTAAATAACCACCCAGAGACTGAATGCAGGAGAGAAAGTGGGCCACACCTCTGGCAACTGAGGACCAAACGTTGATCCTGAATATCCTCGATATGGGAGAAGGAAGAAAGGAACCAGTGAAAGAGGAGTCTAATATTCCCATTAGAAAACAATACTGAAGTTGACTTTTTACATTTTTTTCAAGATAGAACTCATTCTGAAATCTGGTTTCTTTAGACACACCACTCTCCATCTTTGCTTATGTCTTGTACCTTGGCTCATCAGAGAATTTCCTTGAAAGCTTTAGGTAAAACCATTTGACATGGCTTCTGAACACTTCCGGTCCCTCTTCAAATACCTTCCATTTCATCATTTTTCATCACTTCAGGCCATGCTAAGACATCTGGACTTGATCACCCTTGGAAAAGCTTGAACTTTGAAAGTTACCAGCCAATGGATGGTTGTGGTTTAGTGCCCTGAAAAGAACACTGTAGTGTCAATTCGCCCCCTTCCTCTTTCATGATCTTCCATGGCTGTCAGACCAGAGCTCACATTCAGTCCTCACAGTAGTGTCTATTGCTGTCCCCCACCCAGCTGTACCCAAGTGCCCACTTTGTATCCCCTACCCAAATGCCCACTGATCCACACCACTTTCCTCTGTCAGCTGGGGGCTCCACTACATGGTGCATTCTCCTCTCTGCTACAAACACCCTGCTCCCAGTGGCTTCCTTCCTCCAAGACCCAGCCCCAAGTCCTCTCTGTGCCATTGCCCAGTACTGACCAGAAGCAGCCTCATGATTTTGTGTGGTCCTACAGCACTTTGTGTCTCACTTCCGGCACTCACGTCAGTGGCCAGTGTTGCCACAGCTGATGTGTACTGTGTTTTTTCACCTCCTTCCCTAGATTGGGAGCTCCCCTAGGGCAGGGACTGTCTTGGGTTCACTCTGTATTTCCCATGCACCTAGCACAGTGCCTTGCACTTCACAGGTGCTCAATAAACGTTTGCTCAAGTAGAAAAAAAAAAAAAGAATAGGTAGAATGGGCTGAGATCTGTGGCAAGGACAGTGTCATTCAGATGCCATTGCAATAGTTTAGTGAGATATAGCAATAATTTCAATGTGTCCATTAAATTCAAATTCAACAATAATAACATGTCGTTAATTTCACGCATTGAAAACTTGAGCCCCCATTCATATGTTAGTAGTGTTTGGAGGTGGTAATTTGGGGGTCAATTAGATCATGACCTCATAAGTGGATTGATATAACACAGATTAATGGATTATAGGAGTGTCTTTCCTATAAAAGGTAGCCCTCTTTGGCATGTGTCTTCTATCTCTCCACGTAATGCCCTCCACTCTTTTGTGATGCAGAATCAAGGCCCTCGCCAGATGCCAAGCGGATGCTGGTGCCGTGCCCTTGGACTTCCCAGCCTCCAGAATTGTGAGCCAAATAAGTCTTTATTCTAGTAAAAAAAAAAAAAGAAAGAATATAGAAAATGAAAGATCAAAAGAAACGTATTGAAAAAATTACAACTTTGCTACATAAAGTCTTGCCCTTTGTGGTACCAGCCACACCTCCCAGGGTGTCCTAAACCCTACGTAGTGGTCTTGTACATGTTCCCATGAATCTGTTCATGCTGTTGGCCACTCAGCTGCTCTAAAATAAAATGCTACTAATGGTGTCCACTGCATGCCACTTCTCCCCACGCCGCACGCCCCCGCTGGGTGTAGTGCTAAATTATGGTGCTTAAACTGCCCCCTCTTCCTTAGAGCCACACTACCAGCCACTCCAGCAGTTCCTCAGGATTCTACCTTCCTCTTCTCACTATCTTCCCTTCCCCCTTTTCCTAAGGACTCATCTTGGCAACTAATGTGCTCGATCCAAACTGTACTGAGATAGCTCAAAAATCTCCACGATGAGAAAAATGCTCCTTCCCAAGACAGCTGTGACATTGTAAAATTTGTCTGTTTCCTAAAACCATTGCAAAATCTGGAGTAACAAAAAATGTCTTTCGTATGCTAATGAGATGAGTGGTTTCTGGGAGCCCTGGATAGCTTCAGGATGGGGGATCATCACTAGGAATGAGGAAGGAAGGTAGGGCATGCTAAAGCTGGCTGGGGGAATAAGCCTGATTGTTACACAATCCCAGGACACATGCACAGAATAGTTTCTAAAGCCCTGTGTATGGACATCTCTGGAGAGCCTGTGATGTGAAATGAATAAAAAGGAGACAAGATGCCATGAAGAGCTTGCTAACATGCCACCCCGTGTTAACCTACCCTATATTCTCCAGGGCATACTTTTATTTTTCCTATTTATTTTACTTTTCATTTTTGTTTTTAACTTGGCCCAAACTTGCTCTGCAGAGCTAGTTTCTCCCTTACCCTTCATTTTCAATTTTTCCTACCTCAAATAAATGTGAAACTTTGCTACTGTTTTGTTTGTTTTGTTCAATTCTTTGTTCAAAACAGAAAGAATCTGGAAACTACGTCTAGAAGGAGACTCCAGCACCCAAAACCTAGGAACAGGAAGATGAGGCGTGATAAGAAGTTTGAGATTTTCAGCCCCAACTCCTACTTTATAAGGAAGGGAGATATCCTGAGAATTGATTTGGTCACCCATAGATACTGAAGCCCCTACCAAAAAAAAAAAAAAAGAGCAAGGTTAGGAGAGTTTCTGGATGGTTAAACACCAAGAGGTTCCTTGAAGATCATGCACTCACAGAGGCCATGGATGCCGTGTACTCCTTCCCACACACCTCGATTTATGTGTGTTTAAAGCTGATCCTCCTTATCCTTCGTTATAACTTTTATAATAAATAGCTAAATGTAAAGTGTTATCCTGAGTTCTGTGCCGTGTTCTAGCAAATTAGTCAAATTCAAAGAGTCGCAGGCGTAACTATTTATTGCAGGTAAGTTAAAAGCACAAGTTACGATCTAGAATTTGTGATTTCTATCTGAAGAGGGGCAGCAGTCTTGTGGGATTGAGCCTTTAACCTGTGAGATCTGACACTATCTCCAGGTAGATAGTCCCAAAATTAAAATAAATTATAGGACACCCACATACATCCAATGTCAGAAATGTTGTGTTGAGTGGTGTGTGGGAGTAGAGAGAAAAAACAATTTGGTTTTTCTCCTTTAGAATGGTGCACTGGATGTGGAGTGGTGGTAGGTGGGAAGGATGTATCTCCCTTGGGCTCCTGAAGCACTATACAATTTTGTAAATACAGCTTACTTCTTAGGCAGTGTGAAACTTTCAAAATTTTGCTCTACTTTTTACAATGTTACAAAAGTATGTGTATTTGGAAAATGTAGAAAAGCAGAGAGAGACATAAAAATCATCTATAATTACATTATTTACATAAACACTGGGAATTTTTTTCTACGCATATTTTTCACTTAATCAAGATGCAAACTATTTTTACAGTTTTATATTGTTATGTCTGTGTATTTTTCCACTGATACACCATAAGGTAACCATCAACTATGTTAGTTATCTAATTATTTCCAGTTTGTTAGTATAAATAATTTGTGCTACTCATGCTTAAATTCATCTGCTTTATTATTTCTTTGTAATAAATTCCCAGAAGTGGAATTGCTGATTGGACTATATGATGGCTAATATTGACTGTCAACTCAACTGGCTAGGACAACTTCTAGGAGAGTAGTAAAGCACACACTGGGCATGTCTGGGTGGATCATGGGAACATGATGTTGGGAACTATATAACTGGTTGCTGTCTCCTTCCTCTCTGGCTTTATCCCTGTCTCTCTGCTTCCTGAGGGTCATGAAGTGAGCAGCTTTGCCCTACCAACCCCTTTTTGTCATGATGTTTCTGCCTTGGGGCCAAATCACCATGGACTGAAACCTCTGAAGCCAAATAAACCTTTTCTCCTTTAAGTATCATGTGTCAGGTATTTTATTCCAGCACTGGAAAAGTGACTAATACAGAAAACTGGTACCAACAGGGACATTGTTGTGACTATACCTGAATATGTGGTTCAGAAGCCTTTGGAACTTGTTTGTAGTAGAAGTTTGGAAAAGTTTGGAGAATTTGGGCTGGAGAAAATCTATGATGCTGTAACCAGGGCCTTGATGGGCAATTCTGTTATGAGTTCAGAAGACTAGAATGATCATAGGAATGTTGACAATAATGACTGTGTTCATGAGATTTCGAAAGGCAACACAGACTATTGGGAATTGGACCAGAGGCCATGTATATTACATTTTGGCAAAGAACTTGTCCACATTTTTTCCATGCCCTAAAAAATTGTATGATACTGAGTTTAAAGGCAATAGACTAATTGACCTGGTGGAGGAAATTTCAGTGCAACCCAATGTTTAGGCTGTGACACAAATAATGTTGGTTGCCATTAGCCAGATTTTTAGTAAGAATCAGGAGCAAAAAGCAGAGACAAGAGGTTTGAAAAACTTACTATTTGATCATAAAAGAAGCACATATAAAACTGGGGCCAAAGATGGTGTGGTTGCTGAAAGATTAGCACCATTAAAAAGAGATCAAGTACTTCACATTAGGACAAGAAGCATGCCCAGAGGGTATCTCAAGAAACAGCAAGACTCTACCTAGCACATACTCCAGGGCGGCTCAAGAGTGCAAAATTGTAAAGCCATCTTACCATGGACTGAAACCGTGAGCCACAAATAAACCTTCTCTTCTCCAAGTTATGTATGTCAGTTATTTTGTCCCAACAATGGAAAAGTGACTAATAAGAAAGGGTATAAGTCTTTGGAAGGCTCTTGATACATAAAAGATAGATTTCTTTCTAGAAAGTTATTATCAGTTTATATGCCAACCGGTTATGAACAGCAATGTCCTATCATTCTTGCAAGCATTATATTTTAAATCTTTGTTAACTTGATAAGTGAAAAAAAGATGACTCATTGCTGGTATAACTTGCATATTTTGAGTACTAGTCCTTAAAAATTCTTATATGTATTTATTGACTATTTTTTCTGTAAATGTTTCTTGATGACTGTGTTTCAAGGCTTTTATATGTTAAGAACACTATCTTTTTTTACCATGTTTGTTGAAGTTACTGTTCAGTGTTCTAAATTGTCCATGGCCATTTGAAAATAGTATCTCTTTATCTAGGATGCTTATTTTACATTACTACTGAAACTCCTTAAAATGGATACTGGTTGGTTATAAAATGTCTGAAAAGAATCTGTACTTATAAATCTATAAGCCTATGCTTACTTTCTATAAGCCTAAGCTGTTCTCCTTCTCATTTTTGACACTACAATGTCTGTAGCATTAAGAATCAGTGGGTCCTGAGAAGAAAGAGATGGCTCTCTCTAGAGCAGTGTTGGAGAACCTGTGGTACACCTGCCTCAGTGCGCTGTTTGCTATCACTGAATACTTTAAAGGGTCACTATCACTGCTCTAGAGAGTAATTTGAAGAGCAACTACATGCAAAAGTGTGGTTCTGGAAAAAGTGCAAAAAGTGCAGTGCAAGGAAACCACAAGTGGTAGTGCAGCCCCTGCAACAACAAACAGTAAGAGTCTGTCACCTTCCTTAGGTTAGAAAGGGCATAGAGTGGTAGCAGATATGGAAACCTAGAAACAAGGAAGCCAGGGTAGAAAGGTTCCCCTGTGGGGACTGTGACCTCAGAGAAGGGACAACCAACTTATGACACTTGCGCAAGAAGTATGCTGGAACCAACTTCCTCTCAGGCTTCTGCTGGTTCTTTCCATTAGTCAAATCCAAGTAGAAATAGGGCTCATGGGGTTGTCAATAAAGTCACCAAAGGTCAGCCTCCTGGGGCCCAGGGCAGTAAGGCAGAGGGGATCTGGAGGGGAACATGGAAAGGGTCTAGCACAAAGACTCCATACTGTTAAGAAGTTAATCCTTAACTCTCAACAGTAGAAACTGGCCTTCTCTGGCCCTCTTTGTCTTTAATCCTATTTTTGATTTCTTAGGTAATTTAGGCTATGTATTATTTAACAGTATAAGATCAATTTGATTTTATTTATTATCTACATAGCTCACATTTATGCTTGAAAATTTCATCTACAAGCTGAGTATAGATAAAATGAATAGACCATGAGAAGAGGCTGCAAGGTGTCCCCCAATATCTATTTTCTTGTCCTCTACAATAATAGACCATCAGTGATCATCTGGGCACATAGCTACTCAGATTCTCTAGGCTTTCTTATAGCCAGGGCAACAACAGGACTAAGATCTGATCACTTGGATGAAAGGAAAGTGCTGTAGGCAACATTAGTCTTTTTCTGAAGGATGGTACATGAGACTTTTCTCTTCTCTGTACCCTGCTGCATTGAGCATAAGTAGTGGAGAATAATCCTGGGCCACGGGAATGGTAGAGCAATAAAATCCATGACCACATTTATTGCTTATCTCCAGACACTAGTAGAGAAAGAAATAATTATCTCATTTAAGTCAAGGGTATTTTGGATATTATGCCAAGCTGCTAGTGCTTGTATTTAGCTATACCCCCAAAGCCTCACATACTTATAAGTGGGGCTTTTGGGAGTGACTGGATCATGAGTGTGCAACACTGGATGAGTCCATTGATTGGTTTAGCATAGTTCTGGGTGTGGATGATGGATTTACTGAAGAGGTAAGACCTCCCTGGGTATGGGGGCACCAACCAATAGGTTTGTAGCCTGGATAGAAAAAAAGGAAAAGAAGAAGGAAGGTTCACTGCCTCTTGCCTATCTTGCCATGAAATTCTTTTTCCTCTGCCATGCTCGTCTGCCATGCCCACGCTGCCCTGGAGTCCAGTTAACTTAGCAACTCAGTGAGACTCTGTCTCAAAATAAAATATTTCAAAGCAGGCTGGGGATGCTGCTCAGTGTAAAAGACTTGGGTTCGATGCCTGGTACAGGACCACACACACACACACACACACACACACACACACACACACATTCCACATTTCATTGTTCTTATTTGCATATAGATGGCTTGTAACTGGAAAAGAAGAATCACAGAAGCTTTGATTGGTTTTATACTTCTCAAGGATAGTATAAGCATGAATTGGATTAGGAAATATGTTCAGAACCTGTATATTATTGAGTTGTCATTATTTAATGAGGCTCCACATCGGTCCTTTCCTGGGCTCTTTTGCAAGTGGCCGCTTTGGACCAGTGCTTTCCGGGATGTCCTGTGAAGCTGGCCCACCCTGGAAATACTCAAATTCTCACTGCTGTTGTCCAGCATGAGCCTACATTATCCATGCCACAGTGCATATTCCTTGTGCTGCCAAAGTTTCCAGTTCTGAGGGGAACAGAGCACAGCTGAGTCCTTCACAATACAGAAAAGATAAGAATGACCCTTTTCCATTTCTTTTCCATTTAAATGTAAACAACACAGAATGGTGGTATTCTCTCCAGGCTTCTCCTTAAACTCACTAATTTGTTTCTTCTAAAGCACAGGTGTGACGTGCAGTGCAGGTTAAGATTCTTTTTTTACCTTTTAGCACAAGTATCTAATTGCTACACCACCACTTATTGAAAAGACCATCCTTTCTTCATTGAATTGCTTTTACACTTTAGTCAAAAAATCAAATGACCCACTCATACCAAATACAAAGATTAACTCAAAACGAATCAAAGACCTAAATAGAAGAGCAAAAACCATAGATGATATAGGTGTCAATCTTCATGACTTCGATTTCTTAGATATGACAACAAATTGTAAGCAATAGAAGAAACGTAGATAAACTGAACTTCAATAAAATTTAAAAACTTTTGTGCAGCAAAGGATACAATAAGGAAAATTAAAAAAAACACAGAGAGTAGATAAAAAGATTTATAAATCTTATACCTGGTAATGGCATATCATTCCTAACATATTGAAGATACTCACAATTGAATGATAAAAGACTGATGCTTTAAAAATGGGAAAAAGGATCTGAATACACGTTTCTCTAAGGAAGATAGCAAAGGTTCAATAAACACATGGAAATATGCTTAGAATCATTAGTCACTAGGGAAAAACTAAAACCACAATGGGATATCACTTCTTGCCCACTAGAATGGCCATAAAAAAGTCTATAATAATAAGTGTTGGTGAGCATGTGGAGAAATGAGAATCCTCATTGACTACTAGTAAAAATATAAAATGGGGCAGCCACTTTGGAACAGTTTCACAGTTTTTTACTAAGTATAGATTTACCAGGAACGCCATTTCTAAGTATATACTCAAAAGAATTGAAATCAGATGTTCAAACAAAAAAATACACCCAAGGATTCAAAGCAGTATTGCTCATAATAACTAAAAAAGTAGAAATAACCCACATGTACATCAACCAATAAATAGATAAACAAAATACAACGGTACCTTGGTTCATGAATGTTTTTGTTTGCAAAATTTTGTTTTTGTTTGCAAACTCTGAATTGGGTGACAAACAGGACCATGGCCATCTTTCTCATCCAAACCCAAACATGTCCATCTTTTCCAAAATTGGAGAACAAATTAAGTTTGTGACCTAAGGTACCACTGTACTTTATATTCATACAATGATATAGTCAGGCATAAAATGAATGAAATACTGATACATGCTACAACATGAATAAAACTTGAAAACCTTATGCTGAGTAAAAGAATCCAGACACAAAAATTATATATTCTGATTCCATTTATTTGAAATATCCAGAGTAGGCAAGAATCTCTGTGGGAGAGGGAAATGGGGAGTGATTTGCTTCATGGGTAAATGGTTTCCTTTTGATGATATTTCTATAATATAAATCTACATAGCAAAGACAGTGAAAGAGTGATTGCTTCAGGCACCACCATAGATGAATCTCACTATGGACTGTGTGATTCAACTTACACAAATTTCGAAAGTAGGCAAAACTAGCCTATGATGATAGAAATCAGAATAGTGGTTTTCCCTGGTGGAGGTTGAGGGTAGTGATCAGTAGTGGTCATGAAGGAATTTTTCTGGGGAGCTGATAATTTTCTATTTCTTGATCTGGATGCTAGTTTTGTCTGCTGAGCATCACACTTAGGATTTTGGTCTTTTCTATGTATGTACTTATATAAAAAGTTTACTTAAAATCATATTCATTGAGACATTCTTCCCAGAACTAGAAAAAAATCCAAAAAGTCATATGGAAGCACAGAAGATCCCAAATAGCCAAAGCAATCTTAAATAAAAAAGAACAAAGAGAGGGCTGGGGATTTAGCTCAGTGGTTAGAGTGCTTGCCTTGTAAGCACAAGGCCCTGAGTTCGATCCCCAGCACCAAAAAAGAACAAAGAGGGATGCATCGTAGCACCTGATTTCAAGACATACTACAGAAGTATAGTGACCAACACAGCATGGAACTGGCATAAAAGAGACACATGTATCAGCAGAAGGAGCAGTACAGAGATCCCATAGAGAAGCCCACACATCTACAGCTAAGAGGATTCTCCACAAAGGCACCAAAAACATAGATTGGGGCCAGGACAGCTTCCTCAATGACTGGTGCCGGGGAAACTGGATACCCACACACAGAAGACGGAAACTTGACTTCTACTTTTCATCCTGCGCAAAACAATCAACTCAAAATGGATCGAAGCTTAAATGTAAAACCTGAAACTATGAAGATACTATGAAGCTTCCAGAAGAAAACGAAGGGGAAATACTTCGATACTGTACATGGGAAAAAGCAATGATTTTTGCATAAGATTACAAAACACAGCCAACAAAATAAAAAACAGACAAATGGGATTATATCAAACTAAGAACTTCTGCACAGCAAAAGAAACAATACAAAAAAAATGTGTAGGCTATTCATCTAACAAAGGATTAAATTTAACAACAAAAAATCCAATTTAAAAATGGACAAATGAAAAAAAATGGACAAATGATGTCAATAGGTGTTTCACTAAAAAGGAAATACATATGGGCATCAAATATATAAAAATGCTCAATATTCTAAGTCATCAAGGAAATGTAAATCAGAGCCACAATGATATATTATCTCACCCCAGTCAGAATGGCTATATCAAAAAGACAGAAAAAAAAATAAAACCCAATCCTCAGTAGGATGTGGAGAAAAACAAATTCTTACACATTGTTGGTGGGAATATAAGTTAGTACGTCATTGTGGGGAGTAATATGCAGGCTCCTCAAAAAATTTTAAATTGATTCACTGTACCATTTAGCAGTCCTGCTACTGGGTAAAGCTGTCCAGAGTAAATCAGCAAACCAAAGAGATACCTGCAGGCCTTTGTTTGCTGAAGCACTATTCACAAAAGCCAAGATATACTATCAATCTAGGTGTTCACATGGATGAAAAATGTGAGATAGCTACATATTTCAGCCACCAAAAGAATGAAATGCTGTCATTTTCAGTAAAATGAATGGAATTGAAAGATGTTATGTTAAGTGAAGTAAGTCAGACAAAAAGACAAATGCTGCATATTCTCACTCATATTTAGAAGCTAAAAAGGCTCAGTCATCAATCTGAAGACAGAATAGTGACCATTAGATGTTGGGATGGGTCGAGGAGAGGGAATAGAGGGGTAACATAATGGGTACCAAAACATAGAAAGAATAAGTTCTCATGGACTATAAGAACAGTGGGGTGACTATAGTTCACAATGAATGATTATATATTTTATGAAGAACTAGAAAAAATGAGCTCAAATGCTCCAAACATAAAGGAATGATAAGGAGAGGGAATTGCTAATTACCATTACTTGATCAGTACATACTGTACACACTGTACACATACACTGAAATATCACACTATACCACAAAAATGTGCACATTTATTAGTTGCTACTCAAAAATTTTGTTAGCAAAAGAGATTTGGACTGGTTTTTTTTAATGCTTTACGTCAGCCTTTTGTTTTAGAGCTAAATTTACATATATGAATCTGAGGGGAAACCTGCAAACATTTTTCCATCTTCCATTCCCTCCTCTCCCCTCCTTTGCATCTATGTCATGTACATTTGGACTCCAGTATGATGCCCTTAATTCATTCGACAGAATTTTCAAAGAGATATATCTATCTGCATATACATATCTTTATATTATATTATATATATAAAGACAGATAAGTATATTCTAAATCACTAGTAGAGAAATATAGATTAAAATAATAATGAAATATCACTTCATTCAACAACATATATTCCTGGAGGAGACATGGAGGAAAAGCAACAAACTTACTGCGGGTAGTAATGTGAAGTATTATGGTTTTTATGAAAAGCAATCTGTAAATACCTATAAAATTATACATATATGTGTGTATATATATGGCCTAATAATCACATTACGGAGAATCTAGCCATAACGGTAAGAGAACTAGCATATAAGAATATATATTCAAGGACATTTATTGCAGCATTGTTATTTTGCCAAAAAAAACCCCACCAAAACTGGAAACCAAATTAATTCTTATAACTAGGGGCATGGCTGAGAAAATACGGCTCAAGCATTCCACGGACTATTATGCAGCCATTCTTTAAAAATAGGATAAGAAGTATTTATTTTTGCCCTAAAGGGTTTGATATGAGATTTTATTGAGCAAGTTGTGGAAAATGATGCATAATATCCTTTACATTCTTATTTTAAAAATGACAGAGAAACAAAAAACTCTTATATATATGCGTGGTTGTGTGTGTGTGTGTGTGTGTATGTGTGTGTACACATGCAATATAAATGATTGCATTCGCGTGAGGGGAAACACTAGTCCATTAACACAGGTTGGAGGGGCTATACTATAAAAGGAGGAGAAATACAAAGGGGGAAAGATGCCAAACAAAAACTGAACACAATTCTCCATCACTGTCCTAGGCAAAAAAAAAAAAAAAAAAAAAAAAAAAAAAAAAAAAAAAAAAAAAAAAAAAAAAAAAAAAAAAAAAAAAAAAAA
>PVJO010000872.1:0-201984 GCA_004026905.1 Hystrix cristata
AATCTTGATTATTATATGTCTTGGTGAGGATTTATTTTGGTTATGAGTAATTGGGGTTCTATATGCCTCACTTATCTGTATATCAAGTTCTTTTCTCATGCTTGGGAAGTTTTCCATCATTACTTCTGTAAATAATCTCTTTAGATCCTTTGTATTGTCTCCTGCTGTTTCATTTACTCCTATCACTCTTATATTGTTCCTCTTAGCATCATCTTGCAGATGTTGTAGTGATTTTTCATATTCTCTAGTTATTTTCAACAGGTCTTTCTTTTCATTCTCACTGATTGCTGACCTGTCTTCTAGTTCTGAGATTCTATCTTCACTCTCGTTCATTCGGCTTCGTATGCTTTCCAGCGAGTTTTTTATTTCTTGTATATCTGTTTGGATCTGTTTCATGGGCTCCATTTCTTTGCTAAGTTGTATATTCAGATTTTTGATTGTTTTTCTTAGTTCATTGGTTTTTTTTATCTGTGTCTACCCTGAATTCACTAAGCAAATCTTTCATTATATTGGTCATCTCTTTTCTGACCTGGTCTATTACCTCTAGCCTGATGTTCTCTATTGCTGCGCCTATCTGTTTTTGAACTTCTGTTGCTATCATCTCTGAGAGTTTGGTTGGGTGATTTCTGACATCTTTGATGTCATTGTCTTCTGTATTTTTGCTGGTTGGGCTTGGGGTTTGGGGTTGCGTTTTGCTTCTATGTCTGGTCATTTTCTTTGTATACATATGTACGTTATCCCTCTCAGTTTGTTCTCTGAGTTGGTTTGATATTTTCTTTGTATGAGGTTACAAAAAGATAGGTAATAGCGTCCTCCTTGGGAATGTCTGTTTTTGCGGTTTCTTCTGCGTATATGTGTTTCTTGGATCTTATGACATTTAGACCTCCAGGGTTATCTTCAATGACAAGGTCATGGTTGGTTCCACTTGGTAATGGTGACTTCAGAGAGAAGAAGAGAAAAGAGAATAACAAAGCAAAAAGCTAAAAGAGGGACAATGGGAGAAGAAAGAGGGGGAAAAACAAACATAAAAACAGCAAAAATAAAGTCTGGGGGGAAAAGCAGAAGACAGTGTTACCTGTGTTGAGTCCCCGACCTTATGCCTAAATGTTGATGGATCCAGACCCTGCTGGTGCGCGGGCGAGCTGCGCGCCGCCCGTGGCGTGGTGGGCGTGTGAGCGGGTCCGGAGACTGGCGCGCACCTTTCTCACCTCAGCTGGCTGTATTCTCCTGTTTAGCACGCTGCTCGCACGTCCCAGGTGTCTCACGCGAACCGATCAGGTCCTTGCAGGTGTGAGGACCCGTTGAGCCGCCTCTCCGGCGAGCTGCGCGCCACCCGTGGCCCCCCTGGTATTATTTTTAACTTTAATTTCTCACTATTTTATTTCTAGAATATGAAAATACAATTAATTGTTGGGTATTGCCCTTGCATCTGGCTATCTTCCTAAATTCACTTGTTATTTGTTGTGATTTTTGTCTAGGTTGCTTAGGATTTTCAATGTGTACAAGCATGTTATGTCTCTTCAAAACAACAGTTTACTTTCTTTTCTAATCTTTATGCCTTGTGTTTTATTTTTTACCTAGCACTGCCCAGCACTTCTAGTGAAGTGTTGAATAAGAGTGATGAGAGAAAGGCATCATTAGTTCTGATTTTAAGGGGAAAATAACTTAATTGTCATTATTGTGTTATAACTGTATGTTTTTCACCTATCTGTTGATGTTCCATTCTGGTCCTAATATGCTGAAAGTTTTTAATATATGTGAAATTTCAATTTTTTTCAAGTTTTTTCTATATTTACTGAGATGAACATACTGTATTTCTCCCTTTTTTCTAATGTTAAATATTCCACTTCTGAGACACGCTCCGTTAGATCATTGTATTTTACTCTTCTTGTGTATTGCTGGGTTTAATTCTGCCTACCAATTATTTCATAAAATTGGGTACAGAACATGTAGGATTTCATGTAGCATTAATTCTGTTGAGAGATAGTGAGAAGCAAGGTGCAGGTACTGCAGGTATTTCTCTAAAAGATCATAGCCACTAAAGGAAGTAGGTGATTTGTTTTATTGCCATAGTATTAATTGACACTGAACTAAAGCTTTCTGTTTTATAGAAAAGTCTTTAGAAATATGGGAACATTTAAAAAAATTTTATTTTAATGGGGGAAAATTTATAGTGAATATAATTCATAAGAATTTTCCTTTTTTTGTTGAAGTTGTCAGTTTATATTCTTGCTAGTGAGCTATGGAAAACTTTACAAATGGACTTCATTTATTCTCCCTGCTTTGACAGCTGACAAGTGCAGTAGCCTAGATGTTTTTCATGAGCTCTACAATCCAATGCCAAGGCCTTTCCTCCCCGTAGAATTTAAGTAGTGCAAACAAGAAAAGGGCATGGGGGAATGAAAATGTGCAGCACAAAGTCCTTAGGAGTAAATCGGTTTTGAGTGATGATCCAAGGATTACACTTACAATACTACTGAGGATTGTTCTACGTTGTCTTAGTGGAGGTTATAACTGTAAAGTGGTCTTTATGATTGTCATTAGGTTTCTTACAATAGAATTTCTCTTTCTCTGCTAAGTTCTAACTGGAGGACAAATGTGTTGGGAGCATCTAACAATATATAAGAAAAATCCCTTCAATTTGCACCAAAGTGTGTGTATCCTTCTTTTGAAGCATCACTGGCCTTTTCCAAGAACCTTTAGATTCCTCTCAAGCCCCATGCTACATCCAGGTACAGAAAGGGATAACCATTTCAAGAACTAATCCCGAGGACATGTTGTAATCAGCATTTGGCAGTCAGAAACTCAAGCATTCTGCTCTATTTCGAGAACAGGAAAGCAGATCTGCAGGAGCCCAGTGTCTGGTACATTTTAGGGGTTCAGGTAATGACTGCCTTTTGATGTATGAATATTTAAATGAAAGGGTGTTAGTTTGACAAAGTTTTATTTTCTGTTTCTGTTTTTGTTTTTTTTTGTTTTTTTTTTTCCAAGAGGCAGGGTCTCACTGTGTAGCTCATGCTGGCCTCGAACTCACTATGTAGCCCAGGCTGGCCTGGAACTTGTGGTGACCCTCATACCTCTGCCTGCAAAGTACCAGGATTAGAGGTGTGAGCCACCGTGCCTGGCTCCAGACCAGAAGTTTTGATGTCAGATCTACCTGCATCTCTTCATCGTAGACATATTCTAGTTATTCCTGGATTATAGATTTTAAATATCTGAGGAGTATTAACTCTTTATTGATAATGAGTATTAGGAGAATTAGGAAGAGTAGGGTTAGGTGCTATAGGTTTAAGGGATGTAAACAAACGTCAGTGGTCCTCAAAGTGTGGTTTGCATTCTGAGGGTCAATTGGCATTAGCATTACCTGAGAATTTTACAAATGAACTTCTCAATTCCCATTCTAAATCCTTTGAATCAGAACTCTGCTAGTGGGGCCGGTCTTTGTGGGGGGGGGGTGCGTGTGCACACTCACACTGGGAATCGAACTTGGGGCCTCGTGCTTGCCAGGCAAGCACTCTAACCACTGAGTTGAATCCCCAGCACAGTCTTTGGTGTTTTAACAAGCTCCCCAGGTGAGTCTGATCCCTGAAGATTTGAGAACACTGCTGTGTGGTGTTGGCCCTCATCTCTGGCTGCAAAGGAATGCAGCACCTGAGGAACTTCTGTACTGTAGACAGTCTCTGACCCCCGAGGGTTTGACTTAGGACTGTTCAACTTTATAATAGCTCAAAAGCCATGCACATTCAGAAGAAACCGTATTTAAAATTTTGAAGTTTGGTCTTTTCTACAGTTGTCATCTTGTGATGTGCAGAGCAGACTGTGCCCCACCATGCGTGACCCTGTGTTGTGCAGAACGGTGACTTTCCGGCTGTGCCTTGCCTCAAGTGACCCTGTTTTATAAAGCTGTAGTTTGCTCCAGTTTAAGTATAAATGCCAAGGAAGCATGACTTGGTAACTTGTCTGTTCAGATAGATAACCACTAGATAGATGTTGGACATATCTAACTTAGCAAAAATGAAAACAGTAGCCCCCAACCAACCCACCAAATAGTCAAAAACAAAACAAATGAAACTTCCAGATGCAAGCACACTCAGAAGTCACAAAGTGATAAATTTGTCATGCCGAAAAAAGACTACCACCTGTAAACTTCAGGGGTACACGAGCACATAATGTATCTTGGTTAGTTTAGAAAAAACCAGGTCTGGTATGTCTGAAAGCTGTACCAGATGTACCAGACCAAGGAGTGGTGTAACTCCCTCACCTGGATCAGATAAAAGGAGGGACAGCCAACACTCGGGTGATGATACCCGCTGACCTGACATCTCATCAGACCACCTGGCAAACATGTCAAGAGGTGCACAGGCGACGAGTTCCAGCTCTCTATCCCCACTTCAGCTCAGCTTGACCTCTGCTCAATGTGGCCCACCTAAATTGCTGCTCTCCTGGGCTTTGAACCAGCTCTGCCACTCCTGATAAACTGTTGCCTCCAAGAAGCTCTGCCTGGTCTGTAGTCTTACCTGGCCACTAGAGGTGGCTTTTCTGACTTTTAGTCTTGCTTCTCTGAATCCTGTGTCTTAGTCACTTTCTCATCACTGGGACGCAATACCTGACACAACTTAAGGAAGGAAAGGGTTATTCTGGCTCATATTTCAGTCCATAGTTGGCTGGCTCCAAGGCAGGATGGCAGAGCTGCTCAGGGCGTGACAGACAGGAGGGAGAGAGAGGGAGAGAGAGAGAGAGAGAGAGGCAGACAGACAGATAGAGACAGAGACAGAATGGAAGAGCCAGGGAGCTAGATAAAAGCCTCCAGGCCACGTCTCTAGACACCCACCTCTTCCTCCCAGGCCCCACCTCCTAACAGCAAATCAGCTATAAACCCCCGTAATCCAATCATCTTCCAAAAATGCTACCTTTGAGAGTATGAGGCTCTTGGGGACCATCTAGATATAAACCATAACACATTGTTAAGCCTTTTTTGGCCGGTCCGTAACCTATGTATTAGTGTGTGAAACGTGATGTGTGATTTGAGTATTAGAAGTATTAGTAATTGAGATTAAAATGAAAAGAATCTGTGATTGCCTGGCTCGCTGGCTACCAGTGAATCTGGAGTACTTGGCCCAATAAAGCTGATGAAATAGACATAGCTTGTGAATTTATCATTATTCAATAAACTCTGATATTGTGGAAAGACACAAATATGTGTGGTTCGTGTTACTGGCAGCTCGCTCAGGACAAGTATTTCTGGGATGGCTTGGGGCAGTGTTTATTAAATGGTCCCTAAGTGAGTTTAATATTCAGCCAGAGATGAGATCCACTGACTAAGGTACTGGTTTTATTTTGTTTGGATTTTGGTTTGGAGTTTTACTTTTTTGTTGAAGAAAAATATACATGCAGAGAAACACGTAAATCCTAAGTGTATTATCCTGAGGCATTACTACACCTGGGTCACGGAGACACAGACCATTACCTGCACCTTCAGTATCCTCAGTTCCCCCCACTCATCGCCTTGCCCACATCTTCCCCTGTAACTGCTAGACCACTACTGATTCATTTTTAGGACATTAATATTTTAAAACTATGGTCTCGCATCTATGACAGTAAAATTATCTTTCATTCTTGTTAAAATGTTCAATCCTGGTCCCTACCTCAGACCTTCTGGGTCAAATTCTTTAGGAATGGAAGTCGGAATTTTAAACAAATCCAATGTTTGTTTCTTTTTTTTATTAAATTTTAGTTTTTATTAGTACATGTTTGCAGTACATAATGATTACATTTCTTGTGTGGAGTTAGGACATGTACATCAACCTATCTTAATTATTTTTTCATTTATTCCCCTACCTTCCCTCTCCCTTCCCTCCCTCTCTGGCTACCTTCCCATTTGCAAATGATCTATCTCCATATTTCCTATAATCTATCTTTTATTTAGCTGTTTATTTATATTTTGTGTTTCTCATATCAAAAGGCCATGTGATTTATTTCACTTCACATTGTAGTCTCAAAGTACATCCATTTTCCTACAAATGACTCCAGTTTATCTTTCTTTATGGCAGAGTAGTATTCCACTGTGTACAAATACCACATTTTCTTACTGCATTCACATGTCGATGAACATAGGTGATTTTTATTGTTATAATATGGGTATGCAGTTATCACTGTAATGTGATGTTTTTGACTCTTTAAGGAAGATACTTAGGGATAGCTATGTCAAATGGAATTTTTAGTTTTGGTTTTTTGAGGAATCTCCTTACTGATTTCTATAGTGGTTGTACTAATTTATATTCCCATCGACAGTGTAGAATGGTTCCTTTTCACCTCACGAGTGTTTGTTCTTTGATTTCTTGATGATGGTCATTCTTTCCAGAGTAAGATGGACTCTCAATGTTGTTTCAGTTTGCATTTCTCTAATGGTCACTGATGTTGAAGTTTTTTTTTAACCTATTTATTGGCTATTTGTACTTCTTAAAAATGTCTGTTCATTTCAGTTGCCTATTTTTGATTGGGTCTTTTATTTTGGGGAGGTTTAATTTTTTTTGAGTTCTTTCTTATTCTAGACATTAGTCCTCTGTCAGAGGACTAGCTGGCAATATTTTTTCCCATTCTGTAGGTTGTCTCTTTACTGTGTAGGTCGTTTATTTTGCTGTGCAGAAGGTTTTAATTCTGTTTGTTGTTTTGTACTAAAATTTGAGGACCGATGAAATACTCATTGCTACCATTTATTGAGAATCTGTGTGCCAATATTATTCTAAGTGTTCTTCATATATCGATCTTACTTAATCCTTACAGTAACAATCTGAGATAGATCCTACCATTCTTGTTTTAAAGGTAATTAAATCGAGGCTCACTGAGGTTACATAATTGGCCCAAGTTTGTGCTTTTGGTTAGAACTGGACTCAGATTCCGTCTCCAGAGTCTGCAAGCTTAGCCATTCTCTTATTCAGCTCCTAGTAGAGAAAGCAGCTAAGAAATGCAGCTAATCAGAATAACATTCTTTCATCTCTAAACATTTTTAAAAAATTGACCTGGAATTATAATATATTCCAAATTTCTGTTGAGAGCAGCCTTTGCTTACTCTTCCTTCTTTTAGTGTGTTCGTTCATCTTTCACATATTGTTCAAGATTCCCATCAGAGGAAAAAGCCATTAGGGAATATAATTTATTATTAAAATTTTAGTGACTTAATGTACTAGTGTGCTTGTTACTTTCTTAAGACAGTGCATCTGCATAGAGCGAAAAGTGAAGTTTGAATGAAGGAATTGAGGCAATAAGAGATGGCTAATTTCTGGCAGAATTGGAATATGCTTCTGGCTTTATGGCCATAATGGGATCCGCAGCCCTTGTTGTGTGAGTGAGTACTTATACAATATGTTTCCTGCTCTGCTTAGTGAGGGTGTCTAGTAGGAAAGAATTGCATTCTTACTTGCATTGAAATTTGAAAATACAGCAACTGAAACTCTTAGCTATATGTTTTTAGAACAGGATTGACAGACTTTGGGTCGTTGGGCCAAATCCAATCCTGTAGGTACAAATGACTTTTATATTTTTAAGTGTGAAATTTAAAAAGAAAGCTAGCTTGTTCACTGTCTAGCCCTTTATGGAAAAGCTTACTGACTCTTTGTTTAGAACAGATTTCAGCATTGCAATTTATATAAAGAAGGGTGTAGTCATGTTTGTTTGTAAGAAAAACTCTAAGATATGTTTGTTGGATGGGTGTCCTGTGTGTGCGTGTGTGTGTGTGTATGCGTGTGTGTGTTAAAGCTCTGGAAACCTGTGTGTGAATGTAACCCAATATGGCAACCCCTACGCTTAGTGTCCTCATTATTGACTGACAGGCAGCCTACTTGAGCACAGTTTCCCTTACAGCAATAGGCAGTTAGGTTATCATCTTCCCACGTAGTATTTCTGTATTTTCAAGGGCCTACCTATTTCCTTCCTGAGAGATCAGTAAGCATTTGCTAACTATTCCATGAGAGACAGCTTAAGATTTAATTGTCATCTCTTAGACAAGCCTGGAGCTTGTTGGGAGAAATAAACTCTCCAAACCTGCTTTTCTGAACTCCTCATATTATCCATTGTCTCCTCTAATCCCCCCACCTTCTCTGTGAGGTATTATCTTCCTTAAAAGATGAAGAAATAAAAGACAGAGCTTTTCTTAGAGCGCTGGCTGGGATTCCTTAGCGCATGATACAGGGATAAGGGGAACAAACAGGTGTGGGCAGAAACGGAGCAAAGCTCTACCTTGAATAATAAGCCAAGAGAGCATTATTATCCAAATGTGGAATTCATCTATAAATAGGAAATCTCTTTTTTTCCCCCCTGGAATGTGCAAGCAAATTAAAAAACATCCTTTATGCACAGCAGGAATTTCAGGAGCAGATGCTCGCCTTGCAGCTTGCTGCTCGTTGTCACTTTGCTCTGCAGTCCATGGCGACAGGCCAGCTGTGTACCTACATGGAAGAGGAAACTGACCGGCTGCCTGAATTTTCTGCAGATCCAACATGGGATCTAGGAATTTGGGGTGAGGAACTTTCTTCCATTCCTCAGTCCTTTCTACCTGTGCACTGATGCTTGAAATGCATTTATCAAGGGATGAAGACTTTCATTTGCTAATTGGAGACACATTTCTGATCAGCAGCTCCTCAAACTCCTCACATTACCCTGTGTGTCTTAATCATCCTGCACAGACAGGGCCCGTGAGTTCTATTTCTATGTCCTCAGCATCCAGCACAGTCTAGGCCTAAAATAAATTGCTTTTTAAATATTTGTGAATAAACGAAAACTTACTTTGTACTTAGTGGGAAATGACTAATACAGAATCTTCTCTGACTGCTGGTTCTGACAGGGACAGGTCTGGCTGCTTAGTGGGTGATCGAGGAGTTCCAGGCGATGAGGAATGAACCACAGAGAGGAGACTGAAGTCAACCTGACCTCTTTCACAGTTTTCTTTGTGGTCAGCCCTAACTTGGCCAGCTGAAAATGGAACTTTTAGGCAACACAGGAAAACATTTCTACACTTACTCTGTGTGCAATTAATGCCCAGGGCACAGCCCTCCTTTCTAAAGTACATGCTGTGCTGTGTAGAACTACAGTGCTAACAATACTAATGATACCCCTTTCGGAAAATGACTTAGCATAGCACTTCTGTTTTCCTGTGTTGACAGAGCTTTTTTTTTTCCTTCTTCTGTGACTTGCCTTTAGGGTTTGAGGTTAATGGCCATTGACTTCACTGCCTTAGTCCATGTTCCTAGGGAGTCTGTTGTGGGGCAGTCTGTAGTAAACTGAAATTAGTGACTCATCCAAAGCAGACCGGAAGTGCTAGTCTAGAAATGCTCAGGAATTAATCCTTCTAGAGAGCAGTCCTCAACAAATGACTGGTGGGTGTCTGGGGGTAAATCCTCCAGCCCCTCACTCTCTGGTGTGATGACCTGGAGATGGGTGTCTGAGAATGTTTCCCAGAGTTTTCTGTGGGATTAAGCTCCAGTCACCTCTGCTGGTAGCTGGCTTGGTCACATCCCCGTCCCTTTCTCCCTTCCTACTCATCTACTGGAGAAAGTGCTTCCCTTGCCTCCTCAAAACTTCTTACATTTGAGCGGCAGGGAAACCCAGTGGTGTAGGGAACCTAAAGAAATTCAGAGGACAGTGGGTTTTGCATAGTAGACACTGGTATTTTGTGGTTATCATTTAACAACTGCTGTGTGTGTGTGTGTGTGTGTGTGTGTGTGTGTGTGTGTGTTGGCTGTGAGCTGTGGAGAGAAGGGATAAGGATGTGTGAGTTTCCCTTGACACTTGACTCCCTGCCTCCCATGAGCTATTAATTCACCAGCGCTTGGGGGTGAGAGTCGTTCTTGTCTACATGTAACCGCATCATTCAGGAGAGTCTCCTCTGCTTCAGATAGAGTCCTTTATGACTGGCCATCCATCAGCCAGGAGCCACTGCTGGCTTTGCTCAGGAGCACCTCCTCTGGAGAGCCCAGGTGACAACAGCCTTGTGGCTTCCATTCCAGTCAGGTGTCAGACCCTCTGCCCTTGTCCTCAGCTCTTCCTTCTCCTCATCGAGCAGTGGCACATGGTAGGATGTGCAGGACGCTCAGCTGAGGCACAGGTGAGGCAGCTGTGCTCAGTGCCCTGCGTCTCCCAGAGTCACACAGCTCAGCTGCAGCCCTGCAGCAAGGGACATAATAAGGCAGCAATGTCAGAGCATAATGAACGTGTCAGGATGATGAATTTACTGTAAGACAATCACCATTGGCAGCACGTGGAACACGCGATATCTCAATCAGTCATTTTCCACAGGCATGCGTTATGTGGAATCAGACTTTCTTTCTTCCTTTTTCTTTCATTTCCATATTTTTTCGTTCTGAGGGATGCTTAAGAATGTGGTAGTGAGAGAGGCAGGGGGTGTATGATAATTTTGGATACCCTTGTTTGAGTTAACTGCTGTGGGCAAGAGGCAAGGAACTGCAGGCTGTGGGCTGTGGTATATGTGTGTGTAAGAGTGGGAGGACGGGATTGGGAATGGGGAATAGAGGAGGAGAACAAAGATGAAGAATTATTATCAAAGCATTTAGGCCTTGGAGTAAGTCTTTCTTAGTCTATTTAGGAACCTTGTGCAGATTAAGAATTACCTGTACTGCCTGTCTAGGGTTAGCCTGCTCAAACAGTCATTACTGGCGTATCAACTGGGAAATGATCTTTCGCATTCCATGTGTGTCTCCATTACTTTCAGCTTTGCTGTGGATGCTTCTCACCCTGTAGCTGCAGGTCCCTGTCCAGAACTCTCAGCGATGCATTCTGCCTCTCTCTGTTGGGACTCGCAGAAGATTTGCCAGGACAGGGCGATCTTTTCCAGTCCATTACTAGTATCTCACACAGGGCCTCCTGAGTGTGTCTGACTTTCTTGGCTGAAAATGTGGGAGACAATTAAAGGACATTAAAAGTTATGAAATGAAGACTTAAATTTGTGTGGTAAATATGATCTTTTAGGGAGTCTACAAGGAAGACAATACTAAATTCTTCACAGAAGGGTAGGTTGACTAATGTTCATCCAAAGATACCAGATCACAGTCTGTGGAATTTATAAATGTTACCTTAAGAAGAAAAATGCTTTTGCAGATGTGATTAGGCTGAAGATTGACATTTTTTGATGCTAGGAATCACAGCCGAGACCTTGTACATGCTAAACAGGTTCTCTATGACTGAGCTCCACCCCTAGACCTTAGACTGAGGATCTTGACATGGAGAGATTATCCGGAGTCACCCAGGTGGGCCCTGAATCCAGTCACGAGTATCCTTGTAAGAGGGAGACAGAGTGAGATTATACTCAGAGGAGAAGGGGATGTGAAGAAAGAGGCAAAGATTGGAGCCATTGGAGGGTGTGGTAATATAGGGTTTTATGTTTTAATGTATTTGAGTTGATCAATCTTTTACTTAAGGTTTGGCTTTTTGTATCTTATTCAAGAAATTCCTTCTTACTCTTAGATCACAATGATGTATTACTATTTTCTGCAAAAATTTTAGAGTGTTTAATATTTAAATTGTTTTATCCATGTGAATTTTATTCTTTATATACAATTTGAAATAGGCACCTAATATATATTTGTATATGTATGTATATATATAAAAACATAAACATTTTCAAGTGTTATTAAAACTTTTGACATTTAAAACAAATCATATTATTTCCCTGTGCCTTGCTTCATATTTTTTAACCCATTCCCATATTCCTGGGCGTCTACTTTATTTCCATGTTTTCTTATTTTAAATAGTATAGTATCATAATCAACATCTTTGTGCATTAAATGTTCTCTGTCTTTAGTTTGGAAAACTAGGATGAACTATAACTGACAGTTTTATTTTCCAAAGAGTTTTAGATTCTTAGGGATTTTTTCAGATTATACATTTAATGAGGTCTTCATTAATACTGAGAATGTAATTTTTAAAATGAAAGATAAGCTTATTATATGTCATAATTTTGCCTCTTACTGGCTTGGTAGAGAATATTTGCTAAAGACACTGAGTGATATTCTTAAAGGTTGAGGACAGGACGAGCGAACGATAATTGTATGAGAATGGCATTTGACAAAGGGAGAAGGAAAAGGGGCTTAAGGAAACGAGTCCCAAAGTGGTTCTGATTTGGTGTCAGGAATGGGGACATTTCTATTGATTGCACTAACTGTACCTTTGTCTCTTGCTCATGTCCCCTGATTCTGTATGCAGATTTTAGAATATAGTGGCTTTTTGACAGATTATTTAAATTCTAGTGAGGTGGAACAGCATTCAGATTGTTTATAATGACTACTATCAGTGGCAAATTAGTTTAGCCTGTCTCAGCTTATTGTCTTTGACAGCTTCATATTTACTTCATGCCGTAGAAGCCAAAACAGAAAACACATGTCAAAGAGAACCTGCTTTGTTATTATTTAATTACTTTAATAGTAAGCATGATCAGGAATATGTTTAGGACTTTGTTCTGGTCACAAAAGGAAGCTGGGCCTGAAAGATGAAACCAACTAGAATTTTTTAGTAGCTTTGACTTACTATTTTTATTTCCCACATGCTGGTTTTCTTTATTATTGAATTTTGTCAAATTTACATTTGTCTAGAAAGAAATTTAAGAAATAGACAAGTCATGGCAATTGCAAACTATTCAAGACTGCATGGACTGAAGAATATGCTATCTGGGATCCTATATTTCTAGCCATGACTTTTACCTATTAACTATGCACTTTTACCTATTACTAATTACAGTTAAACTGTTAAGAATAATTTCTGTTCAAGGAGTCTTTGCCTGTGCCTATGGCTTCAGGTGTTTCCACTATGTTATCTTACAGTAGTTTCAAATTTGCTGTTTTTATATCTGGGTCTTTAATTCATTTGATGCGATTTTAGTATGGGGTGAGAAATATGTATCTAGTTTCAATCTTCTGTACATGGATAACCAGTTTTCCAAGAAGCATTTGTTAGAGAGGGTGTCTTTTTCCAACTATGTTTCTGGCTCCTTCATAAAAAAATCAGATGGACTATAGGTTTGTGAGTTTTTTCCTGTGTCTTTTGGATTCTGAATTAGTCAGATCTTCCATCACTGGGACAAACCTGACACTCGCGACTTATGGGAGATGAGATATAATTTATCTCATATTTTGGGGGATTCAGTCAATGGTTAGCTGGCTCCAAGGCAGAAAATGGCATGGTGGAAGGGCTTGGCTGAGGCCAGCTTCTCAGTCTGTGGGAACTATGAAGCAGAGATACAAGGAAGGAATCAGAGAGGGAGATACACCTTTTGAAGGGGTGCACCCCATGACACATCACTTCCAACTAGGCCTTACCTCCTGACAGAATGTGTAGCTATGAACTCTTGCATAGATTAATCCAGTGAGGAGTATAGCACCCACATGATCCAGTCACCTTCCCAAAGCCCTACCTCTGAACATGTGAGACTTTGGGGGGACATTCTAACTCTTATCCATAACAGTCTGCATGTCTGTTTTTGTGCCAGTTCCATGATGTTTTTGTTACTGTAGCTTTGTAGTATAATTTGAAATCTTGTATTGTGATGCCTCCTGCTTTTTTTTTTTTTTTTAAGCATTGGGTTGCTTTAGCTATTCTGAGTCTCTTCTGGTTCCATATGAATTTTGGGGTAGCCTTTTCTAATTCTGAGAAAAATGTTGTATTTTCATAGGAATTGCATTAAGTATATAGCTTGCTTTTGTTAATGTGACCATTTAAACAGCATTAATTCTGCTGCTCTAAGAGCAGGGGATGTCCAATGCCCTCTTCAATTTCTTTCTATGGAATTCTGTAATTTTCATTGTAGGGGTTTTTTGCCTTTCTGGCTTAGTTGATGCCTTGGTTTTTTTTTTTTTTTTAAAGTTATGATGGAATTGTTGCTCTGATTTCTTTCTTGGTAGGTTCATTATTGGTGTACACGAATGCTGTTAATTTTTGTGTATTGATTTTGCATCCTGCCATTTTGCTAAATTTGTTTATCAGATCTGTAAGTCTTCTAGTACAGTTTTTTGAATATTCTATTTGAAGAATCATACAATCTGCAAATAGGGATAATTTGATTTCTTCCTTTCCTGTTTGTATCTCTTTTATTGCTTTCTGTCACCTAATTGCTCTCATTGATTCGAGTACTATGAATACATTGAACAAGAATACTGAGAGTAGGCACCCTTGTCTCACTCCTGATTTGGAAGGAAATGCTTTCCTCTAAATGCTTTTCCCCCATTCAATATGATGCTGGTTGTGGTCTTGTTGTAAATGGTTTTTATGACAAGGTATAAAAACTTTGTTGAGTCTTCATCTGTTTTTGGTATCTGGGTAAAACTGGTTTTATGGAGTGAATTTGGAAATATCCCTTCCCTTTTAATTACGGGGAAAAGTTGAGGAATATCAGTGTTAATTCTTATCTAAAGTTCTGGTGACATGTAGTGGTAAGTCCATGAGGTCCTGAGATTTTCTTGGTTAGTAGAGTTTTTATTACTGCATCAATTTCATTGCTTGTTATTGGTCTGCTTAGGATTATTGTATCTTGGTTCAGTTTTGTTAAATCATATGTGTCAAGGATTTTATGCATTTTGTCCAGATTCTCTGATTTATTGGCATATAAATTTTTAAAATAGTTTCTAATAACCCTCTGGATTTCAGCAGTGTCTGTATAATGTTGCCTTTTTCATTTCTAATTTTATTGATGTGGATCTTCTGTCTCTTTCTTTGAGTTTGACTAAGAGTTTATCTCTATTATTTATCCTCGCAAGGAACTAACTCTCTGATTCATCTATTCTTTGTAGTTTTTTAGTCTCGATTTCATTAATGTCCATTCTGAGCTTTATAATTTCTTTTCTTCTACTAGTTTTTGGTTTGGGTTGTTACTGTTTTTCTAGGAACTTGAGCTACATCATTAGGTGATTTTTTTGGGGTCACTTTATTTTTTTAATGCCAGCACTCATAGCTACTAACTTGCATCTTAGAATTGCTTTCACAGTGTCCCACAGATTCTGATATGTTGTATTTCCATTATCATTTGAGTCTAGGAATATTTTAATTACTTCCTTGATTTTTCTCTCTGACCCATTGATTCATCAAGAGTGTATAATTGCTGTGGCCTCTTCTGCTGTTGATTTCTAGTTTCATTCTATTTGATCTGAAGGATGCAAGAAATTATTTCAGTTTTTTACGTAACTGAACATGTTTTGTGGTCTAAAATATGGTCTATTTTTGAGTAAGTCCTGTGGGCTGCTGAAAAGAATGTGTACCATACCATTGTTGGGTGAAACACTCTAGATGTCTGTTAAATCCATTTGTTCTGTGGTATAGTTTATCTTTGCTATTTCTTTGTTAATTTTTTGCCTGACTGACCTGTTTGTGAGAATGGGGTGTTGTGAGACTGTGAGATTCCCCTGTGGTTGTATTGGAGTCTACTTCTCCTTTTATGTCAAGTAATTTTTGTTTTCTGAAATCGAGTGCGCTGACATTTGTATACACACACACACACACACACACACACACACACACACACACAGAAGTGTTACCTCTCTTTGGTGAATTGTGCTCTTTACCAGTATGTAGTGACCTTCATTGTTTCTTCTGACCAGTTTTGGCTTAGAGTCAACTTTGTCAAAAATTACAATGACCACTCCTTCCTGCTTCTGGACTCCAGCTGCCTGGAGTATTATTTTCTGTCCTTTCATATTTGTGTGTGCGCACACATGTGCATGCGCGTGCTTGTTTGTATGTCTGTCTTTGTGGATTAGGCATGTCCTTTGCTGGCAAGATACTGTTTTTTGAATTAGTCTTCCCATCTGTGTCTTTTGGGTGCAGACTTAACACCATTTATATTGAGTTTTGTTAATGAGAGCTGTGTCATGATTCCTGTCATTATATTATTTTTTCCAAGGCTTGCTTTCTGTTTTCCTTTGTTTAATTACTCCCAGGATTTAGGTTCTGCTGTCACAGTCACCTCTCTACAGGACGCACTCTGATCACCAGGGCTGCTAGGCAGATCCTCTCTTGGTGTGGTGCTGGGTGCCTCCTGGAGTTATGGGAGTGTGGAGGTTCCCTGTGCTACTCCTGGTGGCTCTCACCCCACTTTAGCCGCATCCCTTTTCTGCTTATTCTACAGAAGCATGGAAGGAGGGGCTCCTCTGGCGGCTTCCCAGTGGGGCCCTGTATCAATGTGGAGAGGCAAGGTGGGAATTAGCCATTGGTCTCTATGCACTTGGCTGCAGTCAGAGTTCCTCTCAGCTGGGTCTGTGTCTCTGTCCTCTGCTCTCAGGAGATCGCTGAATTTTTCCTGTTAGGGCTGTGCAGTGGGGAGCATCTCCTCTTCGGAATGTGTTGTGTCAGTTATTCACTTATCTTTTTCATTACCAGTATTTCAGGATTTTGCGTGACTGCCAGCACTCAGGGAATAACACCCAGAATTAAGATGTAGGTCATTGATTTCTGAGAACCCCCAACTCCCACAGAGCCACACACCCTTTACGTTGATGAATATTCCAGATGATTTGTGAGTATAGGCTGCCTCTAACCTGCAGTCTTTAGGGATACTGTTAATTCTTTCATTCCAGTTGGCCTGCAGTCATTTGCTCTTGGTCACCTTGTCTGGTTATCTCATGTTCCTTGTTAATTTTCATCACATGCTGAAGATTGTGAAAAACAAGCAATAATGTGCAACTCTGGATGTTATCTTCCTCTCAGGGAAAATTTATACTTGCATTTATATAGGCAAGATACAGTAGGAATCTCAGATCTTCTTAATTAATCAGTAGGTGAAATGACAGGAAGATGAGTTTTGGTCTCTGCCAGCCCATGTTTGGTTTATCCTTGTTCATACTCATAGTGCATAAATCTTTGGGGTCTTACCCAGGGGACCAAGCTACTCTCCACTTCCTGAGGGCCCTACATTCTAGTCTTTGTCCTCCTATCTATGTGAGTCTGCTAAAGCCCTTGATTACTCTTTGGATCTCCTTATTCTTCTGGATCATGGCTATGTAGTTCTTCACTACCTTACTCTGATGCCTTTGTTGAGCTTTTCAAGTAGTCCTCAGAAACGGGCTCCATGTAAATCACTCAGGCTGCATTAGTGATAGCAGAATGCTCTTTTCTATGTGTTGAACACTTAAAGGACTGTATTCTTGCTACTTAAGAATTTTGGATAATTTAAAGCACGTAAATATTAAAAAGAGAACATTAATTTAAATTTCCTTGAGAATAAATAAAAATATATGCCACTTTATAAGATAATACATTTTTTATATATCACCTCCTTATGTCCCCAGTTTTCTTTCAAATTTGCCCCAATCATAGGCAAAATAACCCACCATTCTTTTCCTTAGTCTTTCAACACATCTGAAAAAGATGCTGAATGAAACAGGGCTTATGAGCCAAGCACATAAGTCAGATGGGCTCAGGAGCTATGCATTATAAATGTTAATCTTTTAAAGTTTTCTGTATGTATGTTTTTTTAATCCCATTTGGAAATTAACTCCAGCTTCTCTGGTCTGGGTATTTGGGTTGCATCCACATTTGAGCTTGAATATTAAAGAAGAAGTGCATTTGTCTGAATGTGTTGGGAAGGTTGAATTGGAATGAGATAGATGAAACTCAAGAGGAAATAAACAGGCTTCCTGTATATCTTCTATTCTCCAGTCAGAAAATTTACTTCTAGAGCTTATTTCCACTCTATCATTATAAAGATTTTGTCATATTAATGCAATTTTCTCACTTAGTAGCTAGAAGTCACTGCAGATTATATCACCACCACATCACATTATCATCTACACTGTATTATTATATCATCATTGCTTATCATTTACATTATCCTAGCTAGGTATTGCAGTACAATATACCACCAAATCAAGGAAAATCAATCTGATTTTATTCTTCCTGGTTTGCTAAACCTAGAATACTTGGGCTATGATTTTTTATTTTTTTGGCAGAGGAGGAGAAGACTGGGAAACAGGTAAGACTTGGGTAGAAAGCACCAATTCTCCAGAGATATGAAAAAGCTAGAAGCTATTTTTTACTATATGCATACTAGACTTGAAATTGTTGGGTAAAATGGCAAGAAGTAAAATGAAATTTTAGAAGTGGACTCCAATGGAAGAAATTTCAGGGTCATTGCTTATTGCAGTATATCAATCATAACATTTAGATAGATACATTTAAAAAGAAAACCAAGATGGTTTCTTATTCTTCAGAGTAGGAGATGTATTCACAGTATTTTTTTCACTTGGTAATATTTGTAGTCTATTTTCTAGGAAGTGTTTTCAGTACTGATGTGTGTATATCCATCCAGACTTACACATGACTTCTGATTATACCAGTTACTTATGACTTTTCATATGTGGGTTATTATCATTTTATAGTTTATATATGCACATTATGTCGAATATTTCTTTAGTGTCAAGAAAATAAATCATTGGTATGAGAAAACACTGGCATTATATTGTATTCATGTGGAATTATTCACCCTTTCACAAAGAAATGAGAAAGATTATAGGATTAGAACAAAACCTGGATTCCTTTTCCTCCCTGCCCATCTGTATTCATTATAGTTGAAAGATAGACAAATGAAGCTATGGGTAGCTTAGTCTTTAAAGCTTTATTACAATTTAGAAGCATTAAAAAAAGGAGAAAATGGAAAAATCTTATCAAAGGCTGGAAATGATCATCATATTGAGTAGCTGAATTTTCTATTTAATGACAACAAAGAATGAAGATAGGTATTGTAAAGATACAACTTCATTATTGGTATCGTTCAGTATTCTCAATTCCAAAGAATCAAGCAGAGCCTTTAAAAGCCTCTATGAGATGCAGAACTGACAATTGGACACATCACTGGAGAATATGAAGTGGGTCTGTGATTTCCAATTCTATTTAAACTGCACGGGACAAGCACAGAGCTTCGGCTACAGCTCTGGGCTGTTGCTCTGGCTGCTGTTATGCTTTCTCTATCCCAGGAATGTGTGTCAAGAAAAGGACAAGGCCAAAGAGCACAAAGCTGCCACAGAAAATGCAGACATTATCATTTGTCTTCTCCTAGTATCCATTCTTCTCCCCTTTCCCAGTGGTTCCTAACCTAACCTTTGCCAACACAACTCTTGGGTCAGGGGAAGTTGAACCCGTCCCCAGTTCCTCAGGGTCTCTGACCAGCATAAGAGTAATTCAGTCCCTTCTGTTGCAGTGATTGTGAAATAGTCATGTGTCATGATAACAGACGTTTGCTGGTGACCTTGGGTAGAGCAGTTTCTTTGGCTTTAGGAGACAGCCCGAAGGACAGATGCCTTCTCTTCTGCTGGATATGGTTATGATGCTGGCATAAAATTACTACAGCCAACTGAAAACAGACACCTTGGAAGAGAAAAGAGAATTCAAAGAGAAATGAGCCAGAACTCTGATCAAACCATAGCCAACGACTGCCTTTAGAGCTGTGAACTAATACGTTTCCTGAATTGTTATGCCAAATAAAGTGGGCTGTTTCTTGCAACCAGAATTATCCCTGGTGACAGAGAAGGGAGGTCCACTTAAACCCCAAGAGGTTTTCAATCCAAGGGACTATCCACAGAGTCTGTTTCAGGGCTTTTGGCTTATTTGATCTAATAGGAGAGCTATGGAGCTGCTCTCCTCTGGCCCAGAACTGCTTTACAATTTGTAGTGATGCTCTTCAAAGTTCTCTTGTTTATAAGCTTGGAGCACTTCAGAGGTCACCCTTGCCAGAATGGGTCCTCTGCGTGCAGTCTGATCTAGATCAACTCTGGCTCCAGATGCAGCTGCTCTGGTTACCTCTAGGCTGTGGCATACACATAGAAAAGTTCTCTCATCCCCAACACAGTGTCTTGTGATGAGACCTGTTGGTGGTAGCAGCAGTCTTACTCACTCTGATTTCCTATGCAACTTTTGTTTTTATGAAAATTTTAGTTCAGGCAAGTAATCATTTTGGGGGAGGCCTACTGAGCTCTCATCAGTTAGAAGTGGAAGCTATTAGCAAGAGTCAATTTGACCTTGGAAAAGCTCACTCAGATGTGATAACAAAGTTGGCTTCCTAAATGATCTCTGTGTAGGTCCAGTATGAATAGCTGAGCTTCACGCCAAGAGTAAAATATATAGAGTGAGGCTATGATATGCTACAGATAATGAAAACTCTGCTATATTCATGGTATAGAACACTACAAAATGTAATCAGATTGCTATGTTTTGAATTTTTGTTTAAATAGTGCTGTGCCAGTTAGTCTTGATTGTCAGCTTGGCTTGATTAAGAGACTCCTGGGAAGGTGATTAGATTGGGTGGTGGTAGATTCATCAGTAGAGTCAGGTTAATTCACTGATGTTCACAGCTGAATGTGCTGTTAAGAGGTGGGGCCCAGTTTGAGGTGGGTCACTGGGGGGCTGCCTTTGGAGGGTGTGTCTCTTGCTGGCCCTCTTTCCCTATGTTCTGCTTCTTGGCTGCCATGAAGTGAGCAGCTTTGCTCCATCATACCCTTCTAGCGTGATGTTCTTGCCTTGGAGCCAAGCCAACCATGGACTGAATCTTCTGAAACTGTGAGCCAAAATAAAACTCCTCTCTGAAATTGTGATTATCAGGTATTGTGTCCCAGCAGCGGGAAAGCTGACTAATACAAATGCTATCAAGTCAAGACCAATGGTTTTCTTTTTTTTTTTATTTAATTTTTTTTTTTTTTTACCAAGAACATGTATTGGTACATTGTATACATAATGATCACAATCATCATGGTTATTTTGAACCTGTACATGATAGATCTTGGTTTCCTCCCCTCTTCCCCATCCCTCCCTTCTGTTCCCCTACCCTTCCCTATTTACAGAAGGTTTATTTACATTTTTCCATTTTTTCCCTTTCTCCTTTCTTTTCTTTTTCCCTTCCTTCTATTCCCCTTCTCCCTTTCTCATTTTCATCTCCTTTGAATATTATCTTTCTTTTACATAATACCTATTATACCTCTTTGTCCTTATTTACACTTATGGTTTCTCATATCTGAGAAACAATTCGATGTCTACTCATGATTGTTGGATTTATTTCACTTAAGAGTATGTTGTCAGGGTGCATCCATTTACCTACAAATGTCTCTAGTTTATCCTTAAGACCAATGGTTTTCAACTTTGGTTGTCTGGGAACTAAGGGTGGGGTAGAACAGAACACTTGGAAGTCATGATGCTTTTGATATATACTTTAAGCAACAAGGAATTCAGTAGCATTCTAAATGAGAACTAGGTTTTTACAGGCAGAAAATCCGACTATAATATAGTCTCAGTGGCATGGGGGTTCTTTGTTCTTACCTTAGGACTTTGTTTATTGTTCCAGCCACAGAAACACTGGTCTGACATCTACAAGTAATTGCAAAGCAATTCAAAATTTTACTGTGGTCTCTTAGACAGTGCTGAATATAGATGACATTCACAACACACTGCAAAACTTTTAACAGTCTTTTATCCACTATCTTCTGAAAGATTCACTTATGGTAATCACTCTTATTTTCCCCAAATTCTTCAGACCTTCAAAACTAACCTTGGCTGGACTTTATTTTCTTATCTCTACTCTTTTTTCCCTGGAGTAATTTTTGGCCCTTTCTTATAAAAATCATTTAGGCCCATGTAAGGCTCTTCTATTTTTCTTTATGATTTATTACTCAGATCTGCCCGGCAAGGCCCAGGCATTGTGTATATGAGGAAGGAATTCTCTGTCACATTACTCTTCAAAATCTGTATTTATCCATTTTTATTTTTTGGCATTACTTTTGGTACCAACATCTGCCTTTTCAGCATCATTTCCTGCCACAGCTCCATTCATGGTGCTCCTCTGCCACTGAAGATTTTAAGCAGTGGAGAAGTGTCAGGATAAAACTTGCATTTTGGAAGATCACTCTGATTGCTGTTTGAAGAATGAATCAGGATTTTATTGGGTTGGAGAGAAGGAGAAGTAGTAGGGAAATCAATTAAGAAATGATACAATTGTCCAGCAAAGAGATGTTGATAGTTTGGACTAAGGCCACAACAAAGAGAAATAAACGAAAAGCTTAAGATTTATTTTTGGTAATTTCTAGGTAGGGAAGGAACTGGATTGTCATCCAGAGTAGGGAATATAGACAGAAGATAGAGTTTATAAGGTAAAATATTGAAATTTATTTTGGATGTGTCAAGTTTGAGGGCCTAAGGGATATGTAGTTGAAGTGTTCAGTTGACATTCACCTAAATCCAGGAGTCAGGGCTAGAGATATAAATTTGGAAGTTGTCAGCTTACAGATGGCTGTTGAGCCCATGAATTTTGATGAGTTTATTCCAGAAGGCAAACACACTTGGGCTATTAGAGGGCTGACAGAGGAATCCCAAGGGAGCACTATCATCTAACAGGTGAATAAAGGAAACTTCACGGAAAACCAAGAAAAATGAGCCAGAATGCTAGAACCATTGGTTTAGACCAAGGAAAGTAGAATCCTAATAATTTATTTATTGATCAGACCACTGCAAATATAGTTCTCAATTCTGAGTGCAACCCTTTCCCAAGGACATCGGTAGCCTTGGCGTGTCAGCAGGAAGACTTTCTAGGGAGCAAGAAATCCACACGCATATTGCAGCAGAGTGCGGAGTGCTTTCAGGTGGAGAAGATATTCACAGGAAGCCTATTTGCTTTGTGGAAGAGGGATTTACCTTTGTTTTCATAGTTAAAGGAAGAGTAATGAGGGACTACATGGAAACACATTTCTGTCAATGTAAAGAATAATTTGACAGGCTGTTAAAAATGGAGCAGGTTGACTTGTTTGGAGTGAGTACTGTTTAGTAGAAAGAGGTGTTTGAGCACAGGCTGGTGGCTCCAGCCAGGCATGTGGGGCGGGGGGGGGGGTCTCGTCTTGAGGAAGATTTCACCAGTGAGGTAGCGTCTTACCTTAGAAGCCAGGGATCCTGTGAAGTTGTCTTTCTTTCTCTGTGTACACATTTAATGCACCTATTGCAGGCTGGTCCTGGTGTCATTTAGTAAGCTAAGGGTGAATAAAAGGAGTGACGTTTTATTCTTTGGAGGCTCCAAGTGAAAGTGACATGAATCCCCACCACATTCAGATCTGCACATGAAATTTTGCTGATAATTCCCTCAGGAGAAAACGTCTCAGTATCAAGTTGGTTTTGTGGTCTTGAACTGAAACAGTTGATAAGACATCTTATAATAAGAATACAAGGGCCAGATGCCCCGAGGGCTACTCCACATACATTTATATCAAAATGGTGTGAAGGAAAATCAATGTTTTGCTTTTGGCAGTGAAAATCCAAACTTCGTCACATTACTAGGAATGAACATTTTGTTTTCAAGCACCAGAGATGGGAACCCCCTCCCCCCCACCACATGCTTCACATGTCCCGGGACATAATGTGGCGGGATAGACTTGGCAATGACCTTGCTTCGAAACTAAAACCAATTCTTCCTTCTTTCTCCAAAGTGCTCAGTGAAATCTTTCTTGATCACCCAGTGTAAAATTTCTACCATCCAATACTTCGTTTCCTTTTTTACCTGGATGATGATTTTCTTTAATAGCAGTCCTTCCCAGAAGCAGGATCTTAGAGAAAGATTTGAGGGCAAGAGGTTTATTTGGGAGGTGATCCCAGGAAGCCCAGTAGAGGTGTGAGAGAGTGAGGGAGAAGAGAAGGCTGCCAATTCAGGTGTCAACTAGCAGGATACTGCCACAGGCATGTGGGACTAAGTCTTGCTAGGATCTTCAGGGAGACTGCATGGAGTTGCCACATGTAAGGCGGAAGGATGCTGAAGTGTTTATCCACCAACTCTCATCAGCGCTGGGTTGCAGGTTGCTATGGGCGGTTTGGGACTTTAACTTTTCCACACCTCAGTGTCTGTGCATGGACAGAGACCTCCAGCTGCCAGAGAAAAGCCCTCTGCTTTGCTTCATAGTGGGAACCTTGAGGTCAAAGTGGATGGGAATTGGGAGTACCATGGGAATCTGAGAAGGCGCTGGGAGTATCTGCTAGAGAATCTGATACTTTCTAAGGTGTGTATTAGTTATCTTTCTAGAGTCAATGGTTTGCAAGAGAGCAGATTTAATATAGGACATTTACACATCACAACATTGATACGCACACGCCAAATATAGGAAGATTGTAGAATGTCTATCTATGCACTGGAGGCCCCAAAGATCCAAGCCAGGGCTGGGAGCCCATGGCACTGTCTCATGTACGTCTACGTCTCCGTACTATAAGGCTGAAGAAATCTATACTGGAGCCAGGATATGACATACACAGTGGAGATGAAGATCAGAGCTCCCCAAAACAAACAATAGCCATCCACCAAAACAGAAGGCCCTGAGCTCCTTCTGTAATGAGAACAGCTGAGTTCTGGGAGAACCAGGCCACAGCAGAGTTTCTCCTGGGAAACAGCCAGCAGCTATCTTCTGCTCCTGTTCTCCTTTATGTTGTGTTGGCAGTAATCTTCAGGTGTATCCTCTATGCCCAGAACCATACCAACTCAGTTCAGCTGTGTGTTCCTGCCTAAATTGACCACAATAAGTCCACCACAGGGTGCTAGACATTTCACTTGTTTATTTTCATTGTTTTTTTCCCATTAGCATGTAAGATTCATGAAGATAGGGACTTTTCTCTGTGCACTGAGTGGCACTAGAAATAAGGCCTCTAGTTTATTCATTCAGTATTTACAGATTATTAATCATTGCCTACTCTGAACCAGGTACTACTCTCACACTCTTTGGTACTGTGATACCCAATCCAACTGACTGGATAGATCTCCACTGTCTTTGGAGCCAATCTTCACTGTATTTTCAGTCAAGCAATTACAGGGACAAGATGATAATTAGACAAATGCTGTTGCTTGTATTGCATAATTTGATAGCTAAATAAATAATCATGACAGCATGAAGCTAAACCAAAGAAAAATCACTAGGGTGTGGAAGGGAAATGTGAACAAACACGTTAGAGTGTTTTACTTCAACCCCAACTTCCCAAAGGCTATCTTTGGCCAAGAGTTGGATGCAGGTCTTGGGAGGAAGTCAAACTTTGGGATTGTAGTCAAGCAAGATACTTTTGCTTAGACCTGCCAAATTGCACAGAGGACTCCTTAGTGTTTTTAATCAACAACAATTTCAGAACATTTTCAAAAAACGGACACATCCATTAAATTGTCTTACACCTGCTCTGAATTTTTCCTGCCAGTCGTTTTTTTCCAACCTAAATTTAGAGTATTTATCTTCAAATATTTGGTGCATATTTTCATTAGCCTCTCTGAATCCCATTTTATCCCTTCCACTTCCTGCTACTTCCTAATTTAACAGGCTCTTACTATCTTCTCTGTCTTTTGCACTCCATCTAGAGCTCACTCCCATCCTAGTCCCATGCCCAGTCTCCTGTCCTTTCAACACAAGATAGATATAATTAATTATTACACTTGAAATGAATATTGATGATACATTATTTGTACATAGTCACACCTCTTTTCCCATCTATTGGTGTTGTTAACCAAGGTGTTGACCAGAATGAAAACTCTTTCAACTTGTATTACCACAATTCCCACCTTTGAATTTTTCCTCTGCAGTCAAATCTGCAGGCAGCCAAAGTATAGATACACAGACCATAACTCTAGTCATTCTTATTAATTTTTGTTATGTTTTTTAATTGGAGACTTTCTGTACCCAGCACAGGAATATGTACTGTTTGTAAATCAGTCATAAGACCACTAGAGTGTTTTCCCAACATGGAGGAGGTAGTTTATGCAAATATAAAACATTTTTTAACTGTAACTGCAGGGGGGAAAATTTAGAGACATTTGTTTTATGCAGACACATCTGGTTTGCAAATAAAACTAAGAAAAGGCAACTTAGGGGTTTTTGGTAAACTGGGTCATCATCATCATCATCATCATCAAATAACATTTTTGAATATTATTAATCACACGTTATAAAACCAGATGTGTCACAAAGCAAGGTAATCACAACCAAATGCTAGTAGCAGAATTAAACATGCTTGGGAGGTTCTGTATCCCAATTCATCAAGGTTTACTAAGATTGCTCCTGAGTATTAGAAGTAGTATTTCTGGGACTCTTATGTCCCAAAGATGACATTTAAACCACAGCAAATCAGCCAGATCATTAGCTTGTGTGGATCCACCAAAGCTGTATAGGTCTTGCCTGAGCGAGACCTTGGTCTTTCCAACAAACAACAGTGCCACAAATATGCAAACAGACAAACTGTGTGGCTGTGCAATCACTAAAAAATAAATCAGACAAATGCAGAAAAATATTAGAAATTAGAGGAGAATAAATGTACATTTTTATCTACGAGCTCCCTTGGTATTCCGTAAAGGTATTCTCTCAAGTGAAACAATGAGCTTGCTGGTGTGATAAATTAGCAGACACCTTCTTTGGCATGAGGTATTCTTGTGTTGCAAATCACTGATTTTATTAGATGACAGCTCTAGCAGCAGTCTAATGCTGCCTCATGAAAAATCCATAACAATTCAATCTAATTTTAATGATTTTGGAAAATAATAGTAGATATTTGAGAATAGCTCACTTGCTCATATTACCACCTTATAGTTATGTCTGTGAAAGTGAATGTGATTCATGAACTTTTGTTCCTTTTTTTTAACTGTGTATGAACCCAGCTTCATTTATTTTCACCTCCCCACTTCACACATTCTCTTTGCTTCAGTGTATTGCTTACATGTTGTGTATGTTTACAACTTGTTTATTCAGAAAGAAAGAGCTAGGTCAAACTATTTCAGTTGGACATTTAAACCCATCATAATGCTTGTCCTTGGAAAAAAAGCACAGAAAGACCTTCATTCTATTTTAGAGGATAAGTGAGAATAACAGCTCCTAGCATTCTCTTCAGAGCTATGAGACAACAGGAAGAGTTTCTAAGATAAACAAACATTGAAGAAAATCAATCTTGGAATAAAACTGTAATTCTATCTTGTTTACCTCCTAATTTCATTTGTTCACTTATATGTTAATCTTTATTCATGTAGCACCTTTCTTGTGGGAAAAGTTGCTATTTTCCTGTCAGTGCAAACCCTCTGGGAATAAGAAGAGTTTGATGCATTCTCTCAAATAGGTTATTTTTTCTCTTTCGTTAGAGGGAGTAATTTATCCAGCATAGGCTCAATATTAAAAAATAATAGAATATTATTGTAGTTTCATATCTTCTGATTCTTGTATGTTTACACTGCTGTCTATTCATCAATTAGACCATAGGATTTTCAAGTATCTCAGCATAAGGGAATATATTACTTCTCATGTTCTAAAGTTGCTTAAATTCCTTTTCTAGGTATAAATATATTCTTAGAGCATGTTATTTGTGTACTTTTGTCTGTTAGAATCATCATTTGCCAACAGCAAATATTTAGTGTAATAAAGTATTATTTTATCTGTCTTTTTATGATTGTGTATTTCCTCATACATATGCATTTAGTGTGCTACATATTCATTGGTGTACAGTTTCAGCAGTCTGAATGCCGTTGATAGTGTTTTTATTACAGTGTATTTTTCTCAGTTTTAAAAGTTTTTATTAGTACATTTTTGTGATATATAGTAAATACATTTATCATGGGGAGCTAGTACATATATATGGCATATCTCGATCTTTTGTACTTCCTTTTCTGCTTCTCTCCCTTCTGTCTTCCTCATCATCAGACCCACTTCCCATCCATTTAAAGAACCAACTTGGGTTTATTGATCCTTTGTATTTTTTTAATCTCAATCTCATTAGTTTCCACTTTGATCTTTATAGTTTATTTTATTTTTATTTATTTTTTTGATATTTGTAGTTTATGTGTTTCATTTAGCTTTATATTTGGATTGTTCTTGTCTTTGTAGGAATTTGAGCTGCATAATTAGGTTATTCGCCAGTGGGATTGTTCTGTTCTTCTTATGTGTGCATTTACAGCTGTAACCTTCCTCCTGAGAACTGCTTTCATTGTGTCCTATAGGTTTTGGTATGTTGTGCTTCTATTATCATTTGACTCTGGGGACTTTTTTTTATCTCTTTCCTAATTTCTCCTGTGATCTATTGATTATTCTGTAACATATTGCTTTATCTCCATGTGTTTGTATAATTTCTGTGCCTTCTTTTGTTGATTTCTAGCTTCATTCCACTATAATCTGATAGAATGCAGAGGATTATTTCAATTACTTTGTTTTAAGTATTCTTTATGGCCTAAGATATGGTCTGTTTTGGAAAAAGTTCCAGGCGCTCTTGAGGAAAATGTGTATTCTGTTGTTGGGTGCAACACTTAACAGATACCTGTTAAGTCCATTTGTTCAGTGGTGTGACTTAGCTCTGATAGTTTTGATTTTTTTTTTTTTGTCCAGTTAACCTGTCTAATTGTGCAAGTAGGGTTTGGAAACTCCCACTCTGATTGTATTGATCTTCTCTTCTTTCAAGTATTGTGAAGTTGAGTGTGCCAAGCTTCAATTGTTGTGTCCCCAGAATCAAATGATAATGGAAGCACAACATACCACAACCTATAGGACACAATGAAACGAGATATTTACAATTGTTACCTCTTCCTATTGAAATGTTCCTTGTACTAGTATGCAGTGGCCATCTTTGTCTCTTCTGATCAGTTTTGCCTTGAAGTCTATGCTGTCTGAAAATATGATAGCTATTTATGCTTGCTTGGGGCCTCTAGTTGAATGGAGCATATTTTCCATGCTTTCACTTTTGGCCTGTGTACTTCCTTTTGGATGAGATGTGTCTCCTTTAGGCAATTTGTGGTTACATTTTGATTTTTAATCCACTCCGCAGTCTTTTGACAGGGGAGTTGAGACCACTGATACTGAGTTATTATTGTAAGGTGTTTATTGAATCCCATCATTTGCATTATTTTTCCAGTGCTGCTTCCTTAATTTTTTTCCTTTTGTTTAACTGCTCTTCCAGTTAGACATATACTTTCCTTTGGGATCTTTGGTGCTAGTGGCCTTGAGGTCTTCTTGCTATGTCATCCCATGCAGGAAAGTGTGTGTGTGTGTGTGTGTGTGTGTGTGTGTGTGTGTGAGAGAGAGAGAGGGAGAGAGAGAGAGAGCACACAAAACTGGCTTTTGTAACAAACCCATTCCACATCAACAAAGTGAAAGACAAAAATCACATGATCATCTCAATAGATGCAGAAAAAGCATTTGACAAAATCCAACACCCGTTCATGATAAAAACACTACAGAAACTAGGAATAGATGGTGTATATCTCAATTTGATAAAAGCCATGTATGACAAACCAACGGCCAACAAACCCATTCTGGTGGTAACAAGCCTACTCCTACAATGGTGGCATGAACCCATTCATGAGGGCTTATGACTTACGTGTAAAGTAACCTCTTCTCAACAATGTTGCTTTGGGGATTAAATTTCCAACACGTGAACTTTGGGTGACACGTTAAACCATAGCATCCACAAGGGCCAATTTTTATCCTTTTGGGAAAGACATAGCCTTTATTGAGAGTGGGTGCTCTAAGGAAAGGGGAGGAATAGAGTAGAGGGAACAGAGATGGAAGCTAGATTTTGGCTATGGTCTGAATACGCCCCCCCAAAAACATTTGTTCAAAATAGATTGCCAATGTAATGGTATTTAGGGTGGGGCCCCTGACAGGTGATTGAGTTGTGAGGGTAGAGCCTCATGGATGGGATTAGAGCTCTTACAAAAGGCCTTGAGGGCTTGCTCTCTTCTGTTTTGCCGCCATGTGGGGACACAGCATTCACCCTATCCAGAAGATATAGCAATGAGGGGCCATCGGGCATGCATGGAGAAGTCCTCACTTGACGACACCAGACCTGCTGGCACCTTGCTCTTTAACTTTCTAGCCTCCAGAACTGTGAACAATAAACTTCTGTTGTTTATAAATTAGCCACTCTCAGATATTTTGCTATAGCAGCACAAACAGACACATCAACTTCTCTGGTTGTTTTTTGTTAACAATACTTACTCTGACTAAGTAAATGTTTTATTTAGTTATTGAAAATTAAATTAAAATACAAACAAAGGTAAGCTCCAAAAATAAAAAAAACAAATGACACAAATCTTTGAATATTGTTCTCAAAGGCAGACATCGTATGAACAAAAATAGCTGCAATGAAATCTTAAACTACATTCAGTAATCATATCATTAATAATAACAATAGTATTGTTTGAAACTATTACATGTTTTAGGATAAAACAGTAATTATTATGTCTTTAGAAATAAAATGTTCAGTGTAGGAGAAATGAAATATAAATGATATAGCAAAGGAAATAAAAAGTTCATAATACTAAATTCGAATTGGAAACATCAGTAAGAACTCATTGTGTTGTTCTCTCAAAAAAAACCTTATTTCGTAGCTCTGTCTTCCAGAAAAGCCAAGATACCATGACAATTCAGAAATCAGTGAGCGCCCAGCATTGAGATCATGGTCTTTAAACAACATTTACAAGTAGAAGGAACCAAGATTTCTAAGAAAACTGGCTGATTCCAAGACTAGAAAAGAGAAATATATAAGATGATCCCAAGACATCTTGTCAAACCGGAAAATAAAACACAAAAGATTATTAAGTCTTATCAAAAAAGAAAACAACAAATTTAAGGTGGCTCCACTTGTTAATTATAGGACAATTTGAGCCTCAGAAATAATAATGAACAAAATGTATTAAAAGATATCAAATTTTTTTAATCCATGATTTTCACAGATTTTTACTTAAAACATCACTGGGCACCATTAATTTTTCTGAAAAATGACAAATAAGAATGAATCAAATTTATTTAGCCTTTCCTGTAGAAACAGTATTTCAGGGTCATCAGGTAGTTAATGAAGAAAAGTTCTTTACAGAAGACTCCCACCCAGTAAGTGCTGAAAGAATGATAAAGTTAGAGAATTCCCTTTGCAATCCTTAATAAAACAATAAATAGATCTAGGCGATGGTCATCAATGGCTGGTAAAGTCCTTTGGTGAAAGCTCAGGGGGAAACTTGAGCCTGAGTGAATTGTGTTGACAGTGTTTGCAGCCAGTGATCAAAAAGAGCCTGTGATGTAATGCCTGAGATATATACAATATTGACTGTGCAATATTCTTGCCAAAAAATTAAATGCGAATGGGATCAAATCGTTGTATCAGTGGTATTTAACAGGGGCAATTTTGTCCCCAAGCCATAGTAGCTAGAGACATTTTTGGCTGTCACACAGGGAGAAAGTCCTATTGGAATCTAGTAAGTAGAGCCCAGTGTTGCTGCTAAACAACCCTCAGTGCACAGGACAGTCACATACGCACGTCAAATAATTATCCCATCCAAACTGTCAGTAGTGCCAAGGTTGAAACCCTGTTCTGGATCTACCAGTTTATAGGAAATATGGGACCCAAGTGATACATCAACTAAATGCAATCCTGTTTGAATCCTCGTTTGGACCTTGCTTGAATCCTGAAGCAAACTTACAAATAGATGCTTATGATTCAGAGAAATTTGAACACTGTCTTGATGTTGAAGTGACTGATCATTTTTATATGTATTAATCTTACACTAATAGAAACGTCTTTATTTTTTGTTAAGACTACACATAGACCAGTCATAGTGGTGTATCTCTGTAATCCCAGCACTTGGGAAGCTGAAGCAGGAAAATTGTTGTGAGTTTGAGGCCAGCCTGAACTACATAGTGAGACCCTGTCTCAAAAAACCTACACACAGAAGTATTTACAGATAGAATGACATGATATCTGGGGTTTACTTTAAAGAAATGCATCTGATGTAAAGAGCAGAGAGGAAGATAGAGAAGAAGAGTAGGGATGAAACTGATTGTTCTATACTGATAGTCACTGAAGTAGGATGATGGCCACAAGTCCCACTTCTATGTATGTTTGAAAATAAAAATACAGTAAAATCAGTAAAATACTTACTTTTATGAGATATTTAAATACTATGGAATGTTCTCAGAAACAAACACGTAAATCCTTACATTACTAATTTTCCATACTTTGGTGGTAGCTTCACCAATTTTTTCACTGGTGGACTCTTTCTTGTTTTTTTTTGAGTGCCAGGGATTTAACTTAGGGCCTTGCGCTTGCTAAGCAAGTGCTGTACCACTTGAGCTAAATCCCTAGCCCACCAGTGCACTCTTAAATGCACAATCTAAACTATAGAATTTTGGAAATAATAGATTGATTTTGAGGTAACTCTACCAATTTATGTTATGGTTTTACACATATTTTGGAACAATGTTAAACATCTTCCTTGAACATAAGCAGCAATCTCTACCAGTGTCATAGGAAAGCTGTGTTATCCCTTGCTCAAATACTGTGGAGAACTTCAAAAACTGAGGAAAAGTTAAGGAATATTATAAAGTGTGCAGTATGGTTGGTCTCCCCAGTCGAGCTCTTCGTGATTTAGGAACCAACACATGTATAAGGAAGGGAACAAGAATTCAGAGTGGATGTGATTTAGGTCAAACCAGGAGAAGTTCCCCATATGCAGTAAGGATATTTTTACTATTTTCTGGAAAACTATACTCCTTCTATCTTATTTTAATGTCCAGGTAATTTAGGTCTTTTGAAAGTGGGGCTGGAAGACCAAGTGAGAGCATTTGGAAAGTTTGTCAAAGAGGTGGTAATATGCTAGGATTCGGATGAATCAGCACATAAAAATACAGTCATCTCGGTGAAACACAATATATGTATGAAAGTATGCATACCTGCAAGAGCATCCCTGCCTGACAACCCCAGGGTTACTGTAAGCGTACTGGACACAGAAACTGTGGTTGAATCGGTGTTTTAGTTATTTGTTTCTCGTTGTTGGGACAGTATATCCGACACCCAAAGTTAGGGGAAGAGAGGTTTATTAGCTCACAGTCTGCAGAGGTTTCAGTCTACAGTCAGCTGGGTCTGAGGCAGGGCGGCATGGCAGAGGCAGGGCCGACCGACCGGCAGGGCAGACCGGCAGCAGACCAGCAGCAAAGCAAAGTGAGGAAATGTAAGGAATGTATGTAAATAAGCAATGTAAATAAGCAGCTAGTTAGCTTCTTCTTGTATCTTATCTAGGCTACCTGCCCTTAGGGAAGGTAGTACCCTCACCCTTAATTTTAGTTTTACATTCTTGATCCCAGCAGAACCATGTCAAACCGATCAGTGGATTAATTTAGTAACCGCACACTCTAGATCTAGTTATCTCTTACCACATGAGGCTTTGGGGGGACATCTAGACACAAACTATAACATTCCGCCCCTGGACCCCCAAAGACTCATGTATAGCCCGTTATGTAAAAGGCATTTAGTCTATCTCTAAGAGTTGTCAAAGTCTTAACAGCTTTAGTATTGTTGAAAAGTCTAAATCTAAAGTCTCTGAGATTTAAGGCAAACTCTTAGCTGTAAGTCTTTGTACAAATGAAAAGAAGGTTAAATACTTTTAACATATAATGGTACAAGATAAATATTATCATCTCAAAAGGTATAAATAGGGGGATATAAAGGAACGGGACCAAAGCAATTCTGAAATCCAGCAGGTCAAACATTAAGTCTTGTAGTTCCAGGTGTAGCATCAGAGGCAATCTGTGGTGAAGTCTGAATTCTAAGGGGCTTGGGTGGCTCTGCCCCTACGGCACTTCCAGTGGTAGCAGCTCCCATGGCTTCTCTCTTGGGCTGGTTCTGCTCCCTCGATGTAGTTTTCTTCAGGCAATCTACGTTCTTGGCTTCTCTAAACCTCTGGGGTCTCTAGTGTACCTTCAGCTTCACCCTCACAGCTTTACACACTGCCCTCTCAGGGGCACACTGCCTGGCCTTCCAGGCCTTCTTCTGAAATCTGGGTGGAAGCCTTCTTGACCTTACAACTCTTGCATTCTGCACGAACCTAAAGCCAGGGCCACGAGGATGACGCCAGGGTCTGCCGCCAGCTGGAGCAGAAACCAGGCTTCCTTCTTGCTTGTCTGTAGTGGTCATGTGCCTGGATTGCTGAGTACTCTGAACTAAATCCCGAGGACCAACTTCCCTAGGCTGCCGCCATTCTGGAACATGGTGCTCTGGGGCATTTTTCTCAAAGTAAAGTCTTTTACCTTTTCAACTCTGAGGCTGTAAAGGCTGGAGTTCTTCTGTTTCCTGTGATGTCTTTGGGCCATCTTTTCTTTCATCTTTTGAAATACCTAGCTTTTTCATGTTGGTTTCTTCAGCAACGAGTCTCTCTTTCATTCTATCTTTGTAGGCCACAACTTTACTGGCGCTTCCTTTATGGGCAAACTCACAACATTTTGAATCATTCTGTTGGGCTGTTTGCTCTTGGTTTTCAACATAAATCTGGCTGAAAGCCCCCAACAATAGCCATGCCACTGCCTCAACATTAGACTGTCTTGAAATTTCTTTTGTAAGATTAATTAGTCTGCCGCCCTTAATCTCAGTCTCAGGCAAAGTCTCTGGACACAAGCAAAATTCAGACAAACTTTCTGCCAGGCCATAACATATATGATCTGGAGTCCAACAGCCTACGCAGTCCTTCTTCCCAGCAGAAACCTCCTGAGCCTGGTCTGTACCGGCAAATTTCCTCATTTCCAAAGTTTTCCTAACTCTTCTCCTTCCCGCAAGCCAACTCCAAAGGCTGCTAAACCACATGGTTAAGTATAGTCTCAGCAACGACCCCACTTCTCCGGTACCAAATTCTGTTTTAGTTATTTTTTTCTCGTTGTTGAGACAGAATATCCGACACCCAAAGTTAGGGGAAGAGAGGTTTATTAGCTCACAGTCTGCAGAGGTTTCAGTCTGCAGTCAGCTAGGTCTGAGACAGGGCGGCATAACAGAGGCAGGGCCGATCAGCAGGGCAGACCGGCAACAGACCAGCAACAAAACAAAGTAAAGAAATATAAAGAATATATATAAATAAACAATATAAATAAACAGCTAGTTAGCTTCTTCTTATATCTTATCTAGGCTACCTGCCCTTAGGGTGGGTAATACTCTCACCCTTAATTTTAGTTTTACATTCTTGATCCCAGCAGAACCATATCAAACTGATCAGTAGATTAATTTAATAACCACACACTCTAGATCTAGTTATCTCTTACCACATAAAGCTTTGGGAAGACATCTAGACACAAACTATAACAATCAGCAACTCTAGCCCCACATGCTTAAGAGTCCACACCTACCTTTAGAAAGCCCACCTCATTCAGAAGCAATTAAGGACTGACCTAGGGATTAGAGGGACTGAACCTATAGGTTGGAGATGTTAGTATTAATTGCCGATATGGGTTGGAGAAGAGATCAGCTATCCCACAGCCTAATCTTCAGCAGATATTTCAGGAAGAAACCAACAGTCATGTGATGCCATCAGATATGTTCATTTGGACAGAACAAATCTATTTTAAAACAAAATACTCTTTGTAATTCAGTTGCAGAATTTATGAATCATTAATTGACATTTCCATCTGTCACAAGAAAAGCTGACCAAAATTAAGATAGTTATTCTTAAAGAAAAGATAGTTATTTCTCCTTTGAGGTTTCGAGGGTATGTTTTTATATGATATAGTCCAAATCAGTAGTTTTTCAGATAAATAAGATACCTCTGTATGCTTTTGTATATTAACAAATATTTTACTTGCGTGAGGGACAACAGACTGGAGCAAGTAAACTACAGAATTTATAGAATCCCATCCATGAAATCCTTAGGGGTTCCAGGGATTGTCAGCAATATTTCCAGAAGTAGTAATTATGTAGTATGTCAAACAGAAGAACATGGCCTCCTTAACCTCCAAGAATAGTGAGTTAGGCAAACAGTCCTGTATAGACGCTCACTCTCACATGGCAAACATGAAAAGCTCCACATTTCTTTCAATCCATCTCTCGCCAGACTAGTCTATTCTAAGTTTCACCTAGGAGGCTGAGGAAACCGATAGATTCTTCTGTTATAATTCTAGTACTCTGATTTCCTATTTAGAAGCTCTTCTTACCACTTTTTTCAGTTTTGTATATCTTTTCACAGATAGTTTCTTAATAGCATCAGACAACAAATGGTGGCTCAACTCATTAAACTGTAGTAAACAGGGAGATTTAAAATGGTGGAGTAAACATCAGCAGCAAAAAAGAGCCTGTCCAGGACCTGAAATTGAGACACCTGGAAAACAACAACCTAGTGAAGAAGAAGGTGTGGGGGAAGAAGTAGAGCTCCAGGAATCAGGAAAGAGCTGACCAGAAAACTAGAGATTATGGAGAAACTGATGACATTGCGGAGAAAGAAGGAAGTAGGGTGCTTGCAGCAGAGAGGATGTGGGACGTGTACGCCTGCAGGAGAGGACAAGGATCGGTGTAAATGCAAGTCTCAGGCTTGCTTGCTTGCTCACTCCCCCACCTTTCTGCATGGGATGACAGCAAGAAGGCCTCGGAGGATGGCAGCACCTCGACACTGGCGGGGGGGGGTCCCAGCTTCCAGAACTACAAGAGATTACCCAGTTTTGGGCAGTCTGTTACAGCAGCACAAAATAGACTAAGACAAGGTTTATGAAAACATTTTAATTGTTGTGATGGTTTGTGGCCTCCAAATATTAACCTTATCCAGAAATACTTATTTTTTAAATTCTTAAATTTTTGGCACAGGGGATTGAAGCCAGGGCCTCACATGTGCTAGACGAGTGCTTTACCACTAAGCTGCACCCCTCACCTCACCTTTCTTACCCAAATGTTTTATTCCCTAATATTTCTCTCATTAGGGAGAATTTAAACAAGTTTCTTTTTAGTAGGGTGATAAAAAAAGGTTGAGAAACATCTCTATAGGTAATGATATCATTTTTGTATATCCTTCCATTTTTACCCAAAATGTGTTCATATGAGTAAATATATATAAAATATATATAATGTGTATTTTTTTCTTTCTTAGATAAAGAGTCACAGGCCTATGCATGTACATACACACTGTTCTGCCATTGAGTTTCTTCACTTACCGTATATTTTGGAAAAATCTGTACGTTAAAATCATTCTCAGCTGAGACTCAGTGCTCTGTAAGTTTCAAGAGTTTTCTTATTTCTTTTTATAAAGGCAGCATTGTACTTCAAGTTGTGAATGCACCACAGATATTTAAGTAGTACTCTTTTGATGGGTATTGGGTGGAGTAGGTGGCTTTATGTTGACACAATTTTATACTCTAGCGAGTGTATCTTGCTAAGATTTGTAGGAGTGGGGTTGCTGGGTGAGTGGGTAAGAGTATAAATAATCTTTCTAGATGTTGCCCAAATGCCCCTCCTTGAGGTCTGTGCTACTTAACATTTTCTGCTGCAAAATACGAGAGTGCCTGTTTTTCTATAACCTCATCAGAGATCATGTTGTTTAAAATTTGGAATTTTGCTCATATGTTTAAGAGATTTTGCCTTTCTTTTTCTGTGAACTCCACCACTTGGCCACTTTCCTACGGATATTTTCTTACTCTTCACTAAGAGTTCCATGCCTATCAGGGATAATACAAAATTCATGCCTTTTTCCTATAACATCTGAATTTTCAGGCATGGAAAAGAATTACTGATGTTATTGCCTAATAGTTGTGTAGTTTATTTATTTACTCAACATCCATTTGGTATTAGTTCTGGTATATGGTGTGAAAAATTGTTCCAATTTTTATTTCTCTACATAACTGTCCATTAGACAGGTTTTTCCTTTCTGATTTGAGATGCAGCCTTAATGACATCCTGCCTTGTTTGGTTTGGTGTACTTTTGGATTTCCATTTATTTTTCTATTGGTCTGTTAACTTGTATTCCTACACTGAAGGCTTCATTGTGTTTTAATATCTACTGAGGCTAGTCTCCCTTCCCAATTTTTTTTTTCACATTTCCATGGACTTGTTCTTCTGAATAAAACCTACAGATAACTTGTTAAGCTCTGAGGAAAAATGATATATATTTTATTGGAATTGTTAAATTCATAAAATCTCTTAGGGGGAAGCAACATTTTCATGATTCTGAGTTTTCCTATTCAAAGCCTCTTGTGTCTGTCCATTTGTTCAAGTCTGTTTCTGTCTTTTATGAGAGTTTTACAGTCTTAAACGTTTCAAGCTTCATACAGTGCAGTAGAGCCATTTCTGTCCTATTCAACATGTATTTTTAGACTCATCCTCTTGTTTTTGTAACTATAGTCATTTAAACCTTGGGAGGTAGGGAGAAAAACCACACTGTCTTAGTCACTTTTCTTGTCGCCGAGACCAAAACCTGACACTCACACCTTAAAGGGGTTGGGGTTTATTTTGGCTCTATTTGTAGAAGTTTTGGCAGCAGAAGCAGAGAGAAATCAAGGGAGGAGCTCGGAGAGAGATAAACCCTTCCAGGCCACACCCCAGCGACCCGCCTCTTCCAGACCCCACCTCCTAATAGCAAGTCGTCAGTAAGCCCCCATAATTTAGTCCTGCCTATGAGTGTATGAGGCTTTAGGGGAACATCTAGATATAAACCCTAACACCCAGTAGAGTGGTTAAGAATGTCGGTTTTGGGGTCGGAATATCTTTGGTTTGAATTTGACTCCACCATTGGTCAGCTCTCTTACTGTGCACAAGTCCTCACTGGCAGAACTAGAGATGTTTACCTGGAATAGAAATAAGGACTGAACGTGTTAACATATGTAAAGCAGCTAGCAGAAAACCAGAAGAGGAGAAAGAATTCAATTTAAGTGGTAGCTGAATCCTGTCTTGGGCACTGAAATTTCCTAGGTGCTCTATCCAGTATGGAATTGAAAACAGTATTGTGGCCCTTCTGATGTGTTTGTAATATAGGCATCTTCTATGCTACACATATTTTTTGTAAAGTAAATCCATCCATTTTCTGTCTGTGTTGATTTCATTGGTGTCTGGCATTCCTATTCCATTTAGAGCTCTTCCTTTTTTCCCATGAGTTGGCATGTTTTTAGATTTCATATTTTGTCTTGTTTTTACAAAATGCTGGAATAACCTGCAAGTTGTGGCAGAAGCCTTGCTTCTCTGAGCAGTGATGGATCATCTTTCCTGGAAGCCATCAATCAGCTGAAGCTAACAAGAAACCGAATAGGGTGGGAGCTGGAGGGTGCGAAGGTCGCTTTACTTGGTTCACTGACTCCTTGCTGTGAACCCTCTTGACTGATGTAGAAATTTCTGCTGATTGCATCACTATCTCAAGACAAGGTTGACTTGCCTTCCCTGAGCAGATTTCTGAGTTGAGAATCGGCTTTCTAAACTTTTAGAATTTTAGGCATGCAGCAACATTATTTGAGCACCAACTGTGTACTGTGTATTGTGCAACAGAGTTGACAGTCAGATCTTGAAAGGTTAGACCTGGCTGTGCTCGGGGACGCGAGCCTGGCTGACTGGTCATTTTGCAGGGGGCAGGACTGGGAGTGCTGGTTCATCCAGCATGAGGGCCATGTGGGGAAGCCGAGGCAGAGAGCAGGAATGAAATTCGGATCCTTTGTTGGAGAACACAGAATGAAGTTTGGTGCTGTGATGGGCAGGCCAGGAAGAGCCAGACAGTTGTGCAGACCAAAGCTCCTGTTGGAAACTATGGAAACCAAGCAGATGGTGGGACAGAAGTTAAGCCAAGGTCAGAGGCAAGTAGCTGGCGTCACTCTTGGGAGTGGTTATGCTGACAGAGTTTCAGGTGCAGTGTCGCCTTCTGAGGACAGCGTGGCATCCTTGGGACTCAGCAGTGAGCAGTGTGCAGAAGGCTGAAGAGGCTCTTTGCCTGGAGCTAAGAGGATCCATCCTCTGTAAGCGAAGCTACTGCACCCAGCCGGGACAGAACCATACTCATAGGAGTAGCACTGTAATAGGTCTCCTTCCCTGAGTGCTGCAGAGTGCTTCTCCTCTTAGCGCCCATGTGCTCAGTGCTGCCCTTTTTCTAGGAGGACAAAGCTAACAGCTTCCCATCAGTGCTCATCCTTGGCGTCATTTTCTCAGAAATCTTTATGGACTTGGGTTGATAAAACCACACCCTTTGGCCTGCTGGTAGTCTATAGGAGTGGGAGGAATTAAAGTGAAACTGTATTGTGTATAGACACACTTCTGTAAGGCATATGCACAGACACCCACATTCATTTATTTCACTAAAAATTCTTGTGTACTCTCTAGGTAACAGACACCACTTTGGTGCTATGGAGACACAAATATTCCTGTATACAAGATATGTCCATATGTTATTATCCTGTGAAACCATCTCATCCAGCACCCTTAGCCACTAGGACGTAAACTGGAAGACAGCGATGAGAGGTGCAGGCAACTGCCGCTGTTGAAGACTTTCTTCTGTAGGAAAGAAGGAATTGCCCTCAGGCAGCACTCAGAACAGCTGTGTAACATTGCAGACGACTGCAGCAGGAGTCACTGTGAGTAATGACAGCTGCTAGCAGAGGGAGGGGACAGAAGAGCTCTTGAAAGCAGAATAATTTCCTTTGAAAACTTCCTCATTCTTTATCCAGTGATCCCAGGCCACTTAGTTTAGGAGCTAACCACAGGGCTGCAGGGAGCTTTGAGAATAGTACTGCATTAAGTAGCACAAGAATTGATATGCAGAACACTGCTAGGTCATGTTTATATACCTTTTTTTACATCATCCTGTTAAGTCCCTGTGGCGGCACCTAGCAAAATGCTAGGAGGCTTTGGCAGAACAGATTGCTGCTTCCCCCAGCCTCCCTGTGTTGCTGACTTGGTAGGTCTGGGAGGGGATCCCAAGCCTGCCTTTCTCGCAAGTTACAATGTGCTGCTGCTGGTCTCTGAGAACCTCTTCCCTGTGGTTGTGGAGGGCCTGCTGTGTTGTCTCCACTTTATGTGGGAGAAAATGGGGTTATGAGAAGCTAAATTACTTAATCAAGGTCACACAAGGGGCAGGTGGTGGTTAGGGTGGGTTTCAAATCAATTCACTTTGAGATTGGACCTGGGGGACCAATGGAGCACACTTCTGGGCGGTATAGGTGGATCATGGAGGCGGGCCTTGGATCTGTAGCTGGCCCCTACCTTTTCCTCTCTGGCACTGTTCCCCTGCTCGGCCTCCTGGCTGCCATGAATTAAGCAGCTTTGCTCCTCCATGACCTTCCACCATGGTGTTCCTGCCTTGGAACCAGCCGATTATGGACTGAAACCGTGAGCAAATTAAACTTCTCTTCCTTTACCTTGTAGCATTTGGTATTGTATCTGAGCAACAGGAAAGCTGACTTAACAGTAAGATTCAGACATAAATTTAGGTCTCCTGAGAGTAAGTCAATTGCTTTTTTCAGCTATATGCTGTTGTCTCAGATGTTTCTGTTAAGAACTGAGGATTTAAAATAGATTTTCATCAAAGTGCTTGGAATTGAAAACATTGCCATTCTACTTTATTGGAGAACTGATATGTGTGGTACATATTCGTCCTTGACAAACTTGGATTGATGGGGTTTTGGGTGTGTCCCATTCCTGTACTACTTAGCACATTTAAATAAATTTGAAGAAATTGTAGTGACTGGGTAGGAAAGGAATGTACGGGGGAAGGTTTTTGGAGTGACCGGAGCAGATACAAATCTTTTGGCAAAGATCCATGAAGTAGGGGAAAGCACAGGATTGAACACAGCAAGAGGAAGCTGTATTTTTGTATGACTCTTTGTGTAGATAGTTCAGCTACCCTGAGGGGTTGTATTGACTTTGATTTGATGTTGCTCCTTGAATGAGGCCTGCAAGGCTCTTTTCCAACTAAACAGGCATTCTGCTTCCAGCCTTGAGACGCCTAACAAAAACCTGTCTCTACATGTGCGTCCACTTCCCTTCTCAGTGAGTGATTTCATAGGAGCCTCTTTGTCCCAAATCCTTTCCAAACCAATTTAAAGAATTATGAAGAAGCCTCTTAAAAAACAACTCGGAAGCCATCTTAAAGGAAGTTCTGGGATCACCCATTTCCTTTCAAGACTGATAGCTGTTGTTAGTGCATAGATACGGTATTGGTTTTTTAGGCTGTGGCTGGATCAGGAAGAAAAACACTACTATAGGCTTTTTTTTTTTTTTTTTGTAGTAATAGGGATTAAACCCAGGACCTTTGTACTGAGCTACATCTCCAGCCTTTTTTAATTTTTTTGAGATAGGATCTCACTAAGTCACTTAAATTGCCTGGGCTGAGCTCAAACTTGTGATTCTTCTGCCTCAGCCTCCCAGAGTGCTGGGATTATAGGCATGGGCCATCACCCCCACTCACCGTAGGCATCTTGAACATGAAGAGATTTCTTAAGGGGATTGAGGTGCTTACAAACCATGGGGCAGGCTGAGAGAGTGAAAATCATGGAGACTGCAACCTGCTCGAGGTTCACTGCCGCAGAAAAGCCCAGGGCTGCTGCCATCGGGACTCGGCAACGTAAAGAAAGGTGGCTGGTAGTCTCACGGCTTCTTTCAGCTAAGTGACAGGGAAACTGAGAGGCTGCTGCAAAAACACATCTGGGAAGCGAACATGCCCTTGTGCCAGCGCTGCTTGAGGAAGAAGAAAAATGTCTGCTTCCTCTTTCCCACGGTCCAAATTGTGCAGAGGTGCGATCTCACTGTGCGACCTGAGACGCTTCCAGTCTAACAGGATCTGCTTAGAAGTCAAGTCTGTGCCTCTGCACTAGTGTGGCTGTGGCTTCCTCCTCAAATTACGACCAGGTGTGGACACGTGGGGGCTTGCTGCTGGCAGAGGTCTTCATGTCCCATTTCCAAACCTCTGAGCTGTGAAATCTCACTGCACTTACAGCTTCTGGATTGGATTTTGCTTGACAGACATTAATGACTTACTAACTGTATTTTTATTTATAGTAAAACCTTAACTCATAGGAATCTTACAAAACCAGGAATTTACATTAATTAGCCCCCCCGTAAACCTTATTTGGATGGCAATTTTATCTCTAGAAAACAGACTCAATGAAAGTTATTTTTATCCAAAAAATATAAAACTATGCCCAATTATCCAATTTATACACACTCATTGTGTAAAAATGAAAAAAGATATTTGCACATGTTTATGTAAGTAAGATATGTTTGTTTACTCTGTCCTCCTTTATTAGAATGTCAGTTGGTTGCAGTTTTTGCTTTTTGCTTTCATGAACAATGCTGATATGGGGCAGGCATCTCATGCTTTCCATGGGAGATTGGTTCCAAGACCTCCTGCAAATGCCAATGTCTGTACACCTTCAGTACCTTCCATAAAGTGGTGTATTTTTTGCATAAAACTCATGCACATCCTCCTGTATACTTTAAATCATCTCTAGATTACTTATACTAGCTAATAACGTGTAAATACTATCTAAATGGTTGTTCTACTGTGTTGTTTAGGAATAAAAACAAGAAAAAAGTCTGTACATATTGAGTGCGGATACATTTTTTTCCCAAGTATTTTCAGTCCCACAGTTGGTTGAATTTGTGGATATGGACCCCTCGGATGTGGAGGGCTCACTGGACTCTGGTGCATGTGTTCTACAATAAACAATATTCTTGGGTAAATTCCCGGAAGGGGATTTTCAGTGCCTAAAATGTACTTTTAGAGGATTTTGAAAGTATGTACCTCTAAATTGACTTCAGAGAGATTAGGACACTTAACTTCCTAGCAGCTGTGAAGGGGCTTCTTGATTCTCTGAATTCTCACCAACTTTGGTTCTTATCATACTTAAAAAACACTTTGCTCATCTGATGGATTATATTCATTTGTCCTTATTTGATTTTTGTTGAGTACTAGGAGAGGCTGAACATTTATTTATGTATTATTGTCTATTTATATTCATTCTCCTAATGAAATCATAGTTTGAACCCATTTTTCTGCTGGATTGTTAGACTTTTAAAAATTGATCTATAGTAGCTCTTTATGTATTAAAGATAAATCACTGATCTTTTCTATATGTTGGGAGTATTTTTCTCAAATTGCCTTTTGCCTTTTTACATTATATGGTTTTTCTCCTACAGAGTTCAAAAGTTTTAGTTAATCAAAATTTCAATCCTTCTTAAAACAGTGTTTGTGCTTGCTTAGAAAATCCTTTGGCACTCCAATATTATGTAAATATTCAACTATATTTTCTCATGCTTTTAAAGTTTCATTTTAACATTTACATTTTAGATCCATTATGAATTTCTTTCATTGTCACAGATGTTCAAAGTATTTAACAGGCTGTACGTCATAGGTGCTGACCAGTTGAATTAATGCCAGCCACAAAAATTAAGCATGGACAGCTATGTAGTTCTTGCTGAATATTAGCCCTAGATAGAAGTTTATTTTTTCCCACATAACTTCTCTGGTATGTATCATATTCATTCTCCATTGATTTAAAATGTCTTTTTTATCCTGTATTAAGTAATTTTTAGAGCAAGGGATGGTGGTGCACACCTGTAATCCCAGCACTCCGGGAGGCTGAGGCAGGATGGTGAATTTGAGCTCAGCCTAGGAAAGTCACTTAGCAAAACCCTGTCTCAAAATAAAAAGGGCCTGGAGTGTAGCTCAGAGTGAAGGCCCTAGGTTCAAACACTAGTACTTCCAGAAAATTATATTTGTTCATATTTCTGGTCTTTAATACTGACTCCCATTGATACGACTGCTTATTCTGCCTATTTTTGGTAGGGCAATAAATTCAACAGCATTTGATTATTGGATTATTAGCTTCAGAAAAATTGGAATGTCTGCAACAACAATTCATTAAGTTTCCTTTTAAATCATAGTGGGCAAGGAAACATGTCATCCTACTCAAGACACCGATCACCAGGAGTAATGGGGCTCGTGCTGTATGATGGTGGCAAGGAAGAATGTGTTTTTTGCTTTCCAGTGTTCTCTGGGAACATCTTTTATAGTCCCACCTGCTAGTTTCAAACGTAAACGGACAAGAACTACAGCAACTGTAATCTTTGAAGGATGTTGTGATGATATTTTTACAATAAGAATTACTTAGTTTCATAAAACTCATATTTTTTCTTATAAAAAACACTCTACCTAGGTAAGGACATAATTAGAGATGAAATTGAAGGCATATGTTAGTTTGGCATCTAAGGTGTAGATGAAGCAATGTGTGAAATAGTTAGAAATCACAAGACAAATGCCATAGAGGTGTTAAAATGATGAACTGGATGTAGGTTTTCACTTATAAAAATGAAAGGGTCAAAACTGCACAGAAATCCTTCCTACACTGTAATGCCACATCTATAGTTAACTATTTTTGTTGTTTTTATTGTTGAGACAGGGTCTTGCTATGTATTCCAGGCTGGCCTTGGAACTTGCTATGTAGTCTAGGTAGGCCTCAAACTTGCAATCCTCCTGCCTCAGCCTCCTGATTGCTGGGATTACAGGTGTGTGCCACCACACCTGGTTTGAATTAACGACTTTTAATGTAAGTTTCTTGTGTATCCTTTTGAAAAGCTTTCATGCATACTGGAAAATATAGCATATCCATTAAAACCCTCTTCCTGTAGCATAATACTGAAAGTGATATTCTCCATCTTTTGTTAATTAATATCAAATTTAAGATGTCTTTCTAAATTACTGTGTATAGATCTGCTACTCTTTATTGTATATAATAAAATGGTATATACATGTATAATAGTTTATTTTACTGAGTATTTTTAGATGCTCATTTGTTTTTCCTAATTTTTTGTTCTAAGAAAAAAATGTAATTTTCATTCATGTGTATTGCTCAAGAAATTTGAATAAAAATCTCCAAAATAAGTTCCTGCAGTATAAAGTACATGCATGCAAAATTTTGGTGGTAGTGCCAACAGCCCTGAGAGTATGGCGCCAATTTATTTCCCTACCAATAGTGAATAGAAAATGTATGAAGAATCTTAAAATGTAGATTTCAGTAGAGAGTTACTTGCCAAATACATCAGATTTACCTAATTTCAAATCAGACTGCTACACCAGACTTCTAGAAGGAGAGGTATATGAGGGACTGAGTCAGAAATTCCTGAAAAACCATAATTATTTCAGAAAACAAGATTATAGGCAGTAATTCTTTATGTTCTCCCTTTTTGAATTGTAGCTCTTCTATAGTTTTCTGGAGATTATTTCTAATATCCCAGTCACGCTTAGTGAGTGGAACATTTTGTTATTCATTTCCTTTCCTTTAAGTTGCTTTTATTTTTCTTGACTTAAATCCCTTGTAATCACATTGGGTGATATCTCTCATTTTCCCCTTGAAGTTATTTTGTTTTCTTCATTTCTCAGGGGCAGTCCAGTTATTTCCTGTGGGGATGCGTGTACCTTCGTTGCCTGCGTGTTTCATATACGCCTGTGTCAGACAAATAATTGTGCCGTTGATAGGATCTCCAAATGTTTTAGGATTTGCCTTGATTAGCAGAGAATTATGCATGTATAAGATTAGTTATTAAAGTAGTAATTACTTAAAGACCTAATGTGATTGTTATGAATGTAAATAATAATGAATATCACTTCAGATGTAGCTCTTTGGTCTGATAAAATGTAATCTTCATATGTAATTAACTATCACTCAAGTTCCTTATTTTATAAAGCCATTTTTTTGAGGGGATACACAAAAAGCTGTATATATTTAATGTATGTAACTTGAATCTGGAGACAAGTACATCCATGAAGCCTTACCACACTCTGTACCGTAAACCTGTCCTCACCTCTGGAAGTTTCCTCCACTCTTTTCTTTTCTTTCTTTTTTTTTTTTTTTGGTATTGGGGATCGAACTCGGGGCCTTGTGCTTTCAAGGCAAGCACTCTAACCACTGAGCTAAATCCCCAGCCCCCCTCCACTCTTTTCTTGTGATGACACTCAACACAAGATGCCCTCTTCTCAAAGTTTTAAGTATAAATATTCACATCTTTTATTTAAGTAAACTTTATATTTGTACAGTGTTGGGTAATCTACATAACGAGCTTGTTTGCTTGGGTAAGACAATATGACTTCACAGTTTTATGGAAAACATTGGGTTGAACTTTGGCAGCAATAAAAATATGGTAATGAATACCATTAACAGTTGTTACCACTGGGTCACAGGAAGTTCTCCTTTTCTCCTTTTGCTTACCAATATTTGAAAATTTATTTATAATAACCACATATTTCTTTATTTAAAAACAAATAACATTTTAAACAGTGTGTTTTTCAGCAGGGCTCAGAGACCCATGAAAAGAGAGAAAGAAGGGCGCGTATGCTGTAATTCTGTTCCTCCACTGGTTCGTATGGGGATTGAGCCAATATATTTTTATATTCTTCATTCTTTCTACGTATGCATTATTTAAGCAAGTGACCATATTTAATTTTTAAAAATATTTATGTTTGTATAAGAAAATAAAAATGTGAGCCCTGGAGATTTCCTACTTGCAAATGGTCTTCATAGTTTTTCTTGGCCACAGTATAATGTGTTCTAAGCCTCTAGGGCTGCTAGAACAAAAAGCAAATATGTTTTCTCTCAGTTCTGGAGGCCAGAAGGTCAAGATCAAGGTGTTGGCATGTTGGGTCTTTCTGAGGACCTCTTCCCTCTGTGTCTGTGTCCAGATTTCCTCTTAAAAGGACACTGGTCATAGTGGAGCAGGGTCCATGCAAGAGCCCTCATTTTATCTAACTCTGTAAGGGTCCTGTCTCCAAATGAGCTTCTGTTCTGAGGTACTGAAGGTCAGGACTCCAATGTAAGAGTTTTGGGGGATACGCAATTCAGTCCACAACAGCACCTGGGATGGTTTCCTATGTGTCGAGATGCTCTTTGGACTTATACACACACCGTGGCTCTCATGTAGTGGTGTTTCACTTCATTTGAGTTGGGAGCTCCTCCGAGAATGAGCAGTAGGGGCCCACCCAGAGAAGTGCACGTACTCACTAAATTTCACGCTGATGCGTTTACAGACAGTGACTCCCATTCGCAGCCCTCACTGTCTGTGGCCCTTTAGGATCAATAAGCCCTGGTACAGATGCTATTGCAACCAGGAAGATGGAATTCAGAGATCACAATAATCAACCAGCTATTTATAAGTCACAAAACTTAACAAGGTTCATCAGTACCAAAGGACAATTTTAGTAATTTTCACCCAAACATTTCTAGTCCATTGGCTGTACACTTAACAGTTTACAAAATTGAAAGGGCCTGTAGAACTGTGGTGGACTTATTGTGGGCACTTTGAGCAGGAATGCCCAGCTGGACTGAGTTGGTGTGGTTCTGGGAGTAGAGGATCCACCTGAAGATTGTTGCTGACGCAACATAAAGGAGAACGGGAGCAGAAGATAGCAGGTGGCTGTTTTCTGGGAGAGAAGCTCTGCTCTGGCTGGTTTCCCTGAATGAACTCACCTGTTCTGGTCACAGAAGGAGTTCTGGCCCTTGCTATCGTCAAGGATGGCTGCTGTTCGCTTCCGGGGAGCTCTGGTCATCATCTCTGCTGTAAGCCTCCTATCCTGGCTCCAGTATAGATTTCTTCAGCCTTTTAGTGTAGACACAGATGTACATGGGATATTGCTGTGGACTTCCAGCCCTTGAATGGATCTTTCAGGTCTCCAGTGCATAGATAGACATTCTGCACTCTTCCTGCATTTGGCTTATGTGTGAATGTTGTAACTTGTAAGTGTCCTATATTAAATCTGTTCTCTTGCAAACCATTGACTCTAGAAAAGTAACTATTAAAACAACTCATTTTCATTCCAGCAAAATCCAACTCTAAGCACCAGCCCTTGGGACTCCTGAATGACTGGAGCACTGTTCTGTTTTCAGAGGTCTCTTCACACCAAATGCTAAGCACAGGAGCACACTTTTAATTCAACAGCGAGGTGGGGCGGGAGATTCGGCTACACTCCTAGCTCTGGCTATTTGTAGGGATGGTATGAGGACTGCTGACTACTTGGGTTGAGTTTCTGCTTGGAGCCTTTTTTGAACTAGAACCTGAATTCCTTCAGTGCTTGAGACTCAAAAGGGACTTCACAGAGTCTAATTTCTAGGGCTGGTCCTCTAAATAGTCCCTAAAGCATAGACTTGGTTGTTTAGCCTTGTTATTGTTTGAAAAATAAAGAAAACAGAAAGACCAAAGTCAGCATCTGTAGAATGGACCCTATACCATGTCTCTAGAACTTTCTATGGAATGTAGACCTTGAACTACCGACACGGAGACTAGTTTGATGACCATGTTTTCTTCTGGTACCTTATATAAACGGGCCAATCTTGAGGCTAGGTACTAGTTTTTGTTTTCGTTAGTACAGTGCTTTGGGAGGCTTTGTGAGTCAGGAAAAAATTAATTTATGGGTTCAGTTTTGTTCAGTGTTCTTAGGCATTAAATGATTCCTGGCAGTTTTTGTTTTGACGGTCATAGATTTAAGTCCACTGTCAAAACAAAATTTAAAATGTTTATTCAAAGGTATAGTGAAACTGGAAATCACATAAAATTCTGCATTATATAGCTACACGAGCATTCTGAATACAGGTCAGAAATACAGTAAAGGGGAAGAGAGGCTTCCAAATGTACTGGAAATTCTTTACCTAACTAGAACATTTTAATGTGTCTTTACTTTTGTGTGAATGCATTTTATTTTCTTTGTTCATTCATGGGAAAAATTATACACTTTTGGACCTACGTTATAGTTGTTTTTACTGGAAAGTAATTATATGCTAAAAATTAACAAAGCTTTATTCAACACAGATTGAATAATGTATGAAATGAATTTAATATATAAAATAAACTTATTTAAAGGAAGTTAGATCTTATATTTGATAAATTAAATAACTTATCAATATTATCATATTTTAATTTCCTTTGTCATATATGAAAAATGCTGGGCATGGTGGTGCATGCTTGTAATGCTAGCATTTGGGAGGCTGAGCCAGGAGGATTGTTGCAAGTTCGAGGCTAGCCTGAGGTGCATAGTGAGAACCTACCTGAAAAAAAAACAAAACAAAAACAAAACAAAAACCCAAAATGAAAACTTTTTCCAAGTACAAGTTGGTTTTTTTTTTTTCTCACTTAACCCTTGTCTGTACTATTTAGGTAAAGAAAATACCACATAGTTTCTCTGGTGTGAGAAACTGAAAGTGTAAATAAAGACTAAGATGTATTATATTGGGAAAGGGAAGAAAATGTCCAAATGGGAAAGGGAACAAGGGAGGGAGAATGGAATAGAGGACAACAGAAATAAGAAATGGAAGGAAAAAATGGAAACAAAGCTTTTGTAAATAGAGAGGGATGGGGGGGTGAGGGGAGGGGAATGGGAAAAAAAGAAGCAACAAGATATGTCATGTACAGGCACAAGTCCCCTATGATGAATGTTATCACTATGTACATCTAAAATGTACCATTAAAATAAAATAAAAGGAAAATTGTGACTATACAAAACTAATGTTTTCCAGTAAGACTCTAGAAATGATTTATGGATTATGTATTATATGAAAGAAATAATTAAAACAATAGCATATAGACTAAATAATGATCAACTTTTAACTTTTTAGGTAAACTAATCAACTTTTTAATAAACAGCAACTTTTAGCGATAGAAATGGCAGTATTTACAGTTTTGGGGTACAGGTAGCAAGAATTCCTTAAGAGCAATTTTAAAAAACCAACTCAAATTTTATCAACTTTTCCACTGTCTTTTATTCCTGATCCAGGAACAAAGTCAATATACTTGATTACGTTGATAGTAGATTTTCTTTCTCAGGTAATTCTATTGTTTCTATATTTTGTAATGATTGCCAAGAGGGAAAAATCCTGACTGTGCAGTGTGTATTTTTACTACCTCTGTGCCAGAATAGCAAAAGGGATCGTAAGGGATTTGGAGTCAAAGTGACTTGAATTTTAATTCCAATTTTGTCACTCAATTTGGGGCTACTGTTTAAGTCACTCAAGCTCTCTAAACTTTGGTTTCTTGGTCTGCAACACAGAGAGAGTAATGGTGAGAATATCTGTCTGGCTGAGTTGTAGGATTAAATGTGAAGTGCATCCCATGAGCGGCATGTGACTGTTGGTTCTGTTCTTGTCTAGTGGAGATATGAAGGAAAAGGAGTTATCCAGACAGCAGATGGTCACGGGCGAGTTTTAAAAATGGGGGAAGGGAAATGGCAGAGAAAAAACTCAACTTGAAAAACCAACTCCGGAATAATCAGGAATCGATTGTTCAGTAAAATGAAGATGCTTTCTGTTTCTTGCCAGCATATTTATATGGAAGCGTGTAACTTGGGGCCAGTTTTGTTACTTGGCGTGTTCCTGGCCATTTGTCTAAAGGAAATGCTCAGCAGCTGTTGCTTTGGGAGGCAGATGGATGGATGGCACTTATGAATTGTATTATTCTGATGGAGAAACTGAGGCACCAAGTGGTTAATTGTTTCCCCCAACCTTCCATATTTGTGAAACGTCAAATTAGAAATTACAGTTCCTGCATTTCCTCTGCCTTCCAGCCACTCGTTGTGGAAAGGAATTGCCAGTGGATAAGATGGTGGATGTGGGAGGCTTTCTCGAAGGGAGACCAGCTGAAGAGCCGTGTTTTTGTCTGGTACAGATGGCCAACTGGTGGTGCTTCCCTCCTGTAGCCACCCACCCTCAAATGACAGCTTTTTGCATCTTCTTGTCTAATTAAACCACCAACAGAGAATGCCAGTTATCTGCTTGTGTGACACCTCTGAATATTAAGCAGCTTCTGCAATTAATTATTTTTTGAAAGGCTTGATCCTACATAATTAAATAAATCTTTGAGAATTAGTAATAGGTTAGCATGGTATACGGGTTGAAAACCACTCTGAGAACAACTTGGCTTGGGGGAGCCCTTTGCATCCAGTGTAGCGTCTGCATCCATCAGTCCTCGCCGAGCCGCGCGCTCCCTGCACTAACACCACCATGTGTTTCTTCTTTTCTCTATTTTCCTGTGCGCCCAAGTAGAACCAATTGTTTCTGTACAGGGTAAGATATAAAAATGGAGGTTTGCTTAAATAACTTACTGCCTAACAAGGCAGTCTGTGTAGTACACCAGAATATGCCACAAGCAGCTGTCTGGCTCATGTTGCCCTCTGGGTTGTGATTGTGATGCTATTCAGTAACTTTGTGCCTTTCTTTGCTGGCAGCGACACTGAGACAGATAATGGATGCTGGCAAGACCTGGAAATCAAAGGGCTGGGAGGGACACCTTTAATCAGCTGGTCCTGTCTCTGCAGAGCTTGTGGGGCTGTACAGAGCTGGGCCACCCCAGAGGACCCTGCGGGATGCCACACTGGATGGCCCACCCTTTTCACCACACGGGCGGGATAATGTCTTGGGAATTCTGTGGCAAGCCTTGAATTTTAAAGATCCTGCGAAGATTTCAGGGCTCTTCTCAGGGATTTGACTTTTTGTTAGATAAACCTAGGAGTGCCACCTGGCTCAGTAATTTAGGTGTAAGGATAATGGTTCCAAGGCTAATTATTGTTGTAATAATGAATAAACATTGAAAGAGATATGCTATATTGTGTCTTTTGACATAGTAATTTTTAATAATAGTTACTATATTTGTATATGGATTTTGAATTCAGAAATTATAAGAGATAGGAAACATTTCCCCTCAGCCATTCTGAGTCACCATCTAAAGAAATAAAAATTACCGTTGTTCATTTCTTGAATATCCTCCAGGAGACTTTTTAATGCATAAAAGTCCCCCTGTCCTTCTTCCTTCCTCTTTCCTTCCCTCATTTTTCATGGTGCAAATAGTGACATTTCATACTGTGTCCTTACTGAGTCCCCAGCAGTCAATCCTGTGTGGACTAAGTGATTATTAGCAACTTCCCCATTAGGATTCTGCTCCAGCCGAGTAACTCGCCCAGAGCAGCATGGTGAGGTGGTGGGGTTGGAGAACAAGGCCTGGCTGACCTGGTCAGCTCCCGATCTTCATCACCAGGCTGTTTTGCTTCATCCTGCTGGTGAGGACTCCTGGGTTCCTGCCGCCTCCATGGGGTCTCTGGAAGCTCAGAGTGGTGCTGGCTTCTGTACATGGACACCGGCCAGTGATTTGAAAGTGTGACAAAGCTCATCCAGGTCTGCATCTGTCACCATTTCTTTTTTTTACCACCCCATGTGGTCAAACACACGTAATATGAAATTTACGTTTTAACCATTTTAAATATTTTGGGTATATACCTGCAAGTAAAATTGTGGCATCAAATGGCTATCTACTGTATTGGGCCTACCTGCCAATATACTTCAGGGCTGTTCTTACCTCAGGTCCCTTTTGAAGGCAGGGCAAGGCCTGGAGGAACACCCAGCCCAGAAGCCAGGTCTGGTGGGCATGCAGCTCAGTGTACCTGGTCAGACCCCCCGCTCCTACCTGAGCCCACTGGCAACCTTGCTCTGCCTTGGTGTGGCCACATCTTCTTGCTGTTTACTCCCCAGCAGAAAGGCTTTCCTGACCTTTGCTACTGTACAAGATGCACCCCCAAAATGTAAAGGAGCCTTCTCATTTCATCGGTAACGTTTCTTCTTTGTCTTTCCTGGATAATGGCTCGCTTTGGCACAACATACTGGAAGTAACATTTGAGTAATCATACCATAACTTTTTCATTCAGTAAGCCAAATCATTGTTAGATCCATTCACCCTCCACTTTTACATTGTATTTTTAAAAAATTCCTCCCTGGGAAGAGGATGGGGAATGTTGCTCTTTTGTGGCCTAATATTGTGGCCTAATGTTGCAGGACACATCATGTATTTTGAAGACTCTCTAGATTAGTGACTCAGTTTAGCAATTTACATGAGTCGTTTTTCTCACTTGCCAGCCTCAGCACTCTGAAGATGTTTCTGGGGAATGACAAGATCACTTTCATCACTCAGGCCCCAGTGTGGCCCATGCTCAGTCCCACAGGGAGGTACTGCCATGTTCCAAGCTGTACTCAGTATGCATACTCCAGGGCTTAGCTGCCACTAGGATGGAGGCAGAACGCTTAGTCTGTAGTGTGATCCATTCTCTACCCGTCTTCTGTTTGTCTCTGAATATGGCCATTTATCACAGTGGTGTCTTATTCTAATTATAAAGCAAATTAATATTTGACTAAAAAAACTTGGAAAAATCACACACTCCCCATACCCCACTGCAAATATTATAACCCCCACTGCATAAAATTCTAACACAGGTACTATTTAATAGCCTCTTCCTTTCTTTTCGAGATTGTGTTAGTGTTTTTCTACAGTAACAAATTATTTTACCATACAATTTAGTGGTAATATTCATAGCATAATATGGTTATGCTATAATTTATTTAAACATTTTTGTATTGTTGGAATTTGGACTATGTGTGTTTTTGGGTGTTATACATGAACATCTTGGTATGTATGTTTATGAAAATTAATGCTATTTTTTGGGGGTGCTGGGGGAATTAATGGTATTTTAAATGCTTCTATTGCAAGATGTATGGAAAAGTCTGTTTTATTACAAGTGACCCCAACCTACAGGGGTGCAAGTTGATGAGACAGAGAGACAGCGGAAAGGGAACCCTTTTCCTATGAGTCCCTGTGAAGAGTACCTAGGTGCTGACCCCAAAGCCAGAGAGCTCAGGCCACATTCAATGTCCCCCACCAGTTTGCCAGTTTCATTTCAAAAATTATTTTATTAGTATATGTTTGTGGTACATAATGTTTATGTTCCTTGTGGGGAGTTGGCATGGAGGCATAAAACATCCCAATTCTTTTATTGTCCCCTTTTCCTCCCATCCTTCCCCACTCCCTCCATCCCATGGTCCCCTTCTCATTTGAGAAAGATCTGTCTCCCTACTTGGTATTATCTATCTTTTATTTTTCTCTTTATTTATATTATGAGTTTCTCAAATAAGAGAAACCATGTGATATCTAAGCTTCTGTGTCTGCTTTATTTCACTTAACGTGTTCTCAATGTGCAATCATTTTCCTACAAATGACTCAAGTTTGTCCTTGTTTATGGCAGAGTAGTACTCCGTTGTGTATAAATACCACACTTTCTTTTGCCATTCATCTATTAATGGACATATAGGCTGCTTCTAAGATTTAGCTGTTTTGAATTGTACTGCTATAAGCACAGGTATGCATGGACCAGCACAATTCGAAGTAGTGATATGTCTTGAGGCATTTGGGTTGATTCATTTTCTCCTTGCCTGCTATTCACAGTCCCCATCAGTGAAAATCTTGGAAACACCCCTAACAAATCGTCACAATGGCTGTCTGTTGCGCAGGAGTGAGGGGTCCATTTTGGAGGTAGCCCGCGGTTCCTTGGGCTTTTCTTCACTTCTTACTTGCTAACAAGCAGCTTCCCATCATGCTGTTCCCACTGTTCCCCTGGTGCATTGCTGTGCTTGGCGATGTACCACAGACACGGCTTTCTCTCCCCCATTGTGTTCAGCCACAAGCTGAATTATTTTTGGGTGGTGGAATAGATCTAATTTTTTTAACTTATATTTATTTTTATTTGTACATGAACATAACATACTTTGATTATATTTTCTGATGAGAATAACATCACAATCAAAAACCTACATATTTCTACCAGTTGATTGAATCAAATAAATCATAGGTGTGGTAAATAATATGTCATTAAAACAAATATCTTTCTATAAATTTTCTAAAATTTCTTCAGAGTACAGAGCCATTCGAAGTGGTTCCGGTTGCTCTGGTCACACAAAGTGAACATAAATAATGTGGTATGTATTGTTTAGTAAAGGGCCCAAAATGTACACAGAAAGTATAAAAGGAGACTATAAAAATCCATTTCTACAGTGCAGTAAATTTTGCCAGCATCTAGACTGTGAGGGCTGAAGAAACTTGAGGACTATCTAACCTGTGTGTTTGACCGCCAAGGAACTGGGCCCCACAGCTTTAAGTGCCTTGCTTAAGGCCACCAAGCTTACATTGATTCAAATGTCCTTATTTACATTTGCTTCTGTCCTTAGGACTCAGGCCTGTGAGGTGCTGTGGCTGCTCATCAGAGCTGCACTTCATTACCCGAAGCTCCGGGAGGCCTGTTGTGGACAGCACTAGCGCAGCTCCTCAGGGACTGGCCCAGGGCTGCAGACTCCTGCTGACTTGTTGACTCTTCCCCTAGGTCGTCAAGCTTACTTCTGATGACAAGGGTGCCTGGGGGATGCAGAGGTATAAAGGCCTGGTACCCCCAGACCTAAATGGGACAACTCTCGAGGGCCTTTGAGATCAGCCACAGCCTTCGCTGTGCCTGCGTGGCCCTGTGCCTCCTTCTGCCCAGTCCTGCTTCCTGCCTTCCTCCAGGCAGGCATCCTGAGAGCGCTTCCTGTGAATGTCCCATGTGCAGATTCCACTTGAGCCTGTTTGCCAGGGAGCTGAACTGGGACACTAGACAAACCTTTTGGGGGACATTTTGGATCAACTGAATCTTTCCAAAAAATTATACCAAGAATTTTGAATTGATTTTTTTTTTAACAAAAATCTTTATTCATTTTTTTTTTAGTAAATAAACAGAGGTTTTTGAAGGGGTTCTATTAACTATGAATATGTATTACATAAACACATACATGCATTATATACGACATGTATTGTGTGAAGTCATACACACATGGCATACGTTTCTGGTGATATTCCAGCATTTCAGTAGGACTTCATTTGGGACAATTTGGCAAAGATGTATTTTATTAATTTATTATTTGCTTTCATTCTTTTCTTTCTTTCTCCAGCAAATCATTATTGATCATCATTTTTTCTTTTTGATTTTTTGAGATAAGGCCTTGCTATGTAGCCCAGGCTGGCCTTGAACTAGTGGCAATCCTCCTGCCTCAGCCTCCTGAGTGCTGGGATTACAGGCGTAGGTTACCATGCTGGCTTGTCACTATTAAAGGAGGAAGAAAGTTCCTTGAATCTTGTGTTTGGGAAGAAGAGAGATATGACTGCTGAGGAAAAGAGATGATATTTATGATTTTATGGAAGATAAATCTGAGGATTTACACAAAAGAAAAATGCACAAAATAAGATGGCAAATACCTGTGTCTCTCTTATTTAGAATTAATATTTGTTAATAAATATCTTTTTTGATCTTTCAAAATGTAATAGGATATTATAAACCAAGGGCTTGGGCTTTTCTCCTGGCAGCACTGTAGAGCCCCATTCTGACTGCTCAGGGTTTGGCTGAATCAGTGAATCTCTGACACCGGCCGTACTGAAAGTGAGTGTTACAACGTGGCCTCAAGGAGCAGGTGATGAAACATTCAAAGCAGAGCCCACTTTTCCTGTATACGGGCATTTGCTGTTACGTTAGGAGGGTACAGATTGAACTGCAGACAGTGAAACTTCATGAACAAACCCTTTGGGAAAATAGCTCTTGTATGACACAGTAAGTAGCATGTGGAAAGCCTTCGCATTGGCGGAGGTTGCCTGGCTTGTGAGTGAGGGGTTTAGAATCCTTAAGAATTCATAAGTAACTGCTCATATTTCTAAGGAAGTTTCTCCTCCTCTTTCCCTGTTCCAGTAATCCTGTTGCTGAGTCACAGGAGTTAGAAAACTGGGAATTGCTTTGGAATTCTCCTTATCGGACACACCCGATGGATTTAGGCTTCTAAAGAATTGTTCAACTTCCTTTCTTCCTCTTTGTGCTTACTTCTCCTGCCCTTATTTGCGGGACGGCATCAGGTCTGGACTGAACTATTGCAGATGCCTCTGAACTGGTTCTGATAATCTTTAATCTTGCTGCCCTGACACCTACTGGCCACCCCAGGCAGGGTTTACATGGCCCCAGGGAGCTTCGGAAAATGCAAATCTGGCTTGGCCTTCCTAATCACTCCAAACCCCACAGCGAGGCAGTGCAGCCCTCTGCACCCGGGCCTCAGCCAGGGGGTGGCAAGACCTCGGCAGTTTGTGGGCTTTGTGTGGCTGTGTCAGTGAGATGGGTGAGGAGAAGCTGGTGGGCAGGGTCCCAGGTGTATTTGAGAGTATCTGCTGAATCTCTGTGAGCCTCTTGGAACCACACAGATTAGATCACCTAGGTGGGGAGAGATTGAGTGGACTTTGTGTACCGGGCGAGTGGAAGGGAAAAGTGGTGGTCGGTGGGACAAGATGTGGCTGAGCCTTGCAGACATGAACAAGAAAGTAGCCAGTGTCGCGTGGAAGGGATGGGTCAGAAGCCATGTTTCTCTTTTTCTTTACCTTCTTCTTCCTCCTTTCTCCCTCTCCAGTTTCCTTCGTTTTCCTTTTTATTTCTCTTTTTTGTCCTCTGCCTTTAGTTTTGGCAGATATATTACATTTTTTCTTCTTTTTACGAAGAATCTTTTGATCGTAGTGGTATAGAGAAAAATGGTAGGCAACATCTGTAGAAATGCAAAATAAATTTGGGCTCAGAAGAGGGATTGAAATTACTGAGATGACAAGTAAAGTGGTTTATTCATTAAATTTGGCGTCACCAGCTTTAAAATCAGTTGTAAATAAATCAAGTGGTGCATTATGCAAGGCATATTGCCTGGTGCATAAATCTAGTAGCATTACTGCTGTTAAAGTAAAGTGCAAGTCCAAGATGATGGGTTGTGAACCCAAATGGGAAAATGTCAGGTTAGGTCATACAGCACAGTGTTGAAGACCTCTCAACCCCTACCAATCATGCATAAGGTATTGAATTTATTTGGTACTGAGTTTATTTGTGGATCAAAATTTGCATGAAATATTTATGACTTCTTACCGCCAGTTTGAGAAGCTCAAGATGAATACTAAGCTTCCAAGCTTCTGTATCTCAGTTATAACCAGCAGCGCTAGAACAAGTCCACATCAGCACTTCTGTGGTACTTAATTTATGGTGTTCTTGCACTTTCTGTGTTTGGTTTAAAATATGTGCAGAGGCCCTAGCATTATGTCCAGCTCTTTGCTCATTGGTTTTCACAATCTCATGTCTGACCTGCATGAGAGTAACTTTAGGTGCTTGTTTTGGTGCAGATTTCTGGATCTCTAAGATTCCCCCCATCTGCCCCGGCCTGCTCCCAGATCTCCGAGTTTAGAGTACTCAGAGCCACTCAGGCAGTGGCTCGTGGGGTTCTGCAGTTTGTTTTAAAGGCACCAGTGCCCCTTTTCTGAGCATGCCCACATGGTGTCTTCTGAGTATGTGTTATGAGATGAAGGCTAGTGTCACAAGAGTGTGGACTGAAGCGTAGGGATATCCCCTAAGCTCTAACTGTGTTGGTGATGGCAGCTGTGGTTTGTGATCAGAAATTGTTGACTTGGCATTAGAAAGTACTGGTGGAGCCATTCACGTCACCCACATGGCAACGCTGGTGAGCTTCAAGGCGACAGTCTTAGTGGTAGGTGAGGGCTCCTGCATGGCCCTGGGAAACCCTTACATCAAGCAGTGCCCACAACCCTACAGCTGTCCTGCCAGAGAGTCTCAGGCACAACAGTATTTGCCTGCTGGATTCATGCATGGGAGGCTTTTCAGAGTGTGATCCTGACCTTGAACAAAACCACACAGGGAAGTGGGCTGATTTGTGGGCTGTGAATTGTGCCTGAGCCGTAGCCAAATTCATCTGCTGCTCTGTGCCACTTCCCGGTCTCGGCTAGCCAGCCTTTCTGCTGCTCCGGTGGAGCAGACCTGCAGTAAAACTCGGATCAGATGCACACTCAGCCAGCCCCCAGTCTCAGTGCACGGAACAGAAAATCACGTCATGATCTTTCTTCTTGCTTTTCAGCCCAGGCGATGGCGTCTCAGAGGTATTTGATTGTGTTTTCCTGCTCAGAACCACTCCTTCTTCTGTGTCTGTTTGGCTACTTCTGTCTCTGGCAATGTATTTCCTAATAAAGTGCATCATCTGTTTTATTCAATAGAAGTATTATCCATCGTATACTTACATGACATCCAGACAAAAGTGTTGAATTTATTCCAAGAATTTTTCAGACAGCTCTAGTATTGTGGGGATGTGAGCATTTGCTGCTGATTCCAAGAACTGCTGTCCTCAGTTGTACTGACCAGACTCCTCAGGAGCAGGGGGCGGTGGAGGGGTCGTGACTTGTGCTCCTGTCTTGGCCGAACACATCCCCGTCCTGCCTGCCCAGAGCCCACAGCTCGCCTTGGCCCTGGTCTAGAATGTCCTGCAGGCCTTGGGACTGTGGTACTTATGGACACTTCTGCATGGCTGCTCACACATAGCTGGCGAGGAGGGTAAAGCCAGGCAGAGGGCACAGCGTTTGTCCTTCAGGGACTCCAACAGTGTTGCCTGTTGGTTGCTGAATTCTTGCTCAGTTTCTCTGATAATTGTAGACTCTGGGCCTTGTCTGTCTAGACTATGGCACTTACCAGCATGGCCCAGCCTTACCTGACCTCTCTGGGACACACCCCTTGGCAGAGTGATTTTGGTGACCTTCTTCACTGGCCCTTGCCTCTCTCACTGCAATATCTCTCAGATCCCCACCTGGCAGTGCTGGCCTTTAGTACTGGCTCCGCCTACCTCTGTTTCCACGAGAAGCTAGAACTTAGCCAGATTTTGATGTGAGGTCTATGTGGGCAGGTGCTGTAGGATTTGCTTATTCTCTTATTCCTAGGTAGCAGTGCTCAGTAAAAGTTAGTCAAAAGTGGTGGAATGAAGCTGTGTTCAGACTTTGGCATTTTGAAAAGGAAGCATACATTTTATGATTCTAAACCTAGAAGGGAAATTATTTAAATAAGAGAACATGAAAGCATGATTCTTCTCCTATTTACATTAATTGCTATATTCCTCTGTTATTAAGAAATATTTCCTATGTTGTTTCCAGATCTTAGGAGTGACAGATAAAAATTGCTTTGCCATGCTAAAAACCATTTACAGTCCCTCCCTGTAATCTGAACTATACACAGTAGGGGAAAAAAAATCTCTCCAAATCAAGGGGTTAAGCTGGGACCTAAAAATCTAGAACATGTAATTAATGTTCATGACTTTGAAACAAATCCTTTCCCCTTTCTCCTTGGCAAGTGATATTGAACCAAAAGATATATATTTTTCCTTCATTCCAATTATAATTCGTTGTAAAACAAGAAGAAAAAAAATCACTGATAATATTTACTGCCTTAACTAAATCAATTGCTTGCCTGTAGTTTCCTTAATATTGCAATGCGAGTGACTGATCTGAATTAAAGCCCAAGCTGAACTAGCATAGTACTGATTCATCCTTTGCATTTTATTTGTTTGTTTTTTAACTGGTGTGGCGCTAGCATTATTGCCCATTGGTCCCTGACCTTGTGCTGAGTCTCTTTGATAATCCCAGACTCTGGACCTTGTCACTTGAGAGCCGTGGCAACTAGCAGCTTACAGGTCACTGCTGCTTGTCTAATGAGCACTTGGGGCTGATGTCACTGTCAAACATCTGCATGGACCATTGTCTTAGGATATTTTATTTTTTTCCTAAATAGAAGGGAGTGGTGAGAGCAAAAAGACCCTTAAGGTAAAGTCAAGCTGTTATGAGAACACAGATTTTAAAGGAGCATAATGTACCTCAAGATGGGAAGAGTCTAATGAACCCTGCAGTAGTGGTGTCCGTATGTTTAAGTGCAGGAAAATGAATGAAAAGGGGATTCCAATATCTGTGCTAAGGAAAGCTCCAAGGAGCAGCTGTCGTGCAGTGATTAGCATTTGTACAAAGCTGTAAATTTGCAAACATTTTCTCATCAGAGCCTCTCAGGAAGGGTAAGATTGTTTCCTAACCTCATTTTACACGTGAGAATTTGGTGTGCCAAAAGTTGCTACACTTCATGTAAATGGCAGAGTTGAAAATCAGACCTAGGTCTTTTGACCATGAATCTTACTCCTGTCCACACACCACCCTCTGGAACAGTGCCCACCACAAGTGCTTTTGAAGCCAAGAGTGGGCCAACTAATCAGATTTGCCCTGGGTTCCCTGAAAACTGGGGTTGGTGGGACCTGGTTACTTTTCATGCAGTTTTATTTTTTATTTTTTTGAGACAAGGTCTCACTAGATAGTTCAGGCTGATCTATGTAGTCCAGGATAGCCTTTAACTCATAGCCTCCTCCTGCCTCAGCCTCCCGAGTGCTGGGATTACAGGCATGCGCCACAACACCCAGCTTTATTTTGGTTTTTTAAGATTTACTCAGGATTATTCCTCTACCATACCGTTGCTTATTTGATCCAAATTCTTGAATAAATTTTGGCGTTTATCTACCTGTAGTATCCTTGATTAAAAATATATGTCAAATCTACAATAAGAGAAATTGGAAGTATGTTCAAAGTTGGTTTGGTTTTCATTCTTTTTTGGGGGGAATGATGTAGGGCTGGGTGGTTGGATTTAAATGGTGATGTAGAGGTTGGGGATTTAGCTCAAGTGGTAGAGCACTTGCTTAGCAAGCACAAGGCCCTGAGTTTCATCCCCAGCACCCCCCACCAATTAGTGTTCTAAGTCATACTGTCTCTGACAGGAAGTAGAATGAAAGCCCTGTTGTTCTGCCAAAATACATTTTCCTTTTGAACTCCTTATTCACTGTGAGTTTTGCTTCTTTTTTGGTGAATGAAGAGACATTAACTTAGATTTACTCTCGAGCTATTTTACTCTTGAGCTACTTGCCTACAACTCATTACCTACAATTCTCAATTCCAAAGACCTCTGAAAAGCTTCAATTTTTCCATAAGTTTGATGCAAATGTATTTGAGCAAAAGGACAGCCCTAAACTAAGATGAGGTTATCTCGAGTCTTTATCTCCTGTAGTGCGGGTATTTATGTGTTCTGCTACAGGAGTATTAAGATAAGGTGATACCCAAATCCCAGTTAGAGTACTTCCTCACATATGTGAATATATTCCAGAATTCTGCAGTGCATCTAGCCCCAAGGCTTTCAGTGAGGCTTGTAAGAATTTCAGGGAGAAAAGGGAGAATCTGTGTGAATAATTCAGAACGATGGAGAAACACAGTGTAGTCACTACATTACTTTCCTTCACATTGGTGCCTTCCATGAGGGAAGACCACATCTCTACCCTGATAATTCTGACACACTCGTAGCTTTCTTTGGCAAATAAATGTGAGGAGAGGAGACGAGCCACTTCTAGACAAAGCTTTAAGAGCCAGCAGGTAGCTCTCCATTTGTTCTCCCCTCTGCCGAGAGCTCAGCCTCTTCCAGGTGGAGCTTGGGGCCTGTCAGCCTTGGTCCCCCTTGAAGCCTGGCCAAGAGCTGTGGCTGATCTGCCCTGGAGTTGGAGTGTGAATGTGAAGGAAGCAGTCATTGCTTAAGCCTCTATAGTATGACCTCATCTGTCATTGCTGACACAGAAAATGATGCCCCTAGGATGGAGTCGCCCACACATGTAACATCTGTGGGCCCCAGCAGAGCTAACATGACACACGCAGGTGTGTCCTCCAGGGGTGGCCGTCCTGCTGCACAGGGCAGTTGGGAAGAAGCCCCCATCAGCCTGGCCTGCTACACTGCCTCCTGTTCTTCCCCACTGTCTTCTGGTTTTGGTATCTAGGCCCAAGGCCAAGTAGCTGTAGCTCTTGACTTCCAAGTGCTCAAATGTGTTTAGATAGTAACACATGTTTTCTTAATTTTCCAGACTTGAAAAATCACATAATTTGTTTATTACAAGAAGTTAATCAACATAAAAATTTATAGAGAAAAAGGTTTATTTTCTCATTCTCTTTCTCCTTCCTCCCAACCCACCCTTAAGATGACCAGTGTTAATAATTTGATGTGTATCCTTCCATATCTTTTTCTGTGCTGGTCAAATGTAGATCAATACACAGAGTTACAGATATATAAAGTTACTTGTTTATATTATCCTACACTGAACATGACTTTTCCAAGGACATCCATTCAGTTATTAGATCTAACAAGACATAATTCTTTTAAATATTAATAGCTTCCTTACTGAATGCTTACTATATCCAAATCACTCTAATACACACTTTATGTGTGTTTAATCCCTTTATCAACAGTGAAGTAGGCACTGTTACTATCAGCATTTTCCATTTGAGAAAACAGAAGCCCAAATACATCGAGTCATTTGCGAGAGTCATCCAGCTTAGAAGTGGCAGAGTGAAAAACCCAGGCAGTCAGTCTGCACATGCCGTGCTCTTAACCTCTCAGTTTTCTTGCCTTCTACTTGCACAGTAATCCATGAATGAATGGGCAGTAATTTATTCAGCCATTTCCCTACTGATAGGAAGTTGAACTGATTTCCTCTGTGTGTGTGTGTGTGTGTGTGTGTGTGTGTGTGTGTGTACAGCTTCCAAAAGGGTTGACATAACACTGAAATACATATCGATACCTTTGTTTCTGTCAAAAAGAATGCCATGTTGGTTTCTTACAGTGCCTAATTTGGGAGAAGTCTGCCAGCTCCGGCAGTCTCAGACCTGCTTAGGCAGTGGGTCCTGTTACGGTAATTCTGGTGACTGGTGGGAATTCTTGCTTCATCTGATCCTCTGAGCACTCCCCATTTCCCTCTACTCCGTGGCAGAGAGGAGAGCCCTGCTTAAGTCAGCCAAGCCCACATTTAGAAACAGGAGGAAGTGAACTGGAAGGGATTATCTTCTCCTAGATATGTCAGATGCAATCACACAGCATGGATTTATGAAGCGAAGTGAAATATTTGTTTTGATTGCTCACTGATTAAGAATACACTCTAATGCACAATCTTGACGTTAGGCCAATGGCCCTACTGTACGAATGTAGGTCAGGGTTCCCAACTTCTTCTAATGCAGCAGTCTTGTTTCATTAAAGGATTATGCAAAGAGCCCTCCGTTGGGTCTGTACGATTGGCTGCTCCATCTTTGGTATTTAATATTGCAGAAGCCCCAGCAGTTGCCAATGCTATTGCCAGATGATTTGTAATGTCTTCACCCTCGTTGTTCGGTACAGACTTTGGAAAAACAATTAGCTGGGTTCTTTATGAAAAATGGGCATACCATACGAATAGTAGACATGTAATTTACTACTAAACTAATACATGAAAATACTTGAGTTTAAGTGTCAGACAAAATCCCCTCATGTTGCAGATGCTTAGAAATGGGTTTTTGCAAAAACCTGAAAATGATTTAAAATGAGAATAATTAAAAATCTCAAGAGGTGCGTTTTAAAAATTTAATCTAGAAGCACTGCAGGGTATTTATCAGCAGAATGCTACTGTATAAAAATTGTGCAGTGAAACAGATGTGGTTACTTAAAGGTAAATTATCCAGTGCAATGCATACATCAAAGACATAGCATACTTGCAAGATCTTGTATTTGTGCCTGGGAATTGCAATTTTCCCAGGCACAAATTGTGTAATTGTGTTGGGCAGGAATTAGGGGTGGATAAGCATATGGTGTTATCTCCGTTGGTTCTTTTAGAACAATGTAAGCTTTGAGGGAGCCAATAGTCACTTTGTACAGTACTGTCTATATTTGAAAGAAATGTGGGGTTGGGAATTTAGCTCAAGTGGTAATTGAGCTAAATTTACTTGAGTGGGGATTTAGCACAAGGCCCTGAGTTTGATCCCCAGCAGCCCCTCACCAAGTGTATTCAAGGCCTTAACGAGTGATGATTACATATGCAAGACCTTGTGCTATCACAAGTGAAGCGCCACATCACCTCTGTTCTGGAATATCACCATGTCCCTCCATCCCTCAGCAGCCCCCCAGGTCTGTATGCAGCTGCGTACAGACCAGGTGAAGGGCATGGGACCATTTAGGTGGGAGGCCTCGGCCGTAAACACACAGTGTGTGGACCTGTGCATGTGAGGGGAGGAATGTGACATGTACTGTGACCAACCCACATCATTTTCCACATCACTGTTTTCACCAACAAGAACTTGTTTCTACATCCCTGGTGCTGATTGAGATGCCCCTAACTTCACCAGTAAAATTTTGATTTCTGACATTGTTTATTTATTTATTTTATTTTAATTTTTTTTTGTAATTTTATTTTTTACCAAGAACATGTATTGGTACCTTGTATACATAGTGATCACACTCATCATAGTTATTTTGTACCTGTATATGATGTATCTTGGTTTTCCCCCCTTCCCCACTCCTCCCTTCTGCTCCCCCTTCCCTATTTATAGCAGATTTACTTTTATATATATATATATATATATTTTGATATTTGTCTATATTTCTCTTTCCCCTTTCTTTCCTTTTCCCCTTCCTTCTTTTCCCCCTTCACCTTTTCTAGTTCTCTCCTTTGACTATTACCTTCCTTTTATATAATATCTATTACACCGCTTTGTCCTTATTTACACTTATGGTTTCTCTTATCAGAGAAACAATTCGATGTGTACTCATGAGTGTCTGATTTATTTCACTTAAGAGTATGTAAGACTTAATGACCCACTGAAACAGAAAAAAAGAAGTTTCAGATTTCCCTCATTGTGGAATGGTTTCCCCCAAAGCCCTTTAGGGCTCTGCTTTCTTTCACTTGTAGAACAAGGGGTCTGGACCAAGATGGGTTTTCCTTCCCGGTGGCTCTGATGAGCTCAGGTGGTCTTCCTGACCCTGAGGGTGCTGCCAGAGCTAAGCCTGCCGCAGCCTGAAAGGGAAAGCCCTGGAGTATGGGCCATGACGGTTGATTGGCTGTATCAACTTGAGTAAGAGAAGCTCAACTAAATTGGTTCAGCAAGTCCACACCATAGCGTGTGGAAGACCCACCCCAGGGCACTTTGTCGCCTGGATGGTATAAAGGGGAAATGAAGAAGGACGGAACTGCTTCTGTTTCTTTGATGGAGCTCCAGTCTTTGCCTTCACCTTGGACGTCGCCTCCTGGCTTCCAGCACAGATTCTTCAGCTTCCAGCACAGACTCTTCAGCTTCCGGCGCAGACTCTTCAGCTTCCGTCACAGACCCATCGGTCTCCTGATACAGACTCTCGCAGGACACTGCAGTGAGCTCCAGACTTTCGACTGGGTCTTTTGGAGCTCCAGTGTGCAGACAGACACTCTGCACTCTTCCTCATCCGACTCTGTGGGTGGCCCTTGTGAGCCAATCTGTAAATTCTTATATATTCATATGTCTTGTATTATGTCTGTCTCTTTTGTAAATACTGACTGATACTGGGCCTTTTCCTCACGACGTGGATCCTGACTCGTCCCCATCGTATGACGGTGGATCCTGAGCTCTGTCCCTCAGCTGAGTCCAGCCAGCTCTGTTCTTGTCCTGATGAATGGGGTGTGTGGTGACGGTGCCAAGACTCTGCTGTAGGTGGGGCATTCTTTAGACTAAGAAGGACATCAAAAGGGGACATATGTAGGATCCAACTGCCTACCTTCAGTTTTTATGCAGTCATTGATCAAAAAACCACTGTGAGTGTAGTGTGCCTTCCTAGCTTTGCTTTTAAATTGAGTTCTGCTCTCTCAGCAGGCCACATAATTTGTTCGAGGCAGCAAAGACTCTTTGCTTTTGAATCTGAGAGTTGTCTTAGCGGAATAATGGGGCTGGCGTAGGTGTCTGTATTTAATCTCAATTCAAATATTATTTTTTAATAGAATTTTGCTTCAATGTCCATTTATTCTTTAATGATATAGTTATTCCTCATTACACAGAAATCTAATGTGAAAACTGAAAGGACAGGTGTAGATACTCATTCCATGTTCAGTACCAGTTGACTACGTTCAAGAAGTACGCTGATATCCTTGGCTGATACTCCGGTGAAAGGATTCTTTTATTTGTTCATCTGTTTCTATATTCCGTTTTGCCCTCTCTGTTCTGTCTCCTTTAGTTCTCATTATTTTGCTCATGTCCAAAGAGGTCACCCTAGACCTCGTGTTTGCCCACATCGTTAGAAAACAAGGAGAGTTGGCAGGTATCAGTTGCTTTTTCAGTTCAATTTTTTTTTTATCTGGGATAGTTAGTTTGACTCTCTTTGCCAGTTCATTGAGATAGTCTGTTATTAAACTATCTTCAAGTTATTGAGCTGTATTTTGTCATCAGTTTCTGGCTGGGGGCTTGAGACATAAACTAATTCAATGAATGCTTGTGTTACTGTTAGGGCACAGTGGTTCTCCTCCATTTGGAGAAGGACTGACCTAGGTTTACATACATACTTGTCCCTTACTAATTGGAGATCATTTAGTCAATGGGAGCCTCAAATTCAAAATGGAGATATTCTGACTTCACGAAATTGTTGCAAAAACATGTATAAATTCTCAAAAATAGTTCCTCTCAATTTACACTGACTATCCTACTCATAGTAAGGCCTGATCAAATGCCAAGCAGTCACTTTTAGTTCCTCTCTCTCTCTGTGTTGCGTATCTTTGTGTTTCAAGTCATGGGGACTCCTCTTTGTATTCCAAAAGTTCCTGTCTAAATCATACATTATTTCCCACAGATGGTCATGGCTGCTCTGGTAATTTTACCTTAAGTTTGTGCAATTTTTGGATGAATCTTTTTTGAATGGTGAGTGGTAGAAGCAGGGGTCCATGATGGAATAAGTGACTTTTGCTGGTGTCTTGACTTCGAGTGTTGGCTTCTGGCTGTTCAGGGGCTGTACATCATTGGTAACACAATTGCTTTTCACCATAGTTGTTTTTTGTCTCTGTCTTTTAAAAATAAATTCCTAAAACATCATGAGACCATTTGCTAAGCCCTGAGAGGTATTGCAAGGATTAGCTAATTGATTATTTTAAATGCTTTGAAACTGGCAGGGTGTTTGGTAAGAAAGGCAGGCTAAATAATTTTAGCGGGTTCCATGGGAGTACAAACTGTAGTAAATGGCTCTTTTAATTTGCTTTGGTATCCAGTAGAACTTGCTTATTGTGTAACATGTCCCATTAAAATGAGTTATGTCTGTTATTACATTTAAAACATGACCTGGGAAAATGCTTTAAATAAAAAAGAGGTGTTTGGAAAATATGCAAAGCCTTTGTTGGATGGAGTTGTAGCTACTGAAACCATTTGGATTTTTCTGACTCAACAGAACCCCTGTGAGTCATGGCTCATTTGTCAAGAGCTCACTGGGTGCTGAGTGCTGGAGTGGGTCACCAGGGCCCCCTGACTGAAGGACCTGCAGGCTAGAAGAGGGGCAGAGATAACAGCCAACATCCTGCAATAGGGCTTTTGTGACCTGGGCTACCTTGGATGGATAAAAAGGTACAGAGTGATAAAATGGTGGTTGGCTCCATCTGGGGGAAATCAAGAAGGATTCATAAAGCAGAAGGGACTTGAGTTGACCTTTAAGGAGTGAAGTTAGCCATATAATAAGGATGTAAAATGTTCCTGACAGAGAGAACAGCATATGAAGACAGCACCCCCTTCTCATTCAAACATCTTAATGAGTTTCTACTTCCTATACCTTTCTTCAATCTGATTCTTTGCTCTTTGCACATGGTAGATATTCAATTAATGCTTGTAAATGAATAGTAGTGGGTTGTAGGATTATATATAGCAATTTAAATTTTATTCATTGGACTCCTCTTTATTTTCTAACAACAAACCTGTCTTTTGTAATTCAAATATTTAAATTATTCAAGATGTGAGTGTCATATCCTGGATGCCTGTAGTCAGAGAGGTCAGTGAATTTGGGGCTTTTGTGGGGACAGTGCTGGGGTCTGGGGGTTATTACTGGGAACAAAGCCAGCATGATGGGCCCTGAGGGCTCAGAGTTTTTGATTGTTGTTGTAGATGATGGGAAAGCACTGGGATTATTAGGAGGTGCTAGGGTAAGAGTCTCTGGCAACATTGTGAAGATAAATTGGCTGTGGGAGAGACTGGGGACAGAAGAACCAACTGTGACACTTTTATAACCCAGGGGGAAGTACTGAGCTCTACATGATTGTGTGGGGCTAGCTGAGGCCGTGTATTTGGTTTTAGACAGGATAAGTTTGAAGCATATGTAACAGTATGCAAGAAGGCCACTAAGTCTTCAGAATTGCCAGAGGGGACAAATCAGCCCCAGAAATGTCACTGCCACTAGATACCTGGGAGGTCTAGAGGGAGGAGGACACCAAGGAAACCCCAGGAGGCTTGAAGCACCTGGATGGGAAGGGGAGAGGAAACCGGAAGAAAATGGTGTGTGGAGTCCCAGGCACAGAAAAGAGGTGGCTCAAGGTGAACAATGATCCCTTCAGGAAATGGCTTATTTCCCTTCTCCTGGCATTTCTTTCCCTCCCTGCCTTCCAGTTTCCTGCTCAGAAGCTGTTCCGGCAGAGATGCCTTCCCAGCCACCTTCCTAGAACACATCTTGCTCACTGCAGGACCCGTTCCTTCAGCACTGCTTGCAAATGGAAGCTTCAGTGTTACTCAGACACGGCAAGCACAGCAGGCCACATCACTCCCTACTCACAGTTCCCACAGGAAGGGTGTGCTGCCTTGTGAGCGAGTGTGGCCACCTGGGGAGGATGCTGCTCTATCAGCAGGCAGAGGGGAGAGAGGGAAAGCGCAGGAGCCTTGACTGATTTTGGTGGGAAGCAGTGGTGGGCCAGGCATGTCAGGGTCTGAGGATGGCCTGGTTGGAACCCTTGCAGCACGCTGAGTGTCAGGCTGTCCCTGGCTGTCTAGTACCTGACCCTGGGGGCGCTGAGAGCAGGGCTCGGTGACCTGAGTGTGAGCCCAGCAGAAGAGGGGCTTGGAAACAGGCTTCCCATTGGGCCACTGATGTTAAAGCTAAACACAGAGGTGGGTCCTTTGCTATCTCTGGGATCAGGTGGTTTCTGGGTCAGAGCGGCCCCAAATGGCAGAGCACCACCTGCCACTCCCCTGTGTGTGTCTAGGGGGCAGTGCCGGGGCTAGGACTAGGATGAGTGAGCGAGTCGCTCCCCTTGGGCGTAAAATGGAAAGGGGTGTCCAAAGCTCCGTAATCTAGGTGGGAAATATGTGAATGTAATGTTTGTGAAAACAGAAGTGAATACAAAAGTATCCGTGGTGAACAAAATATCAAAATTTTAGGTAAAGATGAGAGTCATACCAGTATTGTGCTGAGTCAGTCTGGAGCCTGAAACAAAAGGAAAAAAAATCAATACTTTTTAAAAATTTAAAATGATTTCATTAAAACTTTGTTTCTCTCGGTGTTTGGGCATCCTCTTGTGCCCCGCCCTGGTCCTGGCTGGGTAGGGGTGGGGTGGGGGATATGGGAGGGCTCAGGAGCTGGGGGCAAGCTGTCCTTCTACAGAGGAAGCTGCCTTTCCTCTGGTCATCGTTTCATCAGCATTTAACTTACATCGTTAAGAATGTATCTGGCAAGAAATCACACAATACTGTGGCTTAAGCAAATAAAGGCTTAGTTTCTTTACATTGCAAAAAATTTGGAGGTGACTGCTGCTGGGATTGTCTCAGTGATGGTGTGGCTGGATCTTGGACCCAATGTCTCTCTGGGTTGCTGCTTTTTCAACACAGAGTCAAATACAGAGCCTCGTACAAGCCAGGCAAGCCTTCTCCTGCTGAGCTGCACCCTGGATTTTGTTTTCTGGGGAAGGAGCAGCACCATTCACATGTTTCCTTCACATCAGGAAAGCTCAATCCTTTCCAGAAACATACTCCCCAATAACTTCTCAGACCTCCTTGCTCGGTCCTGAGTCAAGGGCTCCCCCTCAACCCCAGCACAAAAGAGGCTGAGAAAGTGAGGGGCAGGAGCTTGGAGACTCAGCAGGACCAGTCGGGGCATTTTGCACAAGACTGGAGCTGGGTCAGCCATGAGGGAAGGAAAATGGACACTGAAGATCATTAACGGCATCTGCCACAAGGCCCTTGACTGCTGACATCCTTTCACAGACGCAGGGATACTGGGACCTGGGCATATTCATATCGTCTTCCCTTGTAAGGGTAGTAAGCATTTTTCTTTCTGTACCAGGCAGCATCTACTCACACGTCTTGATAGGCTTAAACCCCTGTATTAGTTACTTTTCTAGAGCCAATGGTTTGCAAGAGAGCAGATTTAGTACAGGACATCGACAAATAACATTTACACACACAAGCCTAATGCAAAATGTCTATCTACTCTCTGGAGATCCAAAAAAATCCAGTGAAGGGCTGGGAGCCTACAGCAATGTCCCAAGTAAGTCTGTATCTGTACTAAAAGGCTGAACAAATCTATAGTGGAGCCAGGATATGATGCTCACAGTAGAGATGAAGACCGGAGCTCCCCTGAAGCAAACAGCAGCCATGCCTGATGACAGCAAGGCTCTTGATGAGAACAGCTGAGTTCACTTTAGGGAACCCAGCCTCAGCAGAGCTTCTTTTGGGAAACAGCTGATGACTATCTTCTGCTCCTGTTCTCCTTTGTGTTGTGTGGGCAATAATCTTCAGGTGTATCCTCTACGCCTGGAATCACAATAGCGCAGTTCAGCTGGATGTTCCTGCTGAAACTGACCATATCAATCCACACAACCCCTGTGTCATTAAATAAAGGGTGAGCCTGTGGCACTGCTGGGATCTGTCCCTCCAGGCCTGGGGAGTCACTACACACAAACATTACAAACCTGGCCTATTTTCTTCTTAAATGACTCAAAATTGGCTGAATCTTTAAGCCTTTGGTCCTGCTGGGCCTTCTGTCCAGTATCCAGTCCCCATCACCACAAACAGATGACTTTCCTGGAGTGCAGAGCCAGGGAAATGGGTCATTCCATTTTTCTCTTAAACACCGGATAAGCAATCACTATTTATTGATTTGCAGCTTCCTGTCTCGGATTCAAGTCTAGTCAAATGTGATGGAGCTGTCTGTCTACAGAATTTCATTAAAAAAACAAAAAACAAAACCCAGCATGCACATTCCATGGTTCACATGACCCAAGGTCAAACTTGTATCTGGCATCTCCCCAAATATTGAAATGTGGAAGGAATAAGGTCACTAAAACCATTTGGAGGGAGAAAAGCAATGGAGAGAACATCTTGGAGAGGCAGTGTATAAGCTTAGATGTGTGTATGGGTCAGGACCTGCCTGGGTGGCTGTGGAAGGAAGATCCCTGGAGATAACAGACAAGCATCTCTGGTCCCCATATCAGCGTCGACTGCCATTTGCTTCTTTCCCTTTCTCCCTCTGCCACAGTGAATCCATGGCTTCCATTCTGGATCCCATGAATGACCTTTTCAGTAGATTTTCAGGGGAAAACTTCTTTTTATACACATACAGAATAGCTTTAAGTTGTACCATGTTTTACTATAGATCTCCAAAGCTAGATGGGTTCTAATGACAAAACTCAGTCCCCTCCTTGCCTTCCTCTCTGAATCACACTGGAGAGATGGATTGTGTCTTCATACAAACATGAAGAAGATGTTGGCAGGGCTGATCCTAACTATATTCATTGCAAACTAAATTTAAAATCCTTGCTAAATATGTAATTGTACATGGTAGTTTTCTGGGCAAGAAAGAGGACTATGTACTGTCTTCTGAATCCTTATAATCTAAGACTTACAAAAGTGTGGAATAATTGATGAAAGTGATTGTCCTAGATCTTATCTACAATGCACAGGTTTTATTATCCTATTATTATCAAGAATGAGAATCAGAGTAAGTCTCCCATTGTTCTGCAATTATATTATTGGAATGCCTTGCTTTTCTCCTGTAACCTTTCCTTCCTTGCAGTCAACTGTCACCTTAAAAATATAAACCAGTCTGACCAAGTGTGGCAGTGCATGCCTGTAATCCCAAGTACTTGGGAGGCTGAGGCAGGAGGATCATGTGTTAGAGGGCAGCCCAGGTAATTTAGCGATAATTTATCTCACAAAAGGGGGTGTCCGGGGAATGTGGCTTAGTGGTAGAGAGCCCCTGGGTTCAATCCCCCGTACCACAACAAAACAAAACAAACCTCAAAGATGCATCTGCTTTTGATATTTTACTCTGAGCCCAACCTGCAAGTTATAAACATAGACACTCATTTCCCCAAGTGAGACACTATTTCAGAATCTGTGTGATATTACTTCAGTAATTCAATATAACTCTAATGTTAAAAAGCTCAAAGTTGGTTTTTACCCTCACAGGGGCTTTTCTAGATGGATGTGTTGAAATAAGTATATCTTTTGAGGGTCTGGAGGAAGAATGAGATTGGAGGTGAAGACTGAGGGGCGAGTGCACTGAAGTTCATGTCTACTTTGAAGCTGCCAACCACCAGCCAGTGGGATTGCTCCAGCCCTTCTCCGTTGGGTCACTTCATTCTCTAGGTTCTCTGTGGGATTGCCAAGGGAGATGCTTCCAGAATCTTTTCAGGATTGTTTTACAATTTCTGGCCTAAGTATCTGTCAGATGATCAGATGAATGAAGGCCAAGGATCTCTGAGCTTACAGGACCCCTGACATTTCTGGGGATCATCTCTGTAGATGTTCAGGAATCCCCAGGATGTTGAACCCCTGCCCTCATCGGTGATTTTTTTCACTGGCTGGAGCAGGGACTGAAATAGGTAAATGATTTTCTCTGCTGTTTTTTTCCATAAAACACATTGTGATTCCTTCAAGTCCTAAACCCAAGTCCAGCACCAAAATTTCTATCCTTTAATGTGTCTGGTGGGGCCTCCAGCCTGGATTTCAATTTGAAATTCTTTGAGGATTCCTCACAATGCTCCAAGTATTAGGTCGCTTTCATTCATCTCCCAACCTTTACTCGGATGGTATGAGAGTGCACCTTGTTCATTTCGTGGCAACTGCTCCTATCTGCTGTGGCCATCCTTTCTTTTGTGCTTGTCCTGAGAGCGGCTCTTATGTGACTGGTGCCCAGCATAGGCTTCACTGAAGCTGATGCCCCTGTTGCTGATGCCATCAATACATGTGCCTAGGGAGTACAAGATGCCGATGCCCGATGGCTGGGCCCTGCTCCTGTACCAGGAGCACTGGTTTCCAGGCCACAGAGCCAGCAGCACAGATGCCATGTGGTGCCCTGTCTCCCAGAGATGATAATTATGTGGTGTTTCCTGCTCCCTAGGAGCCCCTTCCTTCCCTAACCAAGCCAAAGTACAAAATAATCCAAGAGAGAGTAAGAGTCAGAAACCCTTGTAGCACAATAACATACAAGAGAAACACTAAAAAGGTCATGAAAGGCAGCATGAAATGTTTGGTAGTCTTTATAATTACTGTATCTGTAATTTACAAACTTTGTGGATTTTACCACTTTTTATTTTAAGAAAGAATCACATCCTACTTTGTGGTTAAATTCTGAAGTCAGCGTGTAAAGAAGAAATTGAGAATAGATAAAGTTACTTTAAAAATGCCTTTAAATTGCTCCTAGACTAAGTATACATGGCCACAATTAGGTGTCACTGCAATGAAGATGGACATACTATTTTTCAATAAATCTGTCATAGCTGGTTTTTCTACTAGCATTGAAATAAGTCACTGTCTTTGACTATCAAAAATAGTTGACTTGTTTCTAGGATCTGTCTCGTATCAGAACTATAGACCTTTAAATTCCGTGACCTATGGAATCCAGGAAGATGCTCACATGGTGAGAGGCATAATAACAGAAGCCAACTAAGGAAAAAGAGATGGTTCATCTCTTCTGTATTAGTCTGCTTCCCATTACTGTGACAAAATACCTGATAACAACTAAGGAGGAAAGGTTTATTTTGGTTCACAGTTGCAGAAGTTTCAGTCCGGTTTGCTCCATTGTTTCTGTCCTGTGGTGAGGCGGAACATCATGGTGGGGAGAGAAGGGAGGTGGGAGGTATCAGGGGAGAGACAGAAGGAGAGCAAGACAGAGAGAGAGAGAGAGAGGCACAGGGAGGCTGGGACAGGATATATCCTTCAAAGGCAGGCTTCCAGTGACCTACTTCCTCTAACTGGACCTCACCTCCTAATCGCCCATCAGCTCTGAACTCGTCAATGGATTAATCATCAGTGTTTGGATGAAGTCGGCACCCTCATGATCCCGTTGCCTCTCTGGGCCCCCATATCTGACCATTGCTGCATTAGGGATCAAGCCCTCTGAGGGAACACTTCATATTTAGACCATAACACACTCCTTTAATGGCAATAATAGCAATAAAACTAACATTTATCAGACTCTTTAAAGCACTTCACATGTATTGACTCATTTAATCTTTACAAAACCCCCAGAAAGTGGTTGTTATTGTACCTACTTTGTAGAAAGTAAAACTGAAGCAAAGAGAGGCTGAGTGACTGGCGTGGTTAAAAAGTGATGGAATTTGAATCCGCACAATCTAGCTCTTGACTGCTCTGCTGCATACTTTTAACTGTGTTTGTACTACTTGGATGATCTTTTCACTTTTGTCTCTGGGAAGGATGAAACTTAACAATTTAAACGTTTTTTATGATTTGACACCATTGTTTTTTCTTTTGTAGCAAAAATTCAAACTATACTGAAAAGCATAAACTGTAAAGCAACCCCCACCCCCATTCTTGCATCCAGATGTAACAAATATGCATTTTCTTCCCCAGGATGTGTGTGGTTTAACACTTGCCTTACTTTAATTTCCTTTTTCACTTATGAAAGCCATAGACGTCTATGTCAGTATATACAGTTCCATCCCCTCCTTTCAAAGTGCTATTTTAGCAGCCACGTATTATTCCACTGAGTGAACACTGTAATTTATGTTTGGATCCTCTCCTCTTGGTGAATGTTTAAACATTTTTTGCCAGGTTTTACTATTATAAACTCTGTGGCAAACTTGTTCATTTATTCTCCTATTTTTCGTGGATTAATTTTAAGCTTTAAATCCTTAATCTGCATGGAATTTATTTTGCACAGGAGGTAAGGCGGGGATTACAGTGATTTCTTGATTTTGCTCTTTCTAATAATTACCTACCTGAAGAGACTGTCTCCAGGCACCCACCCGTAAACACATTGCATCTGTTATAGAAATACACCAGAAATTGCAATAAGGGGGAATCTCTGTGGTGGGAAATGGCAGGTAGCACGTGGGGGAGAGGGAGAGAGCCAGGAGGCTCAGCGCTGTGGATTGAATGGGGGTCTGCTGCATTTTAATTAGCAATATCACTCCCAAATGTTTAGCTTCGACAGTGGGGGATTAGAGATCCCTGCATTCTCTTCATAATTTAGAACAGCACATCAGAGTGTCTAATTAGATCTCTCTTTTGAAAGGTCAGCCAATAAAATTGTCATGTTGCATCACTCAAGGTCTAGAAGTAACTCTGCTATAAGCTTGATGGATTTTTTTTTGAATGAAAGATTTCCCTGTTCGTGTCTTATGACTTTTAGTAACCTCTGCCAGACAAAGATTCTGGCAGACCATCATGCAAAAAATCTCTGAAGTCTTTCAGCCACGTAGAACAATTCTAGTCTTTTATTTATTTTTCCTTAGTGCATTGGACACTGCTAGTGAGAACCTTTCTACCTTAGGCCCTTTGGTATGTTTTCCTTGGTGTTTATTCACAAAACAAACTTCAACTTTGTTTTTGCTCTTATTTTCTGTGATGGAGCATTATTTGCCAGTAATATCCATGGGCTGTGGGTGGGGAATGCTACAATAAGCTGCGCTCTGCAGGAAACATTGCCATTGCCCAGAAATTCGTGGAACTAACTTTTCTTAACCTTATTGCTTGACTAGAAGCAAAGTAAGTTGGGAGAGCTATCTTGATTCTTTTAAACCACAAACTTCTTGATTACAGTCTGTCTAAGGTTACAGGCTAAAGGGAAAGATTTGGAATTCTGGCAACCTTTATATGACAGCTGCTGCCACCTTGCTCTGCTCAGTCCCAGGGACCTCCTGGTGGTTTGGTCAGGCTTCAGACCAGCCCTCTCCATGCTCAGAGCTGTTGGGCTTTTACCCTAAGGATTTGAGAATATGGAAAAGGGATGTTCAAAGCCGAAAATCATCATCACTACTGTTACAGTTACATTATGGGTTGTATTCATCCTTGTGGCAGGTATGAAGAAAATCCTATTGCTACAAATATTAGTGTTTCTCAAGTGTGGTTGCATCAGAATTACCTGGGTGTTTAATCAAAATGTTGCTTGTTGGATTCCATCCCAGAATCAGAATCTCTGGTGGTAGAGCTCAGGGATCCATTTTTAATAAGCCTCTTATGCTATTCATGTGCACATTAAAGTTTGAGAGCATGTGATTTATAGCATTGCTTCTCCGGGAAAAATGCACCCCTGGTTCTAACCAACTGGCTTTAGAGTGTAGCTTTGGAGTTTGGGGACATTGGGTTGTACCTGTGTTTGAAATCAGCACCCAGATGAGAGTCACATATTTAAAATGATAGTAACAACTGGCGAGTAGATGATGGCTCCGGACATCCAAGTTAATTAAGTTCTGGAGCTGGGGACTGCACAAAGAGAGGATCCCTGCCAGAATTAAAACACCACCAAGGCATTCAGCTGGAAGGTGAAGCTACAGAATAGACATCTGTGTTTAGGTGTCAGCTGGAGTGATTCTGCCCCTTGAACTTTAGCTAAAATGGCTCAAGCCTTGTTGTATTTCCTCTTTCCATGATTTCTGTGAATCACCAGGACCTTTCTGTGAATCACCTATCCTTTTGAGAGACTCCTGATTTCTGCTCTGTGTCTCATGATGCCCCTTTGTCTCTTTGTCAAAAAGAGGCCCCTCTCCTTTTCAGCCTTCCAGCCACAAAGAGTTTGTGTGAAAGAGTTTTTTTTTTTTTCCAGTGCAATAAATACTTGTGATAAATCTGCTCATAGATAGAAAGGTTTATTTTGGCTCCCAGGTTGGGAGGTTCAGTCCCAGGTTGGTTGTTCTAGTCGTGTTGGGCCTGTGGTGGTACATCATGGCAGAAGTGTGTGGAAGATATGAAGGAGGGGAAGAAGAGGGGTGGGGCCCCAACATGCCCTTCAAGGGCACACCCCTAAGCCACCTAGGGGACCTCTCCCTAGGCCCTGCCTCTTAAAGGTTGCACCTTGTCCCAAGAGCCCCAGACTGGAGACTAAGCCTTTAATGCAGGGATACATTCAAGATCCAAACTGTAGCAGGGAGTTGTTTCGCCGATCAGATTCTCTATAGAGGATTGTGGAGCCAAAGGGAGGGAGTCACGCTGCCACATCACATAGCGCTGAACTCGTAGTCATGCACGGGACATTGCTGTCCTTCAGAATGTTCAGGGATAGGTCTCACTGGTCAAACCAGTTTATGTCACTTCTAGGCCTTTCTCCATCTTGCCGGCTTCTTGGCTTCCTTCATCTCTGTCACCTCTCCTGGCTTATTCTCAGGAATGCCATTTTATTCTCATTCTTTTATTCAGAAAATGTCAATAATTCTACTCCTAAACTCACCTCCCCCTCATAACCTTACATATCTGACTTCAACTATGGGGCTTAGCTGAACAAAAGAGCCATCTAGTCTTTTCTTTAGCAGCATCCATCCTCCTTAAGAGACCATTTGGGTGTTAAGTAGCATTTTCCTAAGATCTATTATATATTTATTTCATGGAAAATTAATTCTGTCGAGGCTTTCCTGACTGCATGAAAACTGAGAAAATCTTTCTTTCTGTGTTATCACAGAATCTTTTTGTTCAGAGACACTCATCAGGAAAAAGCCAAGGAAGAGTTTTTGATAAGATTTTCCCCCAAGTATACTTATTTTTATTAGTGATATTAATTACATAGAATATTGGGTGTCATTGTGACATTTACGTACATACATGTAGCAAACTTTAAGGTTTTAAGAGGCAGGTGCACATTGGTTGGTGCCCTCTGCTTAGTTAACTTCACCAGTCTTTACAGCACTCTTGCTAACATGGTTAAGAATGTATCATTTATAACTGTAGCCAAATAAGTGAAAGCAGAATTATTTTCTACTCACTAGCACAAAAGAGTGTGGCTGACCCCATGTGAGTGGCGTCTGCAAGGCCACTGAGGACATTCTGTGTCATAATTCATATTTGGAGGATAAAGAAACAGTTGAATTGTTTTTGGGAGGCTTTGGTTTCTTGCTATCTTATCTTTCATATGTCTGAGGGCTTTCTATTTTGCCTGCGATGGAAAATCATTTCCCAGATGAGAGATCATTTTATTTAGTGCTCTTGTTTTCTTGGTAAGTATTCTGAATTCTTTCCCCAGTAATTTCTATTTTTATGCACAGTGATTCTCAATTGGTGAGAAAATTATGATCCCATAATCTCTTTTTCTTGTACTTGCTGAACGATTAGCCTCATTTGCTGTGTGAGTTCCACTTCACGGTTGTGAAATGACGCTTCTGCCTGACTCTGGCTAACATGTAGGCTTGATGGCTTTGACCTTTTCCACGAAAACAAGGGAGATGAGAAGATGTGACATGTGTGTAAATTGTTGCTCAATGGGGTTATTTTGACCAACAGCTCAAAATACATGCTTTGCTAAACTCCTGGAATATACCAGTGGAATGTTTTGTGTTTGAGGTTTTCTAAGGTATTTAAGAGTCATATTATTTTTAAGCAGTGAAGGTTTTTAAAAAATTAAATACAAATAACACACATCCTGAGTCACAGATATGTAAATAAATGCTTTACAGATTCCCAAGTAAAACCACTTTCCCAAGAGGTACAGGGAAACTCGCTTCATCTCCACTGTGATGGATGTTACTTCCACCACGCTTAATTGGAATAACTGACAAATTTAGATTCAGAGCATTTCAGTGACTCCAAGGGATATATAAATATCTCAGCAAATCCATTTAAATGGTATTGTGGACTTGGCTGGGGTCTCGCTATAGTAATTTGCAGGTGTGACCGATATTAACTTATAAATTTCCCATGACTGGTCCTTTGTTGATTTCAGGCTTCCCCCTGTTCAATAATGATTGCTCAGCAAGCAGATTTTACCTTCCTTCTCTGCAGGCCCTTTATTGCTATGTGCCATGTGTATGTGCATGTGTGTGTGTGTGTTTGTGTGTTTGTAATAGTAGCACATAAGACAGTATTTCCCAATAGTGTCTGTTAATAGGAGCTTTTGGAATCATTTTTTGCTCACCGTGTCTTTCTCTTCACTTGGCTGTGTTTTCTGTTAAAGTATTTGACCATATTTGACTGGATAGGCAATGATGAAATAATAACTGTGGTGAAGAAATATACACACACACTGGCAGGCTGCACACCATCACAGTTGGCTAATAATCCCACAATATAAGTTTTAACAGTTTCCATCAGGGTGGTTTCAAGTCCAGCATCATAACTCAAAGGTGGTGTTATGATGGAGTTCATAAAATTTTATATATGAATAAAGATGCTTACTTTAAAAACTTTCATTTTTTGTGACTGATAATCATATTTTCATTTTCTGACATTAGAACGTGGTCTTTCTACCTCTTTCATTCTTTTTTCCTTCTATCATTATGAATTTAAACAGTATTCTGTAGGGTGGAATTTCTTATCAGTTTTTGGGTTATATTCAAGACTTGAAAAAACTGGAATTGTGCTATAAAGATGAGTACGAACTCATTTAATTGTCATAATTATGTGAGGTAGGTACTTTTGTTATTCACATTTTAAAAATGAGAATCTAAATATAGAGAAAGTAATTAACTTGTCTGAGGTCACACAGCTGGGAAGCTGCAAAACCGAGATTTGAATCTAGGTAGGGTTGCCAGATTAAAAAAAAACAAAAAAAAAACCCACATACAGAAGAAGGACACTCATGCAATATTTGCTCTTTTTTTGGGGTGATGTTTTGGATATACACTAAAAATTATTCATTGTATATTTGAAGTTCAAATTCAAATGAGTCTTGCTATGGTTTAGATCTGACTCCCTGCCAAAGTCTCATGTGTTTAGAGGTGGGCTTTCAGAGGGTGTTGGATCCCTGGAGCACTATACTCATCAGTGAATTCAGTCTTTGATGAGCTCATAGCTGAATATAATGTTAGGAGGTGGAAACTTGTTGGAAGAGGTGGGTCACTAGGGACATGACTCAGAAGGGTGCATTTTTGTTCCTGTTTCTTCCCTTCTTTCTGCCTCCAGGCTGCCATGGGGTGAACAGTTGTCCTCTGTCATATGTCCACTATGCTGTTTCTGCCTTGAAATCAGCTAACCATGGACTGAGCCCTTTGAAACTATGTGCCTAAATAAACTTCTCCTCCTCAAATTATGGGTGTCAAGTATTTTGTCCCAGCAATAGAAAAATGACTAATACATGTGCCCTGCTGATCCCGCTTGCTGGATCTCCTCCTGCTGGCCATCTAGATCAGTTCTTTGTTCTTCTCCCGCCTGTGAGTGTCCTAGGAAGTTGGCCTGTAATGAATGCCTCAGAGACATCCCTTGCCCTCTGGCTGGTTGGACCGGTGGAGGGAACTGACAAGCCATCAAAGAGAAGAAGGAGTCCTGGCTTTGCTATGCTGGGCCATCCAGATTGGCTGCTTCAACTTTTGAAGGCTGTAGCACCAGGCACCAGCATGCCCCTTTCTGTGGAGCTCTTATCTGTGGGTTCTGTTGATCATGCCCTATCCTTGCTTTTTCAGGTTCCAGCTGGTAATCTCTCCCCCATCACCCATCCTCATTTAACTAGCTTCAGGGTATGGTTCTATTTTTTTTTTTTGTTGATTTCTCTAACCCTAACCCCACCCTGTACCCTTGTAAACAGTTTCCTAATGGCTCAGTTGGAATGTGCCATCTATTCCTGCTGGGACTGTGGTAGATACAACTGTGGACCCTCTTTGGAGGACAAGATTTAGGACATAGTTAAGATGCTTCTCTGGCAGGGCTTTTAAAGGAGGAAACTGCAAACTTCTTGATAGAGATGGTGCTTCCTTAGGTCATTCATGTCACATGCAGAAGTAATGAGATTGTTTTTTTTCCTTATGAGAGGAGAGAGTATATTGTCATAAATCATCAAAGGTGCTCTGTTGGCTTCTAGATACTATATTGGAGTACAGAATAGCACAGTATTTGTGGATAAGTCCTTGGGCATTCCTAGGGTCTGTAAGAGGATACAGCTATCATGATATTGGGGGAATTAATCAAATACTCAAGCCAGTACTATCTGGCTTGGGTGTACGACATTAGCTTATAGGTTTTATTTTATTAGAGGTGAAATAAAATTAGAAAAAAAGTGAGAAACAAATGGGTGGTTTTTAAGGAAGGTATGTTTTATTTTATTTTATTTTTTATCAGCTGAACATTTATTAAAATTCATAAAGCCACCTAAGCTGACTATAATACATTATGCAATGACCATGATACAGTAGTAAAAATAGAATACCAAATACTCACTACTTTGTGAGTTACAAACTATAATACAAATAATTTAGACCCCTTTTTTAAAAATGAAAAAATATTTCATTACAACCTTATTTCAGGCATTTTCAATTAGACACAGCTTTACATGTTTTCATTTAGAACAGACAACAAAAGAATGCCTCCTTAAGTAACTGTAGGTAAAATATATTATTTCAGTATTTGCGCTCTGAAGTATGCTTTGACATACGTGAATTCAGATAAGAAAATTAAACTGTGCAGTGGCAACATCCTGGCTGATGATAAAGACTTGGATAGTTTCATACTTGGTTTAAAAAATTTACATCAGGGAAAAAGAAGTGAGGACATAAAGAACTATCATCACACTTTTTCACTGAAGCCATGTAACTCCAGAGAATGGGCATCCCGTTTTGATCTCCGAGTGTGTGGCCCGCAAGCTGAATCCTTTCCAGTCCAAGGCGCTGCCTGTGCCTCTGAGGCAGCTCTCACCGATGAAGTGACGGGAGCAGAGTGTGAACTGCACTACTGCACTACAGAGACGGCTGCTGATAACCAGTTCCGAGACAGCCTGGGCCCACTCAGAGCGGAGGGCAGCCGGCGCTATCAACACAGGAAAGGTGCGCCCACTGCACAGCACACATCGAGCTCCTAGGCCGGTTAACAGTTCTTGACATGGGTTCCTGGTTGTAGTTTACAATATCTGCCTTCACCACCCTCTGTGACTGTTCTATTTCTGCTTTGTTTAACTTGATTCCAAGGCCTTCAGCAGCAACTTTCTGAAAACACAGGAAGACAGAGTCGCCTGTCTTGGCTGAGACAAAGTGGCTACTCAAACCATTTTCCTGGCAAAATCTTAAGTGCTTCTTAGGTTTTACTGTTCGCATATGCTCCAAATCAATTTTATTGCCCACCAAAGCAACCAGTGGCTGGGTTCCTGCCTCTTCACTCACTTTCTTCACCACAGTATACCAGTCTTCTAAATTCTCAAAGCTCTGATAATTTGTAACATCATACACCAAGAAGATTCCCTGTGCTCTGTAGATATATTTATCCAACATTTTGCTGCCTATTGTCTACCCTCTTATATCCCAAACTTGAAGGATAACATTCAAATTTCCTGGCAATGTTATCCTTCTCAAGAAGAAATCCACTCCTATAGTTTGTTTGTGCTGTTTCCTAAAAGTTTCTTAAGCAAAACATGTGGCTAAGGAGGTCTTCCCGGAGGTGTCGTCCGTCCCCCAGCATGACGATTTTCACTTGGTGGTCCTGGCACTCCTCAGAGTCCGACATGGTGACCCGAGAATCCGCCCGGCCCCATGAGGTGGAGGGAGGAAGCGAAAGACAAGCCTCCAGGGCCGGGGGAGAGGAGGAAGGCAGGCAGTAAGGGTAGGACCCCATGCCCTGGCATCCCCGGAGCTGCTGGGGGATCCGCGGAGAATCACTCACCCGGCGCCATCTTGCCCGCTTCTCCTCCCCGTGGGGTCGGCCCCGCCCCTCAGGAATGTATATTTTATAATATTATGAATCTGAGATAAATTGAGTATATGCTATGCTGTGGATCTTATGTCCCTAAAGGCCCATGTATTAAAGGCTTGGTCTTCAGCCTGTGATGCTATTTGGGGGTGATGGAACCTTTAAGAGGCAGGGTCTGGTGAGAGGAAGTTAGATCACTGTGGGTGTGTCCTCAAAGGGGGTTGTAGGAGCCTGCTCCCTCTTCTTTCTCTCTCTTTGCCACCTAAGATGAACAGCTTGCTGCACTACATGCTCCCTGCCATTGTGCCTGTCTCACCACTGGCTCAATGGCCAAGTAACCATGGACTGAACTTCTGAAACCGGGAACCAAAACTTCTTTCTTTCTAATAAGTGGACTATGATAGATATTTTGTCACAGTGACAGAAAGATGACTATTACAATGTGGAAGGAAAAGATCTAGATATATGTTATCAGTAATATAACAGTGTTATATGGAAATTAAACATTAATCTCATCATATGATATTAAACTATGCAGACAGATATATGACATAGGCATTGAGTAGGAAAAAAATACAGGTGAAACATTATGCAGACTACCCCAGTATTCTACCACTGTTAGGATATTCTGTTCAGTCTTGCTAGAAGGCCATTTTTATATCAAGATGAGTTAAGTTTAATCTCATTTGCTACAAGAACATTATGATGTCCTGAGTTACTTTATAACCTATATAGGCATAATGCAAGGGAAGATGTTCTAGCTTTGGGAAGAAAATCTGAAATATATTTTAAACATCACACTGTGATGGCGATAATGATAGTGATTGAAAGTTCTGGCTAAGAGTATCTGAATTCATTGTGAGTAGACTAAGCAGTAGGTGATGTAGGGCAGAGTAGACACAATCCCACAGGCATCTGTCTTGTACGTCTCAAATGTGTGCAGTGCCCACTTCTATTCATAATATCTATGGAACTAACTGCACTCCACTTTGTAGAAAAGGAAGTGGAGCTATTGACTCTGGGTTCCAGAGCTAATATCTTCAAAACTCAGATTATAGCCCAGGTCTTCAAGCCTTCACTTCATGGTGATAAATTGTTCCAACTTTCAGTCTTCGAAATTCTACAACTGTGATGGAAAAACTTGCAAGGATACGGAGGGAGAAAGAAGCAAAAGAGCCTGAGACTCTCTGTATTTAGTCTCTTAAAATTGTGTGACTTGCTGCTGGTGAGAAGAAGCTAACTTGACAGGGAATCCACTGCAGGGTTATAGTCATCTGAGAACCAGGTAATTGGAATCCAACCAGTATCGTATAGGTACGGTAGGCTCCCAACTTGAACCTTGGAAGCAGATTTACTTCAGGGATCCATCCCTCACTAGCTTGTTTTCTTGTTAACCTTTGCCATTGATTCAACTATATTTGTATTTGATAAAGTTGTTCCTGAGCTACCCTAAAATACCTTGCTCAGGACAAAGCTTTATTTTGACCTCATCGGAAACCTTTTGTAAACATGCAGAATGCCCAGACCCAAATGAATAATATTGCTCAATTGTAAAATTTAGTACAGTAAAACTTACAATGACATCAGCACTGCTACCAACTCCAGTAAATGAATAACTTCCTATTTGCAGTTATATTTGAGAATTATTGTGGCAGTGGTGAATTTGCTGCTGCAAAATTCAACTGTGAAGGATTAATAGTGATGGCATAGTGTCCTTTGGATGCAGTGCTGGTCACCCAGCTGGAGAAGGGGAAGGATGCTGTGGTGCGCTCTTCATGGCTAATGCAAATTAGCAGATAGTTGTGGGAATAAAGTTCTCTCCTTGATCTATGGCAGGAGATAGCGAGTCTGCAAGAGTTCATTTCAGACTGTAATTAGTTTATTCATTAGGGTTGGGGAATTCAATGACACAGCTGCATGAGGTACCATCATAAGCTACCTGAACATATGGCAGAAGGATAATGCAAATTTAGTTCCTGAAAGAAAAAGCCAAAATAGTGCAGCTTTCTGCTCTTATTTTACATCCTGCAGTGATTCCCTGAAGGCAGAAGGGCAGTGAGCTGATTACATTCCAAACCTTCCAGTATACATTGATTTTAGATGGAGGAGTATTCATTTCCTTGAAAGTTACATCCAGTACATACACATATATATAACCCCCCCCATATCCCTAGATTTCTAGTTACATACACAAAAAGACTGAGTGCTGTCCTTTGGTTTCCAGCAAAGTAACTAACAACTACCATCATCAGTAATTTTGTTTCCTATTTTGTTGTTAATTATTAGACTAACAAAGATTGAAGTTTGGTTAAAGGTTGTATTAGCCAGCTTTTCCGTTCCTGGACACAATACCCAACAGTCACAACTTAAGGAGGAGAGGTTTAATTTGGATCATGTTTTAAGGGGTTCAGTACATGGTTGGCTATCTCCAAAGCAGGAATGGCATGGAGGAACGGTGTGGTAGAGTATAGCTGTCTAGTTCATGGTGGCTGGGAAGTAGAACACAGGAAAAATACCAGAGAGGAAGGGGTGAGGTTGCAGATGTAGTATATAAGGTCACACTCTATGGCTAACCCAGATGCACCCTGAAGTGTGCCCAACCAATCCCCTGAGCTGATGCTAAAGCCAGTCAAGTTGACACTCCACTCCAACCACCACAGAGCTGTATATACAGAGGTGAAGTAAAACTATTGTTGTATCCAGCATTTATAAGACTTACAGATATTCGTACATATGTGTAAAATTCTACCTTGCTCATGAAATGCGAGCACTTGTATAGATTCTCTGAAATCTTTTCATGTTGTAAAGGCTAATCTGACTCTGTACTTAGCCATATTTATGTAAAGTTTAAAATCCATAAAGCATTTGACTTACGAAAATGAGGGTCTGTAATTCGAGTAGGTTGTAGAAATAATCAAATCTTCAGGGTTAGGAAGGAAGCCCAGGAGGATGAAAAAATTGATCTGAATGAAGCAAAACTCAATTTGAACCATTACTCCAAACCATTCTTATGCCTCTCTATATTCTTTGTATGTCACCTATAAACATTCTAAAAGAAAATGTTACTGAAGTCAGAACATGCAAGTAGGGAAACAGGTATGGAACTGTGACAGATCCCCCATACTTTTGTTCCTGGCAATTGATTTTCTCTAGAATTAGTGCCAAAAGCTATTTATTGACTACATCTCATACTAATAACACTGTGCTCTCTTCCTCTTGTAACTCTCCATCCAGATTGATTGACAACGCGGTGAAACAAAATTCCTCTCCCTCACCTTAGATGGTGAATTAGGGAGGAATTTGCAAGAATGTACAATACTTGTGGCTATTCCTTGGTAGTCCAATTTGAGGAAGCTTTGTGTCCTATTTTGTGGTTTTCTGTCTTGCCTGAATTGTATTCAAATGTATGCGTGCGTTGCTTTCATAATAATTTAAAGGTTTTCACTTTCAGAAATAGAAGCTTGTTTCCATACAGAACCAAATTTTGTGGTTGTGGTTCTGGGTGAGGTGGGCGAAGGTAGATAGGGCAGGAAGGGACTGTGCATTCATTCACACTGTAACTCATGCCTTTAACCACAGTCGAAGTGGTGGTTGGGTTAGGGGATGTTTGGAATCTGCCTGAGGATGGGGTCTGAGACTCAGGTTGTGTCAGACCCACCTACAGCAAATTCAGCCAAGCAGTGGGTTGAATTAATTAAATATCTTAAGAATCAATTGATGACAGGATCAAGGAATCAGGTAGGTTATGGAAATAATGAAATCAGGGGTCAGATGGTACAGTGATATTGTATTTCCCTGAGAATAAGACCAGGTCTTACATTAATTTTTGCTCCAAAAGACACAGTAAGGCTTATTTTCAGGGGCCATCTTATTTTTTCATATATAACAGTCTACATTTATTCATGCACAACAATCTATATTTATTTGAATACAGCTATGTCATCTTCTGGAACACTGTCATAACTCTTCAGACCTCAAATTCTGGCCTGAATTTCTCATGACTACATTTCCTGTAGAGCCATTGGCCCTGATCGCTCATGCCCAGCCTGAGAGCTCTTTTTAAACAAGCACTTCTTGTCCATGTAGCCTGCTCACGATGCCCTGGCAACACAGCTGTCAGGGATTTTATCCCAGGAATTCTTCACCCAAGTCACGACCTCTTGCAGGCTGGGTTTCACAAAGTTTCCATTAAATCAAGTGTTAATTGAAGAGTTGGTGTGGCAACAAAAATGATGGCAATTAAGACTGATGAAAAAAGTGATGAAGAAAGGCACCGTAATTCAGAAAATATTTCTTTATTTCACATGAGTGCATTAAGTACATCCATTACAACACAGGACATATTGAATTATGGAGATTCATGTTAGACACAACCATGTCAATTTGTTATCAAGTCGTCACGTTATTTGTGCGTTGTGTCTGTGCTTTGATTGGTCATTAGGCAATAAGTCTCGAGTTCATCTGTTTACATAGGCACTTACCGCTCATCCGAAAGTGCCCGCTCGGGTATTTACAAATACTTAACTATAATTTATATTATTATTTGTTTTAAGTGTTAATGTCAATAATATTATTTATTTGTATTTGATTATATATTAATATTACTATTTTATAATTCAGTAATTCATCATGTGTACTGAATGCATCCATCTGGCTGAAGACTTTAAATGGGCCCTATTTTGGGAGCAGGGCTTCTATTATGAGCATCCTGAAAAATCATGCTAGGGTTTATTTTCTGGTTAGATATTATTTTCCAGGAAATAGGGTAGAATCTGAGGACCTTCTGAGATGAGACAGCTTTTTATCCCTCAGACTTCCATATTTTTAGATAAAATAATCCTGTGATGATGGAAAGAAACCTATTCAAGTGTACATAAGAAGATGCACATAGAAGCACCCTATGGATTAGGGAGTGTGGCCTTGACGTATTTGCATTTATAACTCTCATGTTAACCTCGTGACTATATTGCCATAGAGAGTAGCAAGATACTTTTCTGACAGTCTGTGGACAATTCTGCCCCCCACTTTTGGGGGGTGGTGCTGGGGATCTAACTCAGGGCCTTGTGCTTGCTAGGCAAGTGCTCTACCACTCGAGCTAAATCCCCAACCCCAATTCTGTATCTTTCCTTTTTCATCTGGATTCTGCTTCTCTTAGCACCACATTAATTTGCCTGGGTTATGTCTAGATTACTCTGTCCTTTGTAATTGAGGATGGTGTAAATTGTTTCTTTCCAGAATATATGTTGGATATAAGGATGATCTGACTGGTTCCTGGTTACTCAACCTTCTGCTCATGTTTGGTGTATGAAAAAGAAATAAAAGTGGGGTTGCGGATTTAGCTCAGTGGTAGAGCATGTGCCTAGCAAGCACAAGGCTCTGAGTTCGATCACCAGTAACCCCCTCGAAAAAAAAAAAAGAAATAAAAGTTATAATCTCTGCCATTGTGAACTTTGTAGCTCTTTTGAGGAAGCAAAAAAAGGGGAGGGGTTATTCATTTGCTTTTTACAATCATTAGCTATGCTAGACGCAGTGTCTGCAATAATAAATGGGATTGAGACATGCTTGCCTTCATGGAGATTGTAGTCAAATGATTTACTGAATCCATTCTCTTCTAGTTGTGCGTTCCAAATGCTCTACCTTCTTGCTTAAATTACTTTAAAAAAATGAATACAATAAAATTAAACAAGGTCTTGTAGTGTTAAAACTCTGTTAACTTTACAAGATGGTCTCAGCATATTAACCAGTGTCTGGTGAAGAATTGTGATAATTAAAATTCAGCTATACTAATTAAAACAAATGAACAAAGTCTGTTTAATGTCCTTTTCTTTACAATTTTTAATTTCCTTTTTGCTTACTCCTGACTTTGCGGAATTCCATAATCCTCACTGGGATTTTCTGTCATTAGGGAAATTTATGAAGTTACGCAGCTGAGGAAACCCAGAGGAATTCTGTAATAGTTAATATTTGAATAAACATAGGTTCTTTTGGGCTAACTCCTTTAAACCAATGAATTTAAACTGACAAAATATGCCAAAAGTCAGCCTCTCATAAAAAACTCTGACAAATGTGTATTGTTTTAATACATTAAGGTTAAGACTGAGTCCTCACAGGTTTCTCTTCTCATAGGTTTTAATTCCTGGAGAATTAATAGCTTTATTTGTGACATGAAATCAACTGAATGAAAACTGCATAGAAAATAGGGAGAAAGAAATTGTTATAAAATGTTAGTTAACAGAGTTGCCTGTGGGTTCTGGGATCATGGTTTTCAGCTTTGTTGTTTGTTTGCATCTTTTCTACATTTTGAAAATTTCAAATATGAGCATGTAGAATGTTTAAAGAACTGCCAAAATAGCAAGTATGGACCTTGTGGGTTGAGCTATCTTTCACACATAGGACTTTCTCTCAAATATTCCTTTAAATAGCCTATTCGCCTTCAAGACAGAGGTATCCTTTTGCTCATTTACTTTATAAATTGGAGTTTTGGATACTTTTTTAGGGTGCTAAATTCTTTAGGCCCTTCTGAATTAATTTGCTCCAATGGAAAATTCAGCTTCATCCTTTTAGCCCAACTTTTGAAAATACAGTGCTGTTCTGTGATTTAACATAATATCAGTAATAATAATAGTAATACTTTTACAAAGTGCTTGTTATGGTTTAGATCTAAAATGGCCTCCAAAGTCTGATGTGTTTGGAGGGAGATTGGATCATAGATACGGGTGCTATTAGCAAGGTAGCGGACTGTGCTGTTAGGAGGTGAGCCTGGTAAGAGGCAGGTCACTGTGGGCATGATGTGGAAGGTTGTGTCTCCCTCCCCAGCTCCTCCCTTCTCTCTCTGCATCCTGGCCACCGTGGTGTGAGAAGATTTCCTCCATGAGAGAGCCTTCTGCCATGCTGTTTCTGTTTAGGAGCCATCCAACCCTGGACTGTAACCGTGAACCAAAACAAACCTCTCCTCCTTTAGTTTGGGGGTGCTGGGTATTGTGTCTCAGCAAGAGGACAGTGACTAAGACATCATAGATATGGAAGTTTTGAGGGAAATCAGATTCTCAGCTGTCAGTGATTCCCGCCTGGACCCTCCATCCCCAGAAGAGAAACTTAGTAAATGGTTCCAAATGAAATCACAGAAGGAGTTCAGGCTGGTATCATGAAAGTAGAAGGAGATTTTAGGCTCTATGTTATATATCCAATAAGTACATAGTTTTTGGAGTCAAAAGTTGGTTTTAGTTCCAGACTCTGCCATACTACAGCTCTATGACCTTTGATGAAGTATTTAACCTCTTTGAGTTTCCTTATCTGTGAAACATGGAAGGCAGTTTCTACCCTGCAAGGTTGTTTTGGGCAGGTAATAACATAAAATGTTTACCTTTGTTTATAGCACATGTAGCTATTATTGGAGCAGAAGAAAGATGCCTATCGGTGGGAAAGTCATCATGTAAGTTAATGTCTCTGACTACCTAATTTGGAAAATCAGTCCTTCTCAAAAATAATTTTCAACTCTGACAGAAAGTTATGAATTACTATGACAGAACACTATTGGGGTTTAGAGTCTTGTTAATGACACTGAGTGATTGGCAAGGAATCAATACCATTGCCCGCGCACCAATTAGCTTCACCCCTCATTAGTAATGTGCGCCTGTAGACATTATTTCTTTGCTCTATCTTGTCTCACTAGGATGCCATCCAGGAGAACAGTCAAGTAAAATCCAGTTGTCATGTCTTGCTGGTAGCTGAGCAGATGCAGGGTAAATACTATTAAGGTTAAATGTGTTACACTAACCCCAGTTGAATAAACCGCAAGAAGTATTCTACATAGATTGATGAAAGGGCTTTATTTTATTATTATTATTTTTTGGTGGCACAGAGATTGAACCCAGGAACTTTGCAACCAGGTAACATCCCCAGCCCCACCCCATCTCTTTTAAAATTTTGAGTCAGGGCATTACTAAGTTGCCCAGGCTTGGCTCTAATGTGTGATTCTCCTGCCTCAGCCTCTAAGAGTGCTGGGATATGCCTTGCCCATCTCAAGAAAGGTAATTTTAGATAACAAAATGTTATCTTCTAAACTTAGACTTGGGCTTACTTGAAGATGTGCGACATTTTTATTTTCTTGAAATCACAGAAGGAAAACTGTTTAAAATTCTTTTATTTGGGACCTGTCAATTGTAATTATTCTTCCTACTCAAGATTACAAGTGAGCATATTTTATATTTTCCTCCTTTTCATTCTCATCAAAAATTATTTATTGAGCAGCTACTATGACCCAAACACCAAGCTACATTTTGAGAGGTCCAAAGATGTAAGGCAGAATAACTGCCTTCCATATCTGTTTGGACAGCTTAGTTACATATACAGGAGGTGGAATAGCCGCGGTAGATGGCATTTTTAAAAAAAAGTAGGTTTATTTTAAAATGATCTATAAAAACATAAAAATTGTATATATTTATGGTGTACCATGCGGTCTTTCAACACATGCACACATTGTGTAATGTTCATTCAGATTAAACGTATTGATCTCAAATATTTATCTTTTTCATGGTGAAAATGTTCAGCATACTTTCTTCGAGCGGAAGGTAGGTTATTGTCTGTTTCGTGTGGTGCTCGGGTTGAACCCGGCGCCTCCCGCAGACTGGGGAAGCACTTTACCGCCGAGCTGCATCCCCAGCCCTGGAAGCTGGTGTTCGGTGGTGAATGCCAGATGCGTTTCTGCATAAAATGTCCCATATTGGCAGTTTAGTAAAAGTAGAGATGAAGCCTTTGGTCTTCTCCACTTCTATAGATGAAAGGACTTTATGCCCTAGCGTTTCCCCAGATCTGAGAGGGTGCCGCTGCCCTGATCTCCTGTTCCGCAGTCAGTGAGGTCCTGAGCGTCGCCTGCAGTTTAAGAGTCACGCTCCATTAACAGTAACGAGTGACTTACGGTTAAATCTTCATGGATCAGCCGGAACATCTCCCCGGAGTGTCGGTTCACGTTTCATTCCAGTGGGCATCATCACGCCAGCCTGCAGTAAAAGTGCTTGCAGCATTTAACCTGGAAGGTTGTCTGGCAAACCTGTGATTTATAGTCTGGAAGGCATCAGCTCGGCCTGTCCCGTTACTGAAAATCTCCTGGTTTCTTGGTTAAAGTTTCACATTCGGGTCAAACACAATTTTAAATGTCCAGTCCTCATTGCTTCTGGTAGAACTTGAATCAAAATGCTTTACATGTAGAACAGTATGACTTTAAAATGACTGTTCTAACAATAATGGATTCATATAAATTTACTTTGGAAAGCCAGACGTTTCCGAACATCCGTGACAATTAAGTTGCCAAACTATATTTATTTGTCATTCTAATAATTTGTAAAATAGCCTTCGGAGTCACAGGCATGTTGGTGAGCAATTTTAAAAATACATACGTGGAAAACACAAGAGACCGAAAAAATCGTATTTCTATTTCCTGCATAACTCTGAATAGTGTTTACATGAATTGTATCTACCTTGATTGCAAATTGAACGTGAGGACACATTGTTTGAATGTATAATTCAAGGTCAACAAGAAGGTGTTCTGTCTGTGATTTAGTCATGAGCTACAGCTGGAGGCATCGCCCTCCTCCCACTAATGAGTTCCTCCAGATTTCTCTCTTTAGCTGCAAGACTCGGAGCCTTTGAGCTGCTTGGGGGGACGTCTTTGTGCCTTTGCCTTTGCCCTTTCATTTGGGGAATTGGTTGTCTCTGGCATTTTCCTAACAAATTGAGTTCCTGTTGCAGCCTGGCTGTTACACTGGGAGCCATTAATAATTGGCAATTTGTAGCTGTCATAATGATGCTGGTGATTTTCCAGATGGCTTTTCCCTTTCTCTTGAGAGGGACTAAACTGGTGCTGAATCCCTTTGATGGGGTTTTGATCAGCAGACATTGGTCATGGTCCTTGACCCATGGTGGGGACACAGGTCACCTGCTTGCCAGAGCTTTGTTTTGCTGGTGCCAGGACACAGCTGCAGATGGGTAGGTGTAGGGTATTTATAGAGGCAGTGGAAATGTGGGAGTGTTGGGAGTGCAAATTTAAAAAATGCCCAACTGTACTTTTAAAGTAACCAAACCAGTTTTGAAGGGAACAGAAAGTAGAGGGCGGAGAGCATCGCATCTGCCTTGTCCTGCGTCAGCCCAGTTCTCAGGGACAGCGACAGGTACAAGGTTAGCTTAGGAACAGCGTGGTCATTTCTGCTCTGGAGTTTTATGGCCAATACTTTTCTTACACCCAACTTTGTTCCTTTTCTTGTCCTTCCGAATTTCTCACACAACCTTAAGAAAGAGGAAAAAATCCTGTATTCTTTGCCAAGTTTTATAGTTAATGCTCCCTGAGGAGCATGTGGCTTTAAGGTGGGACATTGGCACTTGGAGAATCGCTCTCCTGTGGAACTGACGAATGTTCTGGGGTCAGGCTGCTTTCTGCCTTGCAGTCCTGCGGTGGAGCGTCTCTGCCCAAATCCTTTCCCTGTGCCTTCCTTTTAAGGTCTCTGCTCCGGTGCTGCCTCCTTATGTGCTTCCCTGACCTGCTCTCTCTGACCTAGACCCTCTCCTCCCTGTCCGGTGACAACCTCTCTCCAGGCTCTGCTCTCTCCTTCATGACACTGTGGCCTGCGGAACAGCATATCGTCTTCACCAGAATGTAAGCTTCATGAGGCAGGGGCCACGTTTCTTCCTGCCCTGCACCTCCTGTCCCCAGGTGCCAGCCTGCTAAAGATGAAAACATGTATTGAGTGAATGCATTCATTCCTAGGTTCTATGAACATCCAGCTCCACAGTGCTTGTCAGGATCCTCTATTTCCAGATGTGCAGTTTTTTACATTTGAATATTTCTGAAATTAGCGTACACATTACAAATACGCATTTAATGTAGGAGTGAGTCCCACCCCTCACATCTTATACTAAATTGATGTACAATTATTTGGGCCTTAGAATAGAGAACTTTTTGATAGGCAGATTATACCACCCTCTTCTCAAGATGCCCGTGTTCTAATCCTTGAGACTAGTAAAGGTATTACCTTACATGGCCGAAGGGACTCTGCCAGTGTGATTGAACTAAGGATGTTAAGGTAGCGATACTATCCTGGATTAGTAGCATGGCCCAGTGTAATCACAGAGTCTTTATGAGAGAGAGATGGGAACTTCAGAGTCAGAGAAGAAGCTGTGATGATAGAAGCAGAGATTGGAGTGATTTGGGGTCACAAGCCAAACAGTATAGGACTCCAGAAACTGGAAGCAGCCAGGAAACGGATTGTCCCTTAGGGTCTACAGAGGGAATGTAGTCCTGCAGTCCTATTTTAGATTTTCGACCTCTAGAGCTACAAGATGATAAGTTTGTATTGTTTTAATTCACTGAGTTTGTGGTTAGTCATCACAGCAGCAATAGGAAACTAAGAGACATAATATTACAAGCAATAACATGTATTGATTCTGGAAATTTTAATGTCCAACTTCATAATCTTGGGCATTGCTAAGTACATCGTCGATTCTATCTTCATAGTAACCCAAAGCCATTGATATTTCAGGACTTGGACAGGGTGTAGTTGTGAATCTTTTGGTGGCATTTGGTAGATGCTGTCAGTCCCCACCCATTTGTCTTTGGCCTATTTCAGAGGTCATTTTTAGGTGGTTTCCACAGTAGGGTGACAATCATCCCAGTGCCTGGGACTTGGGGGTTCTCAGGATGAGGGACGTTCAATGTTCAACCAGGAAATTCCTGGGCAAACTAGAATACTTGTGCGTGGGTGACCACCTGCATGTGCTGGGGACACTTTGACCACAGGCCATTCCTTATGTTACGCACACAGTGGCATTTAACACTACAGAAGCAGCTCCCAAACAAGGAGGGATAAGGGCTGGTGGGTATATGTTCAGCATTTCTGCTTCCTCGTGGGAACCTTCTGAGGCTCGTTTCAGTCTTCCACAGGGTCCCTTCTAGAACTGAGGCCTAACTTCCCACCACACTCCTTAATGGCCTTCTTACTGGCTTGCCTGACTTCCTTGTCTTACTTCTTCAACCCTCACTGTAGGAGATGTGCTTGAAATATCCAGTGAGTGTTTAAATTAAAAAAAATTACAGTAAAAGATGCACTGCCATTAATCCCCCTCAAAATACTGCCCTTTGCTTTGAGCACACTTATCCCATCACTCTTGTCACTTTCTGAATCAGTTCTGGAAGTCCTCTTTTGGGATTGTCTTCATGAGGTGTGATAAAAAATGTGGCAAGTGCTGCTGCTGAATGCTGCCCAATGGGAAGGCAGGCTTGTGAAGACATTTCATTGTGTTCTCACTTATTCACTGGACCCTCGGGACATCAAGGCAGCCACAACAGTGCAACTAAAGACACGCATGAAAGAAGACTTCCAGAACTGCTTCAGAAAGTGGCCAGAGCAATGGGATAAGTGTGTCTGAAGTGAGGGAGAGTATTTTGAGGGGAATTAATGGCCATGTGTGTTACTGTAATAAAAATTTTAAAAAATTTAAACATTCACCATACCTTTTGATTTTACCTCATATGTCTCAGATTGTTTCCCAGATAAATGATTTGTTTCCAATCTTTGTTTCAGGGCATGCTTTTAGGTAAACCCATACCAGGCTCATGGGTTTGTGATGAAATGCAAGATCGTTAACAGGGCCCCAAACATCTCAAACCTATCCTTCCCGCAGGCCCGTCCCCCTGGTAGCCTCTCTCTTGCTCACTAACATTCGGCCGCACTAGCCAATATTCAGAATTCATCTATTCCCAATTCCTTCTTCACCTAGGTCAGCTGTGCTTCTTGCTTCTGCTGGAATCTTGTGTCACGGTCATCCTTTACGTCTGTACTTAAATATCAGTTCCTCACGAGGTTTCCATGAGCCTCCTGCACATTTGTTCCTTCATGACACTTACTACAAATGAAACGAGTTAGTTAATTATGAAGATGATTATCTGTTTAGATGCGGCCCTCACAGAAGACTGGACATAGGTATAAAGTAAGGGTTATTGGACAGTCACAGGCAGAAGGGTCATCGTAGTCCATGTTTCCTTGTCTGCTGCTCTTTGGTTGAGAGGCAGAGCTTCCTGTTGGGCAGGAACAACTGGACAAATCATGAAAGTTCTCCAAGGGAACGGCCCTTCTGTGTACCATTGTACATATTTATATGAAAACCGGGGGGAGGCAGGCGACATCTACTAATACACAGTAGTTGTTATGGTTTATATCTATGTGTTCCCCACAAAGCCTCATATGCACATAGATGGGGCTTTGGGGAAGTGACTGGATCATGTGGGTGTGATACTCATCAGTAGATCAGTCCACTGATGAATTTATAGCTAAATGTGCTGCTGGGAAGTAGAGCCCAGTCAGAGGAGGTGGGTCACTGGGCGTGTGGCCTGGAAGGGTCTATCTCCCTCCCCTGCTCCTCCCATCATTCTCTCTGCTTCCTGGATTCCCTGCCATGAGCAGCTTTCCTCCTTCTTGGGGCGAGAGGACTACAGACTGAAACCTCTACAAAGTATGAGCCAAAATAAACCTGTCCTTCAATTTCCAGGTGTCACGTATTGTGTCTCAGCAATGAGAAAAGGGACTAAGACAATAGAAGACCCTTCCTGGACAGAGAGTAGCCGCCTTATACCAGACCTTACCCAGGAGAGGGAACATCTTATTTTTAAGTGGAAAATCCCATCAGTTTAAAAAGCTTAGAGCATCTGTATAGGTTATACATATACAACTGTTGAGCCAAGTGCCAAATGGTAGAGAAGCTGGATTTCTTTCTTTTTAAACAAAAATAAACCCAAAATAAAAATAAAACAAGGGGTTGGGGATTTAGCGCAAGTGGTAGAGCACTTGCCTAGCAAGTACAAGGCCCTGAGTTCAATCCCCAGCATTCCCTACCCCAATAAAACAAACAGAAGTTGTAAAATTCCTTTGCATACTGCAACAGATCATACTTCTTGGAGATGACTTCTCTGGAGAAGCCCTTTCCTGAGCAAAGAGATCACCTGGACAGCTTCTTAGCACACAAATTCTGATCCACTGGGCCTGGGTGTATCCTGGGATTCTGCTTTTTTTTTTAGGTACTGGAGATAAAACCCAGGGCCTCACTCCTACTAGCTAAGCACTCTGCCATTGAGCTACTTCCTCAGTCCTTTTTAATTTTGTTTTGAGACAGGGTCTCACTATGTTGCAGTCCTTCTGACTCATTCTCCTTATTAGCTGGGATTACAGGCGTCGCACCAGTCCTGGGAGTCTCCATTTATAACCAGCTGCAGGTGATGCCAATGGCATTAGTTTGTGAACTGCACTTTAAATAATCGGGCTCGAAAACGTCTTGGTTTCCAAATACTCATAAGCCATTGGAAGTTAGGTTCTCAGGTTAGGCAGTATGGCGGGGCACTTTCTGTTTTTTGGAGTGGTTCCTTTCTGGCTCAGGCTTGCTATTTCCAGGTGGAATCGGTGGAGTGTGTGTGACCTTCACTGTGTTGTTGAATAATTGCCCGTTGGAGAATATAAAAAGTGCAGGACAACTGGGCTTGGTAAGAGTGTGTTGACTCTTCATTTTTCCTGGCCTTTAAAATCTCTCTAATGATCTGTTTCTTATACTCTGAGGGATTATGAAAACACATTGAACCCCATGAACAGGCTCTGTGCTGGGGGGTTTTATTTGATTTTATGTCTGGCTAGAATGGTAGAAGCCAGTGTGACTACAAAGAGGTACTGTGTGCGTCCATGTGTGTGTGTGTGTGTGTGTGTGTGTGTGTGTGTGTACATGCACATGAGGCTCAGTCTTCTCTGTGTGTCTGACCTGCTGTGCGGGGTGGCACAGGCCATTCAAGCTCGCCGTGATGGGGTACACGGAGGATTTCCTGGTGAGTGGCAGAGCCTGAGCGATTTGCAGGCGTTTGTGTGCCCGTTGCCATGCCCTCCAGGCATCTGCAGTGTCGGATCAGGAGGGCAAGAGGCTGCAGATAGATTTAATATTCCTCGTGTGAGCTTCGACCATCTGCCTGCCAGCTCTCAGTGTGAGCATAATATATGTTTCCAGAATCAAACACAAAGAGCTTGTTTTTTTGGGAGCGGGGTTTCTTTCTCCTTTTCTTTTTCAGAGCCTTTTAGTGTAAGTCATTTTGTATTTTCCTTGTGTTTGGGGGTAGGTAACTAGGGTCACCTTTTCTGCAATTATATTTACTTTTACTTTGTTTTCTGATGCCTCTGTCATATTTGAATATGTAAATATTCTCCCTTTTCTTAATCTCCATCAGTCTCCCACAGACTGTATCCTTGGAGCAAATACTGATGGAATCTTGTGATGCACCCATGAGGTGGTGGGTGTCAGTTGACAGGTGTTGCCACAGGGAGCAGATTGGACTGTGGATGTCTGACAGTTTTTTCCAGGAGAAATCTGAGTGCTGTAACTTTTCCTCCTTTAAGGAAATTATTGCGACTATTGATGTGCCTGGCCTAGTAGCTGTAGCTCATTGTAGGATTAAAGTTGTTTGGATGTGGGGTCTTTGACTTAAAACCCTTGTGTCATTTCTTTCAAAGGTAATTGACATGGGAGAGCATAGGCTGGTAAAGAGATGAAAACGAGTCTCACTGAGGTTAGAGAAATTGGGCGGCAGAGTTTGGAAAGCTCTGTAGTTTGTGTGACAGTTGAGGGGGACAGCCTTGGAACTCTCTGAGCGTTATCCAGCAGGAGCTACAGGGCAGGAGTGACCTATGGGAATACTCTTGAGGGAATAGGGGTCAAAATTCTTTCTTTTTACTGGCAGCAAAATGTACATTGTCTTGCACTTGACGCTGTGTAATTAAAAACAGCTTCTTCTTTAAGTTCATTTCACATTCCCTTCTCTCTCCAGGGTGAGGCTGAGAGCCCAGTGCCTTGCCATTCTTCTGGCCTGAGGCTTCCGGGCTGTTGGTTAAGGAGGTGGAGCGGATGCCCTCTGGGCTTCTTTTCTCTCTAGCCTGTGACCTGGGAAAGTCATCAAATCCCAATGCTGCATTTTGCTCAGCTGTAACACACTGATTGTGACAGAATGACCCGAAAGAGTTGATGAAATGATCAGACATAATAATGCATAACAATATAGGTAAAGTGCTCAGCACCCAGCCTCTCACATAGTAATGCTGGCTATGGCTAATGTTATTACCATGGAAATGAAGGACAGAGAAAATGGGAAGAGTGCATTCTAGGACGTGGCCTGTGCTGTTTGGCTATGGAAAGTGTTATCTGAGACACAAATTGGCCCTTGGAGAAGTTAGAAGTCAGGGTTGGGAGACCTGTCGGAGGAAGAGTGTGAACAATGAAATGCAAACAGAAATGGTTCTTGCTGCAGCCCTTCTGGTTGATCTTTTGGATCGTCAGCTTTCTGCCTCCGATGCCCGTAGAGGGTCCAAGTCTGTTCAGATGTTCAGCTCTATTCCTGCTGCAGCTCTCTTTATTGCCGCTGGCTCCCTCTGTCTCCATTGCCTGTGGCTGTCATGCTTTTGACCTCTGCAGCCACCATTACCCTGGGCAGTGCAGAGACCTGGCTCTGCTGCTCCTTTTCCGATGTTAACTATGATTCTACTCACTACTGCCCCCTGGTCTCCTTGGCTCTGAGTGCTGCAGACAGGTGCTTCAGTTCTCTGCCCCGAGAACTTCAGCTCTCTGCTGTGGTTCTCAAGGGTGGTTCTTGAGGGTGTGGCACAGCCCTGGTGCTGTGGGTTTCATTGTGATGGAGTACCAGTCTTGTACTCCAGCAGTCACTGCGGAGCACTAGACCTTTTGTGACAGCATCGTGACTTTTACACTAAGCCCCAAACTTGGGGGAGGACTAGTGTCTTAGTCACTTTTCTTGTCACTGGGACAAAATACCCGACACCCACAATTTAAAGGAAGAGAGGATTTATTTTGGCTCACACTTTGCCTTTCCACCTGCGGTCGGTAGGATGGTGAGGGGCTGGGTGGAGGAAAGCTGCTCACCTCGTGGCTTGCAGGAAGCAGAGTCAAGGGAGGAACCCAGGAGGGAGTTACCCCCTTCTAGAGCACGCCCCTAGCAACCTGGCTCTTTGACCAGGTGCTGCCTCCCAATACCAGACCAGCCGTAGGGCCCCCAAATAATCCAGTCACCTTCCAAGCCCCACCTCTGAGCACATGAAGCTTAGGGGGAGGCCTTCAAGTGTAAATCACAAGTAACTTATTCTCTCAGTCTCTTATCGCACTTATAATATTGTAAAATTTCCATGGGTTGATTCCTTAGGCTCTGTCCCTCCGAGGCTGGGTTACAAGATAACTGGTATCATACTGGGTGGTTGAACTCCTTACTTAGACGACCTAACTTCCCATGGTGCTGACCATCAGCCATTTATATTGACCTGAACCTTGAGTATTTCCTACGGGAGAGGACATCTCCTTCCCTCCCATGGCAGCCAGTGCAGAGCTGGAGGATCAGCTGGGTCTCTTTGTTTATTAAGAGGCTCTGGCTATCAGCTTCAAGATGGCCTGCAAAGATTCTTCCCATTGTAGCTTTTCAAGTAAGTAAAACTTAGCAGCTCACTGTGCCAGAACGCCAACTGCTGCATCAGAGGACTAAGCTTATTTGTGACAAGGGAGGCACCTCTAGAACACAATGCTGGATGCTCAGCTCTTCTACCATCTCTCCTTTCCTCTTTCCTTTCCTTTCCTTTTTTTTTTCTTTTTCCTTTTATACCTACCTCAGAGAAAAGTGCTGTTTTTCCAGCAAAATCCAAATGCTAGCACAGTTTACAGAAGAGTGTGGAATTTCACACAGTGGGCACCGAGACATTTAGACTCTGCTTCCAACTTTACCCATATGGTAGCTGTGTAAACTTGGGCAAATTTTAACCTTTCAGTGCCTCTGTTTCATCATCTATAAAACACTGTGTGTGTATATGTGCGTGTGTGTGTGCACGCACGTGCTTGTGCATGTATGTGTGGATGTGTGTAGTGGTGGGTTGGACTAAATGATTTTAAAAGCACTCTTTGATGAAACTTGGCACCTAGCAACTACTGGTAGAAAAGGTGTAGGATATACTAGGCTTTGCCCCCTACCCGCCTTCTTGGTGACACAGAATGGGAGCCCAGACAGAAGCCACGTCCTCGTTTATTGCACTGAGAAAGAAATAAGGCAAATATTAAGTCTAAATCAGTAGCATTACTTGAGCACAGAAGATGAAGCTATTTTCTCTCAAATTGTTTTGATTGCTGCCAGTAGCTGCTATTTGGTATGAAATCCATTCAGATCATCAACAGCCAAAGAGACATACAGTGCATGAAAACATGTTGTAATTGGCACCATTGTAACTCTGTGCAGCCTGCGATCTTAGCTGGGAGGAGGGAGGGTTGTAGGATAACTTGTAATCTAATTTTCTTTGTTGTAAAATAGAATGTTACTATTGTATTCCTGTGGAATAATAATTATAACATCTCCGACAAATGGAGTGCCTTTCTCAGGAGGTGCTTAAATTGCTCAACAGGCGTTCATTCAGCCTTGTAAACACAGTAAAACCTGGCTCGGTTGCATTTTCCTCAACTGAAAATTCCTATTAACCAGTGTCTCCCCTCATCTATCCTACTGGGATAAATGATTTTTCTGCTGGTGACCCCGACACAGTGAGAGACACTGGGGAGCCTTCTGAATCACCAAAGAATTATGAAACTTACCAGAGTTTCAGTGTTAATTGCAATTTATGACAGCCTAATTTTTCGTAAAGTGGTAATTCATGTGTTGCACAGATGATAATTAGTAGGAATAGTTGATTAATGAGACTGCTCTGTTCCTGACCATCCTGAAATACAGAGTTGGCAGCTATCGTAAGAGCGGTTGTTCCTCTGAGTGCCACAAAGGCAGTAGAGTACACATAGGAAGTCTCTTTCCTCATTACTGGGACAGAATACCTGACACCTGGAATTTAAAGGAGGAGAGGCTAATTTTGGCTCATATTTTAGCAGTGTTAAGTCCTTCATGATCTGTGGGCTCCAGGCAGAAGCAGCATGATGGAAGGTCTGGTGGAGCTGCTCATATCTGAGCAGAGAATCAAAGGAGGAGCTGGGGAGGCAGATATAACCTTCCCATCACACCCACAGTGATCCACCTCTTCTGACCAGGCCCCACCTCCTAACAGCAAGTCAGCCATAACCTCCAATCCAGTCACTCCCAAAGGGCCCACCCATGGTCTCGTGAGACTTCAGGGGGACATCTAGATACTCATTCTGGGCAAATGACAATTTCTAGAGGTTTATTCTTTAACTTCTACATTGCTTTTGCTAAGTAAGAGAAATCGGTATTTTCAAAAGTAGATCATACTTGCCACTTGAGAGTTTGCCATCCCTGCAGTTATGGCTGTTGTCAGTAACTGGACTGAACTCTTCCAGCAAACATGGATGTCTTTAGCATCAAATTTTGGATGACAGCGGGGTTGGGGATTTAGCTCAGTGATATAGCACTTGCCTAGCAAGTATAAGGCTGTGAGTTCGATCCCCAGCAACCTCCCTCCCCAACTGTTTTTGGATCACAGTTACTAGAGCCTCTTCATAGATACCAGATTTTTTTTTTCCAGGATGGTATTGGTGCAGCAGATTTAGTTGTGTTAATCAGTATATTCTAAATGTTTTATTAAAGTGATAAGATCTTAAACCAGGATTATTAACTTGATTACCTTTTATAAATGTCCAAATTTTAACTTATAGGGTCATTGAAAAAAATAATTAAATTAGTATTGTCCTCAGGTTCACTCTGGAAAATATAAGGAACTGAGGAATGTGTAAAGAAGAAAATAAAAATAGTCCATAATCCCATCACCCAGAGATAACTATTATTGGCTTTTGATACATTTCCTTCCATTTTCCTCCCATGTATGCACACAGAGGCACACATTTTACAAATTTAGTATATGCTGCATGTATGGTATGCTGTCCCCAAAGGTGTTATAGAAAGTCATTTTCTAGGTTATTAAATATTTTTTAAAACAACTTAGTCCTAACTATGTGAACCATAATATATTAAAACAACTTCCTGTTATTGGACTTTAGGTGGCTTACACATTTGGGCTTTATAATGCTGCAAAAACTATCTTTGTTCATTTGTTGTTCATAAATCCATTTATTCAGCCAGATTTTACTGACTATCGTCTGCCAGGCTAGGAGCTAAGGACATGTAATTAATCATGACACTAAAAGATAACACTTATTACTATTACTTCCTATGGACTAAGTACTGTATTGGTATTAGTGATGATAACTATATGACATATAATACTTATTCTAATAAATTACCATGATATTAGTATTAACTAACTAAATTCTTATGAAGTGGGTACTGTTAGTATACACTGTTTTGCAGATGAGGAAATGGAGACTTAGAGAATCACAGTGATTTGTTCAAGATCTCTCAGCTGGTCATGGGCAGCTTGCTAAGTAGCCCAGGCTGGCTTTGAACTTGTGGAGATCTTCTTGCCCTAGTCATCCCAGGGCTAGGATTATAGGCTTGTGCCATCATGCCCAGGTTTTCTTTATTTCTTTGTCTTTTCTTTTTGTCCTGGGCCTCTATCCTTGAGCTAGGAAATAGACTTGGTAGAGCTTCAGGCCTGGGCATGCCCTGGAGAAGTCTGGAGAGTGTGCTTGCCGCCTGGGCAGGGTCAGTGGGTACTGCCTTTTTATACGTTTATTTCTTCTGGACCCTAAGTGACGCAAGAAGCCTCCCAAGGAAAATTCTGTCAAAAGAATGAGTCTAGATCAATGATGGTGAAGCTTTTAAAACTTTTGATGATAACAAATAACATATACTAAATGATAACAAATAACGAAGGCCTCCTGTGGCACAGGTGCCATAGGTTGGCCCCACTGGTCTAGATCATGTAGGCTGCAAGTGAATGTGTAGACACTTAAGGTAAGCGTCATCACAAAAAAATATGCCTCTGTTCGGTAAAAATTTCCAGATTCAGTTAAAGACTCTTATTTCAACTGGTATTTAGTTTAGCTGCACTTGCATCTAAACCGTAGATTATTCATGTGTGCAAGTCACAGTCTGTGAATATTCCTTCCACTGGTTCTTATTGTCACACTCCTTAGGTTCTATGTCCCCAAATGATCATCATCTGTCCTTTGCTCTATCTCTCAGTACCACATCATAGGAACACACAGATTTGATTTCAGTTGGCCTAGGTTTGATTCCTGGCTCTGCTGCTAACCTGCTGAGTGTTCTTGGGCAATCTTTTTGGTTCTCAGTTTCTCACCTTCAAAATAATACACAGGCATGGCCCCAGTGTAATGCTCAGCTCCATGGGCTGGTCCATGACCAATTCCACAACTGGGGAATACATGCCTCAGCTCAGCCACTGCCAACTTTGAGTTAATTTATTGTTTTCCCTCTGTACAGGAGCGCAGAAATGCCAAACAGTGGACCTGTTACTGAACAAGACCAAAGTCTGGAATAGGAGATTCAACATGGCTGACTAGCAGAAGAGTCACATCAAAGAAGCTGAGGAAAGATCTACTGAGAAGGAATGAGCTGGAAGATCCAACATGCCTGAGTAGAGGATGAGCCATGTCAGAGAGACTCAGAGACCATCAACAAGAAACACAGAGGAGACAGGACAAGATGGTAGAGCAGTGAGTTCCAGCAGCTTGGCTTCTCCAGGACAATGTGTATAAAGTCTGGAGTTGGAGACAGCAGGAAGAACGCGAGCGTCTGATTCCTGAGCGACCTTCCAGTGCTAACAGGTGGTGAGTCTCAGCATTACAAGTGCCCCAGGATATAGCTGCATGGTGTAGGAGGGTGGGGAAGACATTGTGAGGAAGGGCTGGAAGTCTGAACTTCAATCCCAGAGCAACCTCCTGGCAGCTTCATACTACCAAGGTTCCAGAGTTGATGAGGGAAAGACAGTTACTGGAGACTCTTGGCAGCTGGGGAGCAGATTAGGGTGAGTCTTGCTGAAAGGCAGGGCCTGGTGGTTACAGACCCAGAACCTGCAATCAGGCACCAGATTCAGCCCCAGATTTCCCAGGATTGGAAACTCACATTGGTGCTGTGTTCCCACTGCTAAAGGGAGACCCCAAACAGGGCCTTATGGTATATTATTTCTCAACTAGCCCTGATAGACACCACCGAAACAGATTAGCCTAGGATTGCTATAGTTGAATTGATTGCATAAGAATGATTCTGACTCAGTGGACAATTTAATGCCAGGGAACTTGTCTGCTGAATCCACCATCACACCCAGGGAGAGGGACAGCAAGGGCTCCTAGCCTAAGAAGGAACTTGGACTGGGTCAAAGTCTGCAAAAATGCCTGTACCCTGGCAGAAAGAGGTCCTGAGTCTGAGTTAACTCCAGTTTTGCAGTGGAGGGATGATAGAAGTAATTGGTGTGTGAACACTCAGACTATCTGGCAAAGAAACTACTTGGGAATCACATATCCAATGGCTCATTGTAATACCTAATCGGTATTCTCATCAGACATCTTATTGGTTTAAGTTTTTGTGTGTTTCTTGAGTTATTTAGAAACATGGGATTGTGTTCTTTTATGGTTTTGGGTGTATTTTAGGGGATTACGCTTGTATATTTGTGTTTTCATTGGCTCTGATTTAATAGGTGTCTAGGTTCTCTCCCTCATCTAGAGAATAGACGAAGAGGGGAAGAGTAACTGCAAGGAGTATCATATAGAAATGTTGTAAGATTGAATCTGTGGATGCTATTATAAATTGAAGCAATTCTTGGCAGCAAAACATAGGGACAGGGTCAAAACTACTTAAAGTAAATAACAGATGGAGTAAATATTAGAACTGGACATAGAGAGCTGAAAATTGTTCACAAAGTGGCAACATCCTACTAAAAAGATCCATATAACCACCTACCTTCCTCACTTCTCTAGTCCTCAACCTGCAATAACCACCCCCACACACACAAAAAAAGGAAGGAGAAAAAAGAGGGGGGCATGTAGGGACAGGGGCCCTGTAGGTAGGAAAAAGACAAGATGAAGGCTTCCTTGAGCTTTGTTAGAAGTTAATGGAGAGACTTACTAAAAGCAACAGCCTCTGCCTCCAGCAATCAGAAAGACAAAGGCAAAGAAGCTAAGGTCAGAGAGGTCCCATGTAGCATGATCAACATAAGCCACTTTACTTAATACTTAAGTCTAAGTAACATGTCCTTAAGCCCTCCCCCCATAAACCTAGCCTCCACTGAAAAACAGGAAAAGTCATACGAGTGCATATGATCAGAAGAAATTCAAGGTTAGGATGAAAGACAAGCCAGGAAGCCAATCAGATTCTAGGAGCCTATGTGGGACAAGGATGTCAATAAAAGGAGCTGCAGACAAGAAATTCACTTTTGAATACTCCCTACTTGTCCAGAGTAGCTGTCTGCCATGTCTGTTCTCTCTCTCTCTCTCCCCTCCCTTTCCCTACCTTCAAATAAATCATTGTCTTCTTTTATTTTAAACTGCTTCTTTGGTTCTTTTACCAATGCTGGGTTTAGGATCACTGGGAGCTGAATGTTCCAGGAGAGCATAGCATGACATGGCAGAATATCCACTCCTAGATGTTACAGCATGGCATATCATGGCAAGATATACAACCCTCCCCAGATGTAACAGGACACATACATTTTAAAAAGATATGTATTTATATAGAGAGATAGGTATACAAATAAATACAGATACAGGTAGAGGAATGGAGAAACAAGGAAATAGAAGATCTCCTAACACCTCCACCCCTGCAACTACTACAAGACAGAGCAAGGGGTTGCAAAGGGAGAAGAAAACAAATACCAGATAGCAGAAATCTATGAATAAACTTCCTAGGAGGGATGAAGAAAATAGGTGAGTTCAAAGAGGAAATGAACCAAAAGTTTGCAGCCATTACACTCAATATGCCCATGTTGAATTTCAGGGAAATAAGTGAAAAACTGGATGAGCTAATCTAAACAGTCCAAAATTTGAATGACAGATTCAACAATGAAAAGGAATCCTCAAAAAGATATCAGACAGAAATACTTGAAATAAAAAACAGCATAGAATACATACATTCCAGAAATGAATGTGAAGACAGAGGGTCTGATATTGAGAACAAAATAGTGAACTATGATAAAGAGCTCAAAGAAGCCAAAAAGAAAATAAGAGAACAAGACAAAACTATCCAGCAGCTACTAGATGACAACAAGAAGAACACTCTAAGGCTAACTGGAGTTAGAGAAAATCTAGAAGATTGCACAGATGGGTTCACCAACGTGCTTACAGAAATTATGGAAGAAAAAAAGATTTTAAAATACAAGTAGTCATGGTTATAGAACACTAAACAATTATGATGAAAGGAGACGTTCACCAAGGCATATTCTCATTAAATTTGCAGATATCTAGCAACAACTCAGAATTTTAAAGGCAGAGAAAAGCAAAAATCACATATGAAGGTAAACCAGTTAGAATTACAGCAGACTTCTCAACACAAGCCCTGAAGCCCAGAAGAGGTTGGAGTGAAGTTGTTCAAGCCCTAAGAGCAAATAACTTCTAACCCGGATTAATTTACCCAGCAAAGCTGTCCTTCAAAATAGATGAAGAAATAAGGTATTTCCATGAAAAAGACCAGCTCAGAAGGTACATGAGTGCTTAACCAGCTCTAGAGAAAGTACTCAAGAATATTATTTACAGAAACAATGAATTGGACACGCCTAAAAACAGAGAGGAAACCAATGAAGTCAATGGATAACGAACAAAAAACACCAGGAAAAGTAAAAGAAATGATTAACCAACAGATAAAGAAGGTAATGATAGTAAATGACAAACATATCTCAGTAGTATCTCTTAATATTAATGGCCTCAACTCTCCAATCAAAAGATACTGACTGGCAGACTTGATCAAAAAACAGAATCCAACGATCTGTTTCATTCAAGAAACCCATCTAATCCCAAAAGATATTTATAGACTAAAAATTAAAGGTTGGAAAACAACATTCCATGCACCAGGACCATGAAAACAAGCAGGGGTAGCAATTTTAATATCAGACGTGGTAAATTTAAAGTTAAAATGGATTCAAAGAGACAGAGAAGGTCACTACATACTAGTTAAAGGAATAATTCAACGAGAAGAGATAACATTGAAAAACATATGTACTGAACATTGGAGCACCTGTTTTCATAAAACAAAAATAACTGAAATTAAAAGATCAAATAAACATTAACACAGTCATAGTAGGGGATTTTTAACAACCCACTTTTGCAAAGAGACAGATCAACTAAACAAAAAAAACAATAAAAAAATTTCAGATCTGAGCCACACCCTTGAACATATGTATATTTTATATATATATATCCCCTATACAACAGAGTCACATTCTTTTCAGCAGCATATGGTACTTTTTCCAAAATAGATCACATACTAGTCCACAAAGCCTGTTTAAGTAAATATAAAAGAATCAAAATCACCTTATCATATCTGACCACTGTGCAATGAAAGTAGAAATCAATGACAGAAGAAATTTTGGAAAGGGCCATATCTCCTGGAAAATTAACAGCATACTCCTAAACAACCAGTGGATCACAGAAGAAATCAAAGAAGAAATTTAAAAATTTCTGAAAGTTAATGACAATGACTATACAACTCAATGAAATCTTTGAGAACTATGAAAGCAGTTCTAAGAGGAAAATTCATCGCAATCAATGCTCACATTAGGAATACAGAGCAGGCCCAAATAAATAACCTTATGAGAAATCTTAGGATTCTTGAGAAATAACAGCAAACCAGGCCCAAATTGAAATTAAGGAGGGAAATTATGAAGATGAGAGTGGAAATTGAGACTAAGAAAACTGTAAAAAAAAAAAAATAAATCAATGATTCAAAGAGCTGGTTCTTCAAAAGAATAAATAAAATAGACAAGCCCTTAGTAAGACTCATGAAGAGAAAAAGAGAAAAGACTCATATTAATGCAATTAGAAATGACAAAGGTGAAATCACAACAGATGCTGTCGAAATCCAGAAGAGAGGACTACTTTGAAAAATTATATTCCAACAAATTAGCAAATTTTGGAGAAATAGACAACTTCCTAGACACATACAAACTACCAAAACTAACCCAAGAAGACATAAATGTGCTTAACAACCCAATTACGAGCAAAGAAATTGACTCAGTAATAAAGAATCTACCAACTAAAACAAGCCCAGGACCTGACAGATTCATGGCTGACTTCTGCAAAACCTTTAAGGATGTTATATCACCAGTATTCCTCAAGCTCTTCAAAGACATTGAAAGGGATGGAGTGCTTCCAAATTCATTTATAGAAGCCATTCTCACTCTGATTCCCAACCTAGATAAAGACCCAACTAAAAAAGAACTATAGGTCAATCTCTTTAATGAACATAGACACAAAAATCCTCAAAAAGATATTAGCAGATAGAATGCAGTGCATTATCAAAAAGATCATACATCACGATCAAGTAGGGTTCATCCCAGAGCTGCAAGGATGGTTCAATACACGTAAGTCTATAAATGTAATACACCACATAAATAGGAGCAAGGTCAAAAACCACATGATGATACCAATAGATTCAGAAAAGGCTTTTGACAAAATCCAACACCCTTTTCATGATAGAAACTCTGAAGAAAACAGGCATTGAAGAACTATACCTAAATATCATAAAGGCTATGTATGACAAACCAATAGCCAGCATCATATGAAATGGAGCAAAAGTAAAAGCATTCCCCCTAAAATCAGGAACAAGACAAGGATGTCTACTGCGAGATGATAAATGGATGTTGTTTCCAGCTGCTACATTTTGGGACTGTGTGGTCAGTGATAGAAAGCTAATATAGACCATGTGTGATAGGTATCTGTCATGGTACCAGTTTGTGCGATACCATTTTGTAGGCAAGAAAAGTGAAGCTCAAAGAAGTAGTCACTCACCTGAATAAGCATCTTAGTGTGTTCTGTGCTTCAGGAGAATGCCACAGACTGGGTAATTTGTGAAGATCAGACGTTTATTCCTCATAGTTCTGGAAGCTGGGGAGTCCAAGGTCAAGGCGTTGGCTCCTGGTGAGGGCTGCTTTCTGCTCCCAAGATGGCATCTTGAACGCTGAGTCCTCCAGAGGGGAGAGACACCATGTCCTTACATGGAAGGAGGCAGTGGGCAAGGAGGCCAAACCTCCCTCACAAAGCCTGTTCACAAAGAGCTCGTTACCCCTTCATGAGGACAGAGCCCCCTGACTCATCACGTCCTGAAGGCCACGTTTCAATACTACTGCAGTGGGGATTAAACATGAATATCGACTTCGGAGGGGACAAATCCATTCCACTCACAATATTATCAGGAGTGGGGTCTGCCCGTGTCTGCCAGTGACCATGGTGCCTGAGATCCCTGTCCCTTCTCCTCCTAGCACAGCCCAGGACGCACTTGGCTGTCATGTTTCTCCATTTTGCTGCGGGGGCTCAGCAGGTGCTGTGGCCAGGGATTCTGGAAATCACACACTCACACACAAGAAAGATACACACTTGGAGCATGAGTTATACCCAGAGGGCAGGCCTTTGATTTCATAACAAACCTGAGGATTTCGTGGGTTAGGATGAAAAAGACAAAAATCAGAGATTTAAAATAAATTTACACTTAAAAAAAAATGCGGTACTGGGGAATAAGGCCAGGGTCTTTGCACTGAGATACATTCCCGGCCTTAAAAAAAAAAGAAACAAAAAACCCCCAAAAGAAAACTAAAAGAACAACAGTGTTTTTTTTGAGACAAGGTCTTCCTAAGTCACTAAGTTGTCCAGGCTGGGCTGGAACTTGTGGCCCTCCTGCCTCAGAGTGCTGGAGTTACAGGCATGTGCCACCATACCTGGCACTACTGCTGCTACTGTTACTACTACTACTATTATTATTATTAATTTGAGACAGGACCTCACTAAGTTGTCCAGGCAGGTCTCAGATCTGAGGTCCTCCAGGGTGCGGGGTTACAGGCATATGCTACCATGCCTAGCTAACTATGCTCTTTTACGCTTTATGTACTTGACTCTCTCTTTATTGTAAAACTTACTTGACTGACAAAGCTTGAGAAGTACTGAGATGATATATTCAGCATATGTGGTTTAACTCCTTTCTTTCCATTTTTATCCTATAAATGCACAGTGTTTTTGCTGTATCAGCTAGAATTCCAGAAAGAGAATCAGGAAGTCTGGGCCCAGCCATTCATTACCATCCTCCCCCATCTTGAGTTTGTGTGTCCAACAAACATTTATTGAGCACCTACCCTGTACCCTCAGTGTTGCTAACACAACCTACCTTGCTGGAGTAATAAAGACTTTTCCAGTTCCGTTTCCTCACTATAAAATTAGGTGATTTGGCCAAACTTTCTCTTGGGTCCTTTCTGTCACTGAGTCTACCGCTTTTACTGCTGTCCTCTGGCTTCTACAAAGCAGATCAGTGTTTCTCCAAGTAACCCTGGTCACAGCCTGCGGGGCAGGGTGTCTCCTGGGGTGCCTAATACTGAGGCGGATCTCACGGTGTCTCCGAAACTCCTGAAGCCAGGAGTTTCTCATTTTAAGCAGGCTTACAGCTCATTCCTAGGCACATTATGCATAGGCCTGTTGCAGCCACGAGGGTGCAAAATGACTGCAGTCGGGGCCCTGTCCCTGGGCCTTCTCCTGGGTGGGAGACCACTGCCAGGTGTGGGAAGCGCAGCAGGGATGCACTGTCTGGGTCAGGAGGCCTTGCCTTGCCCATCCTTGATTCTCCAGGCCCGAACCCAGGCCTGGGAGGGAGCTGGGACACCTGGTCCCGTGCCTACAAAGTCACCTTTCCGGCTGGCCGGGCCCTCACCTGTGGCTGCCTCAGGGTGGCTGGGCGCAGGAGCGGGGTCCCCCGCCTCGCGATTCCCGGGGAAGGGCGGGGCTGGCCGGGCTGCAGGCGCGGAGCGGGAGGCCGGGTTGGTCACCGGGCGGACCCGAGCGTCCCCTCCCCGTCGTCCCTGTGTCCTCCACGGGGCTCCCGTCCCCAGCGTCCCCGCGCCCCGCCCCGTCGGCGGCCCCTCCCTCCCCGCCTGGCGGCGACGGCGACACGGCTGGCAGGGCCGGGCGGACGCGGCCGGGCGGGAGCGCGGAGCCGGTCTCGCCGCGGTCTATGGCAAAGTTTCTCGCCGTGCTGCTGGGCTGCGCGCTGCCGGGCAAGGGTGCCTCGCCCGCGCTGGAGGTAGGCGGAGGGCGTGGCTCGCGGAGGCCGGAGGACCCCCGGGGACAGGTGGCCGGCCCCTCTGGGTCTGCACCTGGGTTCCGGGGCGGCGGGGAGAGGGTGGCGAGGACGCGCAGAGGGCCGGAGCCCTAGCTCGAGCGGGCAGCCTCCCCGGTCCCTCCTGCGTCCTTTTTGTTTTTTCTTCCCTAGTTGACAGGTGAGCGCGTTTCCTGTCAATCTGGACGAATTTTGCGAGTTGCTCTTTACCGAAATGCCAGGGGTATCTGAAAAGGAGCAGGCTGCTGCAGTCCTCTTCAATGCCTACTTAGGTTTTCCCCTTTTAGTCTGAAAGGTGATGACTGGCAATCGCTTTCTGCTAAGAGGTTTCTTTCTCCCTTCTCTCTGCCTCAAACCACTCCCCGACCCCAGGCCCTAGGGCAGTGTGGACTCTGGGTGGAAATCAACTCTTCACCGGGGACGAGGAGGGTTATAAAGGGATTTGGCACACTAGGTGAGCACAGCGGCTCTGAAGGCTGGTACCTGTGCTTGCTCGCACCTGCCTGGGGCCAGGGCTTGGGGAAGGGTCTCCGGGAGGCTGGCATCCTTGGGGGCTGGGGTGGCTTCCACGGCTGTGTTGGCACTCAGTAGAGAGAGCGTCACACGGTGACCCCCAAATCTCTATAGTCAGAGCACAGCGTCCTTTGTCTCCAACTATCCTTTCTTCCCTCTTGGACAGACCCACAAGCAGGCCTGGACTAGAGAGGGCTGTGGCTCTGGCCAGGTTAACCAGCTTTGTGGTCTGTGTGGGCATGCTGCTGGTGTAGACACAGGGCCTCAGACTTCCCCGCAGGCCTCAGAGCTACCCTAAGCTGCCCCGACCCTCACTGTCAGCAGTTTCCTGACGGCCAGAGAGAGACAGAAGTTGGTCTCTTTGCTGATGGATGCAGGACTGTCCTTCAGTGAGGCATCGCATCAGGTTCCGAGCCCTTAGTATCTTCCCTTGATGCTTGTGGGTCTTTTCTCACCTTGGACAGCTGTGGGTGTTCTTGCCTTGTGAGGTCTTAAGAAAATATTACTTTGATTTTGGAACTTGAATTGTCCAACCTGTGATCTGTCCTGTGTGACGAAATGGTTTTTAAGCAGGGAGATCCCAGTGGTAGATGATGAGGGGGAGCTTGGAAAATAAGAGGGAGTGGGAGAAACCAGGCTGAGATGTTCGGGCAGCTGGTAACCTGAAGTCTATAAAATGGAGAGACCAGAAAAGTAAAGTTTTCCAGGCGTTCAGTGAAGATCAGCAGTCTTCCTTGGCACACAGCATGAGAAGCCCATTTGTGTCTCTGTAAAACGTTTGGCAGCATTTGGGGTCTTTATGGAGCCTAAGATGCTCCTATAAAATTGTTTTTTTCCTTGCTTTGCTTTTCTTTTCTTTTCAGAGAGAAGAGAATTACCAAAACCCACGCTAAATTATTTTGATTACATACATTGGCTTTGGTTGTATATTCCTACCTGCTTATCCTCCAGCCAACAGAGGTCTCATCTTGACTTGTGAAGAATGATTGGATCCCAGTTGTTCCCAGGAGCCTACAAAAACTGGCCATAGACATATTTAGACAATTAAAAAAATGTCAGAGTGACATTGGTCTTTGAAGAGTTCCAGGGGAGGGAAATTCCTTTACTCCTTGGTGGTTCTTCCTGTCTTGCTTTGTGTTGTTTTCCACCCATCTAGAGAGAAAGAGAGACAGAAGCTACTGGTACCATCCGCTTTTTCTGTCTTTTGACAAGTGGTTGGTTTAGTGATGGTTAAGTTGACCTAAAACACTCCATTCAGTTATCACTTATTTTTGTTTGTACTGAGGGGGTTGAACCTAGGACCTTTGCACTGAACCACATCCCTAGCATTTTATTTTTTATTTTGAGACAGAGTCTCATTAAATTGCTAAGTTGCCCTGCCCGGGCTCCAATTTGTGATCCTCCTGTCTCAGCCTCTGGGATTACAGCCATGCGCCACCATGCCCAGCTAAGTATCATATTTAATCAGTGTTGCTGGAAAGGTTAAGTGATCATCACTTTCCTGCCTTTGAGGAAAATTGGTGCCCAAAGAGGTAACTGAGTCAGGACTGTGCTTGGCGGATGCTTGCTTTTCAGGCAAGAGCCCCTTCAGCACACTCCTGCCTGTGCGTGGGAAGGCTGTCATCCAGCTCCCTACATCTGGGAGGTAGACAAATGGGTAAGAACGATGTTCTCAAACTTTTCTTAATGTTTATTTCCTAAACTGAAAGTTCTGGGACACTGGGAAAATTTTAGGCAGTCTTCTCTTTCCACCGAATGCTCTGACTTTGGAGTTTCCCTTTAGTTTTAGGGAGATCAGGAGAAGAGATGGACGTTTTCATAATGAATGGCCTTTGGTTTCATTTTGGTTAGAAGGTGGTCAAGGGTGTAACGGCATGCCCTGCAGGCCAGTTGGGGGTGCACAAAGGAGATTCTGCCTGAGCCCTGAATCCAGGGAGATGGGTGACAGGTTATGGTGAACTCAGGGATAAAAAAGTCACCGGCTGAAACCAGCTGCAATGTGTGCCTGCCCGCGCCAAATTCAGAGGCAAAGGACAGAGGCGTGTATTGGAAACACAAGGCCTAATGGTTGTTTTGTTACCCTTTGCTTTATGTCTTCTTGGTATTTGTTTGCCAACCAAGTCTTTGAGAACAATTTTGCAGACCCATTAGGTCTGTTTTCTGTCTCCACCAGTGTTGCTGCCTAATAGCAATTACAACTTTATTTTAATCTATACATAATACATAATAACTGTCAGTTATCACCTACTTTGGTCCAGGCTTTGTTCTAAGGACTTAATATACATAATCTCAGCTACTCCTCTTATAATCTCATGATATAATCCCATGTAAACCAACCATGTTTTCCGTATGAGAAAACTAAGTTCCAGGAATTTGAAGATCACCAGCAGTGTGTGCTTAAGTGAGGATGTAAACCAAGTCTGTTTTAATGTCAGAGTTCATCCACCTTCTCTGACTATGGCTAACTTGGTGCACTGGGGTTTGTTTTGTCTTTTGTAAAAGGAGGAAAGATAAACCCCTGTTCTCCTGTTGGCCTCTTTATGTTATTGGTGGGCTAACGTGAGTTTCTTACTCCCAGAGATGTTCCGTCAAAGGCTGGTGGGACTCAGAGTCATTGTGAAAGGAAAAATTCAGGTTCAGGTTCAGGATAGCTTCTATTTTTTGAGCATTTCATGGCTGTCTCATTTTATCCCCTCAATAATACTTTAAGTCATGCTGTTATTCCTCTTTTATAAATGAGCAAATCAGTGCTCATAATGATTCTATGACCTGTCCAACACCACTCACTTACTCATGATCTGAGCTGGGAAATAAATTCCAGACTCTTCGCCATAGTGTTTTGCTAGCTATCTGCACTGACTTGGTTTACTGGCCTCTGATGTTTGTCTCATCCACTCCATCTTTTGCACTCTTGCCAAAATCATCTTTCTAATAGCCCAACTCAATATGGTGCCCATTTACGTACCCCAGATCTCTTGGTGATTTGCCATCACAAGCAGATTCCACCGTGTACGCAGACCTCCTCCACAGTATGGCCACTGTCTAGCGTTCTTGCCTAAACTTTCCTTCCTCCTACAATATTCTTAGTATTCCAGCAACCTGAGTCTATTTCTTTTTTTTGGTCATGTCGTCTCATATTCAAGCTGTTCCACTGCCTGGAACATTCTTCTAACACTCCCCTGTTGAAGTTTGCTCTGCCTTCAAGGTTCAGCTCAGATCTTACCTCCAGGTCCACTCCTTGACAATATCCAGCCCTCTACAACAAGCCCATTGAATGTTATTTGTGTGTGTTTTCTGGAGACATTGGACAACTTTCTCTTTGAACTTCTTTGTGCTTCAGTTATATCTTTAAGGGGTAATAGTAGTGTTCAAGGAAAGAAGTGAGGGTTAAATGAATTAATGCTCATAAACTAGTGTTCAATTCACATTAATTATTGAGACTGTTCCATGTGTCTGACCTCTTCAATGTCAGGAACCATGCATTTTTCCCCCTTCCATAGCACCTAGCATGTGTTTTTTTTTTTTTTGTACATTGTTTTCCATCAAATAAATGTCTGATTAATCAAATTGATCTTCCAGCCCTGAAGGTTCTTAATTTTCCTTGTCATTAAATCCTTTGTTATTCATCTGAAATTAGGCATTAACTAGGAACCTTGTGTTTTTGTTAAAAAGTAAGACAACTCTGCTTTACCCACTCCCCATCCATAAAACCCTGTTCCTAGAGTCCATACCCATTCACTTGTGGAACCCCTGTCCCTGTCCTTTGTCTTTATAGTCTCCATCCTGCCGGACAGCCTGTCCCAGGCCAAGGGAGCCCCCGATAGGGAACTGCAACTGAACCCTCTCTGTCCCCGTTGCCTTAAGGGAGCTGTTGCGAGTAGCAGAGCTGTGACCGAGAGGTATACTACTAGCATCCTATGTATTCATTCTTTATGTGCTCACAAATTCATTCAGTCATTCATTTAGCAAGTATTAACACTCTTTGTCCTAGACAGCCCGTGGAAGCCTTGCTAAGAGATACTCAAACTGCTTTGACTGTGACCCGAGTAAGAAACATGTTTTGCATTGCAGTCCTGGAGGTACTTAGCTATTTATATCTGTAACACAGAAATTCAGTTGCAAGAATAATACTTTTCCTTATACTATGGGATATACTCTGATCATTGCAATTCTTTCCTTTCCTTTCTATCCCATTTCTTTCATTCCATTAAAAAATAAACTGCTAAAGACCTACAAATTGATTTCATGGGTTGTAACCTACAATTTGAAAAGCACTGCTGTATAGGATAATAAGATTCTATTTTCACAAAACAATTTATATTACCCCATTATTCCAGTACTGTATTTATGCATTATTACACTATATATGAGGAGATTCTTAAGGTCTGTCTTGAGAAGCTAGTCACCACGAATAACATTATTCTTTGAGAGAAAATATTTTCAGGGTTTCAAACAACTAACTTACCAAATAACATATGATAAATACTGACATCTAAATTGAGGGACATTTAGGGAGAAGGGTTGGCATGTTACCTGAGCATACTGTATGACTTTTTTTTTTAATTTTGAAAAATGTGATTGAATTTCTGGCTACAAATGTGTTCCGTGGGTTAGACTGACTCTCAGGGCTACATTGTGTGGATCATTGTAGTTTTATATTTTAGTTGACTTCCTCCTCCTCTCCTCTCTTCCTCCCTTGTACCTTCCTTCTTTCCTTCCTTCCTCCTTCCCTCCCTCCCTATCCACTTTTCTTTCTCTCTCTCTCTTTCTCTCTCTCTCTCTCTCTTTCTTTCTTCCTTCCTTCCTTCCTTCCTTCCTTCCTTCCTTCCTTCCTTCCTTCCTTCTTTCCTTTCTTTCTTTCTTTCTTTCTTCCTTCCTTCCTTCCTTCCTTCCTTCCTTCCTTCCAGTAGTTTTCTCTCTTCTCTGTTTCTCTAATTTGTCTGTTAGAGACCTTGATTTTGTCTACTGCAGTGAATAGTCAAACTCCTCTGTCTAGAGAATCTCGTGGAGCTACATTCACTTGGTCATTCTGCTGGGCTTCAAGCCTGTTGAGAATGAACCATGTCTGTTTTGAAAGCAAATAACTTGGACAACTGTAGCTGTAGCTTCTATGATTGGATGTTGGCGAATGATCATAGAAGTTTACTTTGAGAATAATAGCTCCTATTGCCACAGCTGGGCTTTTTATGAAGATCATTTGAATTTCAAGCTAATGGATACTGGGTTTGTCTTGTAAATTTGCAGTTTTTGTCTGAGGGCCAATTGGATTGTTCTACTGCATCTGGAACATTGTGTACACAGGAGCAACTCTACTTACCTTTTGTGTTAGCTGCTTTTAAACTCTGCGTGGGGTCCTAAATGCACACATTTTATTTATAGGAATATTTGGTCCCATTATGATTACATCTGTCTAATGGCTTCTTGCTGAGAAACTGTTACATGGTTTCTTTCTTTTTGTATTTTGATAAGGAAAAGCTGGCATTTCATATCTGTCAAATGGCCAGTGTGGGCAGTGTGTCCTAGGGAGCAGGGATAGGAGCTTAACTGTTTGATGCATTTCCTTTTGCTTAGTTCTTTTCAGTTCATAATGGTGTTCTTGTATATTATGATTCTTTTTTTACTTTGTACGGCTTTGATAAAATAAAATAGGTCCAGTGGTGACATTTATATTAATAAAGTTTTACCTACACAGCTACTTTTTGAGGTGGCCCATAAAAATGATAATTTTACTTCTCTGAATTTGTGATGAACACTGTGCTTTTCACCTTTGGATGGTCTTAAAGGTCGTCTAGTCCTCTTTCTTCAAATATTGATACTTGATTAACTCTTTCCTCTAAATCTCTGCATTTGCAAACCAAAATGGAGGCCTCATAATCTGTCCCCCCCTGCACCCACATGAAACTCACTTCTTTTTTTCAACTCCGTGGTTGGCTGAAAATGTCGCCTGTCATTTTAAGATGCTTTCTTTCTCTTTTCTTCTATTCTCCACCAATCAGTGACTCCTGCAGATGCTTTCTTGGGTTATAGCTTTCTTTCTTACCTGCACTACTCCTCATTCCCTGATCTAACAAATGTTTTTGGAGTCCCTACTATAACCAAAGAGCATTAGGCTCCAAAGAGGATTTCACAGTAAGCTACTAACTGGTTTTCTTCCCTCAAACCTCCCCTTTCTCCACTCTTCCCAGATGTGTTGATAGTGTATGCTGCAGTGGTTTTCATCCTCACCTTCATACACCATGGTCTATATGACTTCTTCTTTCATAGGTGAAAGTCTCTAGACTCTCCTGGGTGATTTCTAAGATATTCTGTTGAGTATCTCACCCTGCCTAGCCAATTTTACTTCCTGCCGTTGGTTTTCTTCAGAGATCATCACATGTCAAATACAAATTCTTGCTCTTGTGCCTGTGTTTATGCCACCTGTCTGTCCTCTCATATGACCTGTGCCCACTCCTTCCACTCTTCCTAACTGAAGGCTGCTGATCTTGAGAGCCACTGGGAAGAGCCAGTCCTTCATGAGGCCTTCCCTGGGTACAGCAGAGAGGCTCAGATTACACAGGATGGGGAATTACATATTTGACTTCCAGTTCTGATTCCCTCGCTTCTTACTTGTGTGACCTTAATTTAATAAGCTTTTTTCTGTGTGACTCAATTTTATTTTCTGTAAAGCTGGAACAATAATACAGTATTATCTATCTCATTCAGTTATGAGGATTATATAAAATAAGTAAAATACTTAGCATAGTATCTGAAATGTAGTAATTGACAAATACGTACAATAATAATTGTTATTATAAACTTTCACCTTGACTCCCATACTCTGACTTACCCATCTTCTTTTACAATCTTAGAAAATACTTTATATTTTTCTGAATTCTTCACAGTGCTAGGCAAAATATAGGTAAAATATAGGTGTGCAGTCAGTGCTTATTAATTTTGGAAATATTCCATGTGCTCTTTTAGCAGAATCTGAGAATTAATTTATTTCTGGATACATTTAATTTTATTTCATGGAAATGTGACATCCCCATCCGTTAGTGACTGGCCCTCTGATCTATGGGATGCACACTGCAATCTATGGCAAGTATATTGCAGCTAACTTGCACTGCAGTTGCACAAATGATGATAATGTACTTTTACATACAGCTGTGGCAGAGGCAGTATTTGAAAAATGTGCCAATTATAAGTGCCACTTAAATGCAATTCAGACATAGATTTCAACATAATTAAATTCAGAGTATTTTTTTATTTTTCAGTTGATTTGCAAACATGTAACCTGAATATAGGTCAAGTGAAGGAAATCCACACTGTGAGTCAAGGTTTTATTCATCAGCCTTCTGTTTTCCATGCCAATGGTGGAGAATTCTGGTTGGAAGTTAGATTAGATTGCTCCGAAAGTAATTTACTCCAAAGGACACTTATCCAGGGGGCTTCCTTATCATATTTCTAGTGGGAAAGAGGGAGAAATGATGCCCTGCTTCTTGGGAACCTCAGTTGGTGCTTGGGGGCGTGGGAGTCTACATTCAAGGAGATTATTCGAATTTGACTGGAAGTCAGGCAAGGGTCCCTACAGAGAGGCACGTGGATCTGACAACCAGAGTGGCAGTATTATGGGTTGCAGAGAACCTGCAGTAGGAGCCCTAAGGTGTAGGTCCCAGGCCAGGCTCATCTCCTCCCTGGCTGTGTGCTGTTGGAGGCAATCCTGTCCTTCCTGAGTGTCCATTTCTGTAGCTCTAGCATGATAGTATCAATATTTAATTTGCTTCACTCACAGAGATGGTGTGAGGCTCTAGTATGGCAACGAATCTGAAAGTCTTTTCTGAAGTGTCAAGCATTACACAGATTTGAGTTGCCATTACTGACACAGTAATGAAGAGAAGCCTAAGGTGCATACTGGGCAGGCGTCCTGGGCAAGCAGGAACCTGCTGGTGAATGAACTGTTATAGGTGGCTTGAATGGTAAAGAGGTAAAGGAGGAAAGATGAAGTAGTGAAAATTTAAGTCTAGAGACCTTGGCTTCTGAATCCAATGCTTAGATCACTAAATAAGTCTCTAGTCTTTCATCAAAAGGTATCTTGGTGTACTCAGCAACTATACTGGTGGCCTGAAGTTTAAGAGCCTGTGGTTTCATTTCATGGACATTTCTTTTCCACAATGGTGTTATTCAGTTTGGAATATGATTATGAAATGATACGGTGGGAATTAATCTGACCGTGATTTAGGCCTCTTTACTGCAGGCTTGAATGATTTCCTAAGGGTGATTGGGGTTAATTTCGTCTTGGACAGAGTCTAGATTCTTCTAGATGAAGTCCTTGATTTCTTCTACTTTCTCATGATGATGTTTCTCAGTATGTTGTACTCTTCCTGTCTGAAAGAGGGAAAGAGGGGTGGACACAAAGCAGAGTAGGAGGTCAGCCTCACAAAGTCATAGACACATAGCTGACTTCCTGAATAGCCCCATCCTCCTTTTAGAAGTAGGTCCTCACAATGGCCATCACTCCCCAGGCCTACGACAGGTCAGAATGTCACTCATCTTGTATCTAAGAGTCCTCATACTTAGCTGTGTATACCAGTGTTAGTCACGAACACCCCTGAGCTTTAAGGTCTTCTGTAAAGTAGATGTTGAAGGGCTCCTACCTCATAGGGTGCTGAGGTAGACGTGTAATGCACTTAGCTCAGTGCTAGTGATGTAGTTACTTCTAACAGTCCCGATAATGTGTTTTCTAAGCTAGTCCTTGACTATCCTACAATTTTAATTTTTAAAATTCAGTCTTAATTCTAATCTAGGGTAGTGCTGGCTCTTTGCAACTGACACAGTTGTATTGTATTTGGCGGGGGCAGTGCACAGGGCTTAGAGGTATAGAGAAAGGGAATAGCAAGTATTAAAAAAATTTAATGGACAATTGGACCAGACATCTCATTTTATTCTTTGTTCAAAGTTCAGTGCCAGTCTCTTACTATTAGAAGTATAGTAAATTTTTCTTTAAGAGTTCAAAAACAGTTGTACATTCACTCTTTTATATCTACTGCTTTTCCCTACAAGGAATGACAACACACTTAACATCCTCCAGGAAGTCCCTCTCCAGGGAATCAGAACTCTCTCCGGGGTTAGTAAGTGGGAGAAACAGAGGCAGATTTGTTGTGAGGTGGTATTACAAAAAAAACTCCTAGGAGTATATATATGTGTTGTTGGGTCAGAGCTGGGACTTGGCTATGTCCTTAGTGTGACAACCCCCAAGATCCATTTGTATCCAAAGATGCTTTCTGAGAACTAAACATGAATAAAATTCTATCCATGTGGAGGAAGGGAGACAGTGACAGAAGGCCAACTGCAGGGAAGGCTGCTGGGCCGGACCCAGAAAGAGGGTCTGAGGGTTTAGGGTTGTACATCGCAGAAGAGCAAAGCAACTGTTGATTGAGCTCCTCCTCTTTTCTGTCTGTCTCCTGAGCCTAACCACCTGTGTGTGAAAAAGAGCTTGACATCCGGTGACGCAAGCAAGCCTGCTCTGGGGCCTGCACAGAGCAAAATGGGAAGTTAGTGCAGGGGCAATGGAGGCCACAGGGCACCCGGTGGCCAGCACTGTCCATGTGCTGCCTGGACCAGTTCCAGAGCTCTTGGGCCATCATTTCCCTCAGAAGGAAATCACTTACTGATTCCAAAGGAAGAAGAGATCCTCATGAGAGCATCTAATGTTTGCATGATGGGAGTGGGATTCCATGGCTAGGGAAACTTGGGTGTGGGAAGGTGACTCTTTTGCAAACGTATTTGTGTCCCCAACACTGATTCGTGTAATCTTGTCCACTTCCTTCTTTCCTATTCAATTCTCAAATTGGGGTTTCCCACAGGATGCAGGTAGGCCTTTTGTGAACTCTACCCCCACCCCCAGTTTGTTTCCTTAACAAGCTTGTTCTTGATTTTCATTTTAACCAAATTTTCTATGTATTAAAGGTGTTATTTAGCAGGAGAAGTGGGGTGGTGTGGGAGAGGGAGATCAGACACACACACAGTGCTATACACAGACAGAAAGACTCACAGATAGCTTGACATACGATGATTTGCTCCTGGAAAGGCCATGATAATTACATGATATAGTGACCAGAAGTTAACCTGAATCCAGAAATCTCACTGGTTTTATTTAGCAGCTTGGCTCCAAAAGCCTAAGTGAGCTTGGGTACATGAGGCCAGGCCCAGGGGACGCTTCCCCCTGGGTTAGCAAGCTGGCCTTGCTTTCCTTCTTAGTTTCCCTCCTGCCTCCTCCGGCTCCTCCAGCTTAGGGAGTTCCTTTCTACGAATCTGTGACATAGCTGTGTGCACCTTTCGTGGTTTCCATCTCACTCTGCAAATAGAAACTGATTTCATTTCTTCTCATGTATAAAGAAATAGTGCATGTGATTTCACAGACCAGAGAGAAATGATTGGAAAGCTTCCAGCCAGGCCCTGGGGAAAGCCCTAAAATTATCCTCTACCTTATGGACTGTCCAGATTGTTTGTATGTGGCTGGGGATAATGGGGGCAGGGAAGAGGGATTTGGGAAATAAGATTTTCTCCTTCCCAGATGCTGCGAGTGGAGTGAGTCAGATGGCTGGGTGAGTCCTCCTGGTGCTTACTGTGAGTTTTAGGAGTCTGTTTGTTTGGTGCCAGGTTTGTATGTCTAAGCAACTGGCCAGACCCTCTGGGTTTCCCAGTTATTGCAGCTCCTTCTTTCTGCACATCATGTGGACTTCCTTTTTTGTTGGGGGTGCGTCCTGGAGAAGTGCAGGGACCTTTACAGCCTTACCTTGGGCTGCATCTTTGTTTGGTATCACTGTGGGTTACAGTGATGAGGGAATATGATCTCACTTAGCAGAGTTGATGGACAGCACACAATAATAACAGTTTTTTAGAACTTATAAAGCACCTTACATACATTATTTTATTAGAAACAGAGAAACTACATATAGAGAATTATGGGTGGAAAACCAAGGAACCAGTAATTAAGAAATATTAGTTATTGGGAAACCACATGGATCTAAAATTGTCCAGCCAGTGTTGTAGATATTAAAAATAACTTACCACATTTTTCTCTATGTCTTCATTTTTAATAGGATAATGCTTACCAGGGGTGGGAAACATGGTCTGTTGGAAAGGAGGCAGTAGGTCAAAGGATACAGAGTTGCAAATATGTGTGAGGAACAAGTTTAGAGAGCTAGTACAACAAGAGCACTATAGGTAATGGTAGTTTATTGTATACAGAGAGCTTTTAGGTGCTCTTGTATACACAGGAGGGTAACTGTGAGAGGATAGATATGTTAGTTTCTTAACTACAGTAACAATTTCACTATGTATATCAAAACATCAGTTTGTGTACCTTAAATATGAACAATAAACAGGAAGATAGCACTCTAAAACCTTGCCAATTGAAATCATTCATATGAAATACCTTGCAAATCTTAAAGTAGTGCAAAAATTTAAAATACCTACTTCAAATACAGCTTGAGGATATACCTCAAATACAATGCAGGATAAATAATAATTGCTGTAGTATTATTTAACTGAAAAAAATCTCATTATTAATCCTTCCAATTTCTGGCCTTGCAGATGAATATGATTACAAATGGAGCAGCTTTGATAATCTGTTTCCAAAATGATTTCCAAGCCTTCTTTGTCCTACAGCATTAGCATAAACTCCAGATGTCATCTAGCCGTCCCCATTTCTTCCTTTGATTTCTTCGTATCACTGGAGAAGAGTACTCATGCCCCCAGAGAATAGTTCTATGTTTCTCTCTAGACAGATCATCCCCAAGGTGCAGCGGGTTGGGGTGACTGCCCAGGATTTCCTGTTCCAGGCTCTCCTATTCTGCTGGTGGCTGAGAGTATTAGAGGAAGAGAATCATCAACAGATTTTTACAGTGCAGTGCATTTAAGATTTTGAAGTCATCCGACCAAATCCTCCTCATGTCTTTGAAAACATTACCCTTATCATTCTCATCTGATAGATTTAGAGGCTGAGGTTCAGAGAGGTAATTCGTGTGATGGTGGTAGGATTTCTGTTCCCAAGTTCTCTCACTGTTTCTAGGTCAACCTAGGTGTTAACTCTGCTGCCGTCGACAGTGGAAAGAGGCGTTGGAGACTCATGCATGTCGATCGTGCCAGTGACGGCTCCGGCATCTGCGAGGCAGAGGTGTGGCACTTCCCTTTCCACTGTCCTAGGCTGGTCTTTAATGATGATCTTCTAGAGTTTAGGTTTGAATGTCTACCCTGGCATTTGTTATTTGTTTATTATTATTTGTTTCCCTTATTTTCTACCTCAATTTACATTTCAGGTTGGCTCCTCCTCCTGTATTAATTTTTCTGGAAAGTATGAAAGGCCCATGAGAAGGCACCTACTATGTACTCTGCTCTCGGCTCACATGGAAACCAAATTAGATTCCATAGCTCTAGCTGTGCTAGAAGATTGCATTTGATTCTTTTTTTCCCTGGGTACATAAACCAGTGTTTGTTTTTCTTATTGAAGTCTTTTGCTCGCCACATACTGTGCTAGGCTGATTATTTGTTGAACAACTTTTTAATCCCAGTTGTGCGTCCTATATGCATGATTGGGGCTGTGAGGGATACAAAAGGGTCGAGATACAGTCTCTGCTCCAAGTTTACCTGAGGAGGCATGATTCTTTTTTTTTTTAATGTATTAATATATATTGGCAGTACACAACAAACACTTTCATTGTGAGAAATTAATATATATACACACACATATCTGTCTATTTATATAATCTTGATCTGTTTTACTTTATCTTTCCCCTTCCCCTCCTGTCTCCTCCATCCCCAGATCCACTTCCTGTCTCCACAAAGTCTACCTCTCTGTTTCCTTTCATCTGTCTCTTATTTTGCTCTTTGAGTTATTTATACTTTGAGTTTCTCATGTAAGAGAAATCATGCAATATTTAACTTTTTATTATTGCACTTAGCATTATGGAATCAAGGTGCATACATTTTTCTATGAATGTCTCAAATTTATCCTTCTTTACAACAGTGTAGTACTCCATTATGTACATACACCACATTTTCTTTATCTACTCATCTGTTGATGGGTTTATAGGCTGCTTGCATAATTTAGCTATTGTGAATTGTGCTGCTATAAACATGGGTATGCATGGACCACTGTAATATGATGTCTTTCACTCTTTTGGGAAGGTGCCTGGAAGAGGTAGGGCTGAGTCAAGTGGAATTTGTATTTTTAGTTTTCTTGAGGAATTTCCATAGTGTCTGCACCGGTTTACATTCCTACCAACATTGTAGAAGGGTTCCTTTATCCCCTTGACCTCACCAACCTGGTTGTTTTTTTAAATTTTTTATTTATTTATTTTTTTAGCTCTCGATGATGGCCATTCTTTAAGGAGTAAGATGGAATCTCAGTTTTTTGGGTTTTTTGGGTGCTAGGGATTGAACTCAGGGCCTCATAATGGTCAAATATGCTGAACATTTTTTTCATGTACTTATTGGCCATTTGTACTTCTTCTTTTGAGATGTAGCTATTCATTTCATTTGCCCACATTTTGATTGGGCCTTTTATTTTGCGGGGGGAGGGCCTAAGTTTTTGAGTTGTTTTCTAAGCACTAAAGTAGAGGCCTACCCTGAGCTGAGGTGAGGTAGAAAACCACTGTGCCTGTTCCCGGGGAAGACTTTCATGACCTTACTCTTCCTAACATGCTTCCATGTGCTTTGACACCACTTAAAATATTTTGCAAAAAAGAGTCCATTTTAGAAGAAATTATGCTTTTCCAAATTGCTGCTATAACAAGGCAGAACACATTATCATTTGTGTCCTACTACTTTCTGAGGGACAAATAATGTTCAAAAACAGTACAACAGTAGGATTATGTCTGAGACTGCATGCAGTTATAAAACCTTTTTAAAACCATGCTCTTTATTGGATTTTCTGACTTTTTTTTCAGTAATGCCTTAGGCAAATCACTTTCCTCATATATGAAGTGTTCGAAATAAAAATTTATCACTGGGCTGTCTCATGTATGCAGATTAAATGAGATATAATATGTAAGCATTAGTGCCTGGCACATGGTAGCAAGTGTCCAATTCGCAATATTTTTCTTTCTGCATTGGTGGATATGTTTCTGTCTTTTCTAGACTGGACAATTAAATTAAGTCCTCCCTTTGGAGTCCCTCTTGTTGTCTCCTTGCATTCTGCTGTTCCCTTGGGCACATCTGCTGTTTGTTATGGTTCTACATGCACAGGCCTTTGAAGAGTTAATAATGCTATGCTCCAGCCTTCTGCTTTGCTAGAGCTACTTAATCAGAAAAATCATTACTGCTTTTTTGTGCAACCCATTGATGTCCAAAGCAACTAATTAGAGAGAGAGAGTATAGAAAATCAATCTTTACTAACATTGACATTTCTTCCAATTTAAGCAATTGGTTTGCTTACGTCCTTTGTAAATACCCTAGAGATTTAAAATTATCCTGGATGACTACATTTGAGAGTTCTAATAGGTTCTTGGTGTTAGAGTGAAGATTATTTGAACATTAAATACATACAGAATTTGGCAGGGATCCAGTGCATGACACAAGCCCACAGGATAAGCAGTTTGCACTCATGACACTATTAAACAAGCTTCAGCCAAAGGAAAACTACTGTAACTCTGATAATCTAGACTACTTCAAGGTAGAGGGAAGGACTCTTCAGTGTTCTGTTACCTCTCCAGTACTTGACCTTTCTCCCTACTGGGCTCCTGGAAATACATCAACAGGGTTCTCTTGGCCACAGCTTCTAGTGGGATTTGGTCAACAGGAGCCTTGGTCAGAGACTAGAGGGAGTGGACACTGCGAGGACAGGACATTTATCACCCTAAATCGCTACTTACAGGCTTACTTTGGGCTTGGTCCCTCTATGTGAGACCACAACTCCTGTAAGATGGCCCTTTCCACACAGCATCTGTCTCCAGCTTCCTCTGCCTCTACCTTTTCAATCTACTTTAGGGGTGACAGTGGGCCAGGTTACCAGCTGCAAGATAAAGCGCCAAGCTTGTTGATTTTTCCCACACCTACCTACATCTTTGTAAATAAGGTTTTGTTTTTAACTTTCCTTAAATTACCTGGTTTGAATATGTCGTCTGTTTTCAACTAGAACCCTGAATGATAGAAGAACAGTAGCAACTTCCTTTTGCAAGCTCAAAATGATCAGCTGAATTAGGAATTTGTAAACAAATTTCACCAATTTATAAAAATGCTGAGTGCCTAAATTGGGCATAGCGGCACATGGCTGTAAGCCTAGCAGTCTGTGAAGCTGAGATAGGATTGCAAGTCTGAGCCCATCCTGGGCAACTTAGTGACTTAGGGAGATCCTGTCTCAAAAAAAAAAAAAAAGTGAATGAATTCACAAGAATGAAATGTAATGATGTAGTTTGTGTTGCTTGCAATTTGTGGTTAATTGGAATATCATTTGGGTTGAATGGAGATAGCACTGGAGCTTTAGTAAGTGACAGTCTTAAAACAGTAGAGCTTCCAGAGATGGAGTGGAGTACAAAGGACCTTACATCTCAACTTCTTAGCTTGCTGGTGAGGAATCTGAGTCCTCCCGAAGTTGGATGAGTTGCCCAAGATCAATGACTAGTCTGTTTGAATTGCTTTAACAAAATATCAGAGACTGGGTGGTCGGGAAACAGGACACTTTTATTTCTTTCTGTTCTGGACGCTGGAAAATCTAAGAGAAAGGTGCCAGCCAATTCAGTCTGTCCTCTCAGACATCTGCCTTCTCCTATCCTTACCCGATGGAAGGGGTCAAGGATCTCTTAAGGGCATGAATCTGATGACCAAATCACCACCCCCAAAGTCCCATCTTTCATTACCATCCTGTTAAGGGTGAAAATTTCAAGATGTGTACTAGCCATGTTGGGGGAGGGAAGAATTAAACCTTCAGATCACAACAGCTAGTGTGTGGCAAAGCTGGATCTTGTACCATGTCTTGTGACTCTAAATGGTGGAAAGTGGTTAAGTTTAGCTCTATTAAGTAAAATAGGTGGGCTTGACTTTTAGTAGTCAGCCTGTAGTTAACTAAAGTGTGGAGTTGTAGGTTTTGATTTGTTTTTAGACAGGAAATTAAATACAAGTGAGGAATTTCAGTTTACACTAAATCACCTGTCACATCAGCTTAGTCAAATGGAACAATGTTATGAAGATGTTAACAATTTTAAAATTTATTTATTCATAAAGGATACTTTTTGCTTCATAGTGTTTTTCATTTTAGCAAATGTAATTCATACTTGTACTAAGTGATGAAATCTAAAAACACTCAAGAAAGAATCCTAGTCCCTGAGTATTTTCATTTCCCTTTCAGGGAGCTGGTCTCTTCACTCTTCAGAAAAACATTGATTTTCTGTTGTGTATGTGGTGTGTGTACCCTAAGAATTGGAGTAGTTGTTATACAGGGTGTGTTGATGTTTCTGCCCTTAAGATAATAACAGCCTAAAAGTACTGGAAATGGAACAGAGATTATACCCAAATTAAAGAATAAGTGGTGAAATTTTCTGCTTAAGTCGTGTGTTAGGAGGGCCTACTACATAAATAACCTCTTCAGTTAAAGTGTATGCCCTTGAAGTCAAAGGTGAAAACTTACATTTCTTTTTTAATCTCTTCTGCCCTTTCATATGGTGAACAGGACAAACATAGTAAATATTTTACAAATGAGTAAATGAAAGGACAGCAGCTGTTCATGTAGTATTTCAGGGATAAGGAGGGGAGTTCAGTTTAATCTGTTGTTTATCAAATTCACAGTTGCTAGGCTAGATGGCTTATGCATTGGGAATATTACTTTGCTATATATTGTGTGGGGGTATGGTGCTAATTCTTTTCTATTTACGTTTGCATATAGAAAAATTAGATTATAAATTCAACATTATCTCTTTAACAAATTTAAAAAGTACCACAAAAAAAAAAAACAAACAAACACTACGATCCCCGGCACCACAAAAAAAAACAAAAAAACAAAAAAACAAAACAAATTTAAAAAGTAGAAGAAACTGTTTATATAAATAAATCAATAACATGATGGCTTAAATCAATTCTTCTGTGAAACATCATCACTTTCCTGAGCATAAAATCTTGACAATTAATAAATATAAGCTGTTTATTGGCTGCAGTTTTTGCACTTTGGTACTGATCCATAATGATGGTGACTCACAGTAGCTAACCGTCTTGATTTTCTTTTGTTGAGTTTACTACAAATCTTTGCCCTAATTCTGCTTTCCTGGATAAGGTTTCACTTTACTAAATCACATACATATTTTAGAATTTTGAACTTTAACGTTAGCCTGTGTATAATGCAAATATATCCCATGCCCTTTAAAACATTGTAAAAGGGCCATTTTCTTCTTAGTAACAAGAGTGGATTATCTTTTGAATAATGACGGTTTCTGAGTAGATTTTTTTGAAGAGATGAGGCAATTATTTTACCCAGATGTAAAAACTGTATTGTGATTGTGACATTTCCTCCAAAAAGGAATTTAGGTGGAAAGGTACACCATAGTCCTCTAAGAGTGGTGCTCAGTGGCTCTTTATTGCTCATTTTATCAAATTAGTTCTCTTCCCCATTTGACCCCAAGGTGGAAAAATACAAATCTGACAGGCTGCAGGACCCAGACTGGACCGTATCTGTGAGCATTAGTCACTGTGGGCATAGGTCTATCTTTTTGCCTTTGTCCTTTCTTCCTTCCAAAATTGTAATAGCCAGGGATGCTCTCACTAGTAAAAATGCACAGCTGTTTCCTTCCCTTTTTCTTTCTGTTTGCCTTCTACCTTGTGAGAGCAGAAAGCTCTTCCTCAGAATAGTTCAGCAAGTTTTCAAGTCATCTCTTGACTCACTCTTTCTTCCACACCCCAACAATTGAGGAGTTATTGTCCTAATGAGAATGTCAATGTTAGAGAATGGCAACTATATCTGTTTCTTCACTGTTGGATCCCTAGCACCTGGAAAGGCTTTCTAAATAGCAGGGTTGTAGAGTGACTCTGCAAAAGAATAAATACATAAAACCACACCATTTCCTTCCTCTTGCTCATCCATCATCACTGAGGAAAGTTGAATGACATTTTAAACTCCTTGAGTACACATATTTAAGGATGTATGATACTTTTTTGATGGATTCCTTTACCCTTTCTGTTTGGCTTTGAAGGCTTTCAGACTTGTCTTTTTTGGTAACCTGATTCCATTTGTTTTGAAATATTGAGGGTAGAAAGGAAATTATGTTAGCATCTGTAACTTGATTTGTCCTTTTTTGGTGAAGACACTGGACCTTAAAATATTTAAGATGTCATTTATTATAAAATTTAAAATATATTATGATAGGAAATTTTGTAATCAATTTGATAAAATATTGTATTTTTAAATTAATAGAGTTGAAACTGTTTACTTCAGTTTACTAGTATCACTCAACTGAAAAACACAGAAACATAGAATTTAATGCATTTTTACTTCACTTTTTTGGCAATTTTGGTGTGTTTATATTTCCTGAGGCACTTTATGTAAAAACCTTTAATCACCGTTAATTGGAACATTTGGATAATAACTACAAAGATTTTCTTTTCAAGGCAAGTATTTTCTGTTGTATTCCAAGATGCTCATCATTTTGAAAGATATCACAAAGAATGAAAATGTAAAAACCTTCTTCTTATCATAAGTACCATATTAACTGGAAATATTAAAACTATTCATGAACTTTTGTTACAACTTTTAAATCAACCCTATTGACTTTTCTCGTTTAGGTGTGCGGTATTCCTAGTCATGGTTACTGTCCAGGGTGCTGAAAGAATACTGTCTTAGACACAGTCACAAAATCATACCAGCATACAAAATTTCTAGTGTAAAACACCCATTTTCAGCAAAGGGTGTTGAAATGCTAAACTCATTTGCCTCATTTATTACAGCTTGTAATGACCATTAGGGTAAGAATCCATGTGTCTTTCCCATTACATCAGGCTGGCAAAACTGCCTTCAAACTTGGAGCATCTCATGTGCAAGTAAATGCACAAAACTTTGGGGTTCAGTTTTAAAAAGCAGTTGCTGTATGTTGAGTCCTCATAAGCTCTTTTGGCACAGAGAAATATTTAGAGTTTTTTTTCTTCTTAGGTACTCAGGTAAAATTTCATCAGTTTATAATATTCTCCTTTGGGGGCATATAAATCCTTTTTGATTTTTTTTCTAGGGCTGGAGATTGAACCCAGGATCTCATACATGCTAGGCACCTGCTCTACTACTGAGTTACATCTCAGTCCTGAAAATTTTTTTTAAACATTCTAAATCATTTTTCACTTTAGGGTCCTTTGAAGTCCTTCAAATTCCAGCTGACTTTAGGGTACTTTCCAAATATGAACAATGGCTTGATTATCTTACAGACAACTATTTAAATTCAATGTGAATTTATGGTGTAAAATATTGGGAAAGGTTCAAACTTTAGATAAATAATAGGAGACTACTAGGTAAACACTCCGAGATAAAATATGAGCTATCCTTCTAAATTATGCTTGGCAGAATTTTATCTGGTAGGGCTTTATTGCCCTTCAAGATTCTTTGAGATACTATTTAGCTTGTTCCTCCAAGTTGCATTGCTAATTTTATTTTCTCCATTATTTTTATACTGGTTTGACTTTCTTTTGGAAACATTTGAAATTTATTTTGATACTTTCTTTTACAAATTAATAAGATTACTGCATTTTACTTAGAATATGAGAAAGTTTTAGCAAAATGCAGACTTATGTGTCTTCCACTGTTATCTATAGGAAAAGTACAAAGATCCCTGAAATTAAATCCATTCATTCGCTCTATTATATAAGTACATGGTATTTGCTCAAAGCTCTACCAGGAAAAAACCAACCTATGCCTTTTTCCTGGCTTGTTTTTCTTGTCTTTTAAGTTAATTTGCTTAAAAATAAGCACCCACTGGCTGGGGATGTAGGTCAGTGGTAAAATGCTTGCCTAGAATGTGTGAGGCCTTGGTTCAATTCTCATCACTACAGGACCACCATCACCACTACCAACGACAACAACTAATAAAAAAAATTCCCACTATTTTTGACAAGCTTTACTGAGGGATAATCAACACATTATAAATTACTATGAAAGTATAAAATTGCTGTAAAATGTACAACTTGATAGATTTGATTTAAGTGCACACACATGTAATTATCTCCACAAAGAAGATAATGAACAGATCTACCACTGTCAAAAGTTTCCCTGAACTCTTTTATAGTCTTCTCACACATCCCTCATCTCATCCCCAGGCAGCCACTGATTTGTTCTCTGTCACTAAGGATTAGTTTGTATTCTCTAGCATTTTATATCAACAGAATCATGCAGTTTGTACTCTTTTCTTCAGTCTGGCTTCTGTCCCTTATTGTTTTCAGATTCATCTATGTTGTAGTATGTATCAGTAGTTCAGTCTTTATTTTGCCGAGAGTATTTTATTGTATGGAGATGAGATGCCACAATTGGTTTATGCATGCTTCTGTTGATGAATGTTTGGGTTGTCTAGTTTTGGGCTCTTACAAATAAAGTTGCTATGAGTATTCATGTGCAAATGGACGTATACTTTCGTTTCTCTTGGACGAAGCTAAGAAGTGGAGTGGACAGCTCCTATAATAGGTGTGCATTTACTGTTTCAGAAACTGCCAAATCATTTTCCAAAGTGGTTGGTCCATCTCATTGGGAGTGATTGAGTGTTCTGGTTCTTCCACTTCTTCTCTAGCCCTTGGCTTGCTGAGGGACCTTCTAGCAGATATGGAGAGGTATCTCTTTGTGACTGTAATTTGTATTTCTCTAATGAGTAATGATGTTGATAAATCCTATCATGAACTTGTTCACCATCCATACATCTTTCTGAAGTGTCTGTTCAAATCATTTGCCATTTCCCCCTTTTTATTCAATTTCGAGAGATCGTTACATATTCCAAATATAAGTACTTTCTCAGATAAATGATTTACAAGTCTTCTAGTCTGTGGCTATCTTTAGGAGAGTCTCTGACAAGTAGCAGTTTTTTAATTTTGATGAAATTCATCATTTTTTTCCTTTTATGGGTCATACATTTGGTGTCACATCTAAGAAATTTTTTTCATCTCACCCAAGGTCATGAAGGTTTTCTCATATATAACATACATTGCCCAGTTTTTTATTTTATATTTAGGTCAATGATCCATTTTGAGTTAATTGTTCCACATAGTATGAGGCTTGGGAGAAACTTCCCTCTACGCCATCTTTTTTTTTTTTTTCTTTGCATGTTGGTATCTAATTACTATAAACACCCTTTGTTGAAAAGATCACCCTTTCTCTACCAAATTTCCTGTTTTTCAAAAATTTGTTTTCTATGAACTGTTCTGTAATTTCTATGCAATTTTGCTGTGAATCTAAAATTGCTCTAAAAAATAAATAATGCTGTGAATCTAAAATTGCTCTAAAAAATAAAATTTGCCTGCAAACCAGTACCCTGCTCAAGTGTTTAGAAAGATGCTCTGCAGGTTTTTGGAGTCCTTTCTCTGTGTTCCCTCCTCTTCGGTCCTTTGTTGTGCAAATTCTAGCTGCCCCTGTCTCCCCAGTCCCTCAGCTCTCTCTTCTCAGTCCCAGAGGTGGGGGGTCAGCTGAGATCCCCCTGGATCCCCTCTCTCAAGGCCACAGCCTGCAAACTTTCTCAGGATAATTAACTGGCACCCGATGTGTCTGTTGTCTTTCAGGGATCTCTTTGCCTGCTGTCCAGTGTCTTGACAAATCATTGTTTCAGGTAGTATTTCATTTCAGTTGTTTCAGGAAGTAGCCTAAATCTGCTTCCTGATACTCCAAATACTGTTATTATAATTTGGGAATAATTATATGCTAATTCATGTGCTACGTGCAACAATTACAGCTTTAGGAATTAAGTCAAAGCTGAAGTAATCTCTAGAGTGATAGAAAGATGTATAAAGGTTGGGAATGAATTGAGATTTAAGGTGAAGTAGCACCGAATATACACAGACATACTGTATTCCTAGAGTGAGAAATAGCCCACCTCCTCCGACAAAAAAAAAAAAAATAGATGTTTGTTGTTGAATTGTTGACTGTCATTAGGGACCAGTCTACATATTTACCTGAAGGAATTTTTTCTTCTTAATCATGTTATTTAGATGGAAATTATTAAGTGATACAGTGAAATACACAGTCTAGCCATTTGGGAATATATTCTTTGCTAGGTCGGGTTTTAATTTTCAGTATTGAGTTATTTTACTATACAAGTTTGTATTGTAAGTAATAAATAAATTGGATATGACTTTCAATTCCGGTTCTGCTATTTCTTAGCTGCGTTGCCTTAGACTAGATATTTTTTTCAGTTTTAGTTTCTTCATCTTTATAATATGAATAATAATAGTTGTTATCAAGATTAAATGAAATCATTTATATAAAGTATTTGTAACAGAGCCTGGCACAGACTGAGCCCTCAATAATTGTTGGTTGCCATTATGTATTATGGAGAAGAAAAGGTAGTTGCATTTAAATATTTGGGGGTATTTGGCTCTCTGACATTTGTTTTTCCTCATAGAATCTTACAACTGAAAAAATTGTATTCAAGCGTGATTCTCTGTGTATTTCTTAAGCTTCATTTTGTTTGGTGTCCTTAGTCTTTGTCCATACGGTAGGAAACATCTGGATAAAAATTGAAAAAGAATTAGATTTGGATGGCTGGTCCTCATCTTAATGGTCATGCTAAACTGACCAGACAACCTTGACTGAATTAACTTTATTTATACTTTGCTTCTCATCTGAATAACCTGCATCTCCTCTGTCCTTTTGTCTCTGTTATGCCCAGTCCTGCTCAAGTTGGAGCTTGCTTGCAGAGGCTGTCTTCTGTGAGTCTGGTCCTAAAGGAAACTGTTGGTTAATTGCGAGAGTCTGTAGGAATCAAGCTCCCCCACACCCTCCAGATCTTTCCTACTTGGAGCCTCTTCAGCCACAAATGAGAGTGTGCAGAGCTCTGAGTTCCAGCTGCGGTCCACTCACTGGCCACTCTGTTTTCCAATGAGCACTATGTGGAATCTCTGGGTTTGCTTGTGCTCAGGACTGTCAGAGGATGCTTTTCCTTTCCTCCTGCGTGGCAGCCGATAGCCTGTGAATCTCTTGGCTGCCAGTGGTTTAGCTACATCTGCTCACATTTCCAGGTCCCTGGGGAAATCTAATCACCTAATTGCCACCTTTGATGTAAATATTGCTCATGAGTTTTGTGTTCTAATTGCTCTGTCTGTTCTTATGGGGAAGATTTGAAAACTATATTGTAGCCATCATCTTCCCAGAATTCCTCCTTGATCATCTGTGTTTTTCACATTTGTCTCTCTACTTGAGAAATGCCCAACAGTTTTCTGGAGGCTGTGACACAAAGGTTAATGAAATGGAAACTAGATTGTGATAAAAGAAACTAGCCTGGCAGAGGTGGCTTGCTACTGGGATTCTTTTAATGCAGACATTTAATTTTTCCGGATGTGTCTGTCTGTGGCTTAGGACACATTGCTTCCTTATTACTTAATTTGCAAATATGGTGACACAGTATATATCATTTTTATGCTATTAGTTTAAAATTAAGTATCAGATCAGTTTCCTGTCACCAGAATTATAAAAGGATCTTCCTGTCTGTCCTGTTGAGCTCTTTTTAAAAGTCATTTCAGTGGGCAGGGAGGGGTTGATTTTTATTCTTTTCCTGACTTCTTGTTTTTCCTTGGTCTTAAAAACCATTCAGGGTAGAAATACAGGAGGTAAAAAGCTTTTTAGGGTTTTCATTGGCTTTAAACCTAGAGAATGGCAATTAAACCAGTCCAGTTTCTTTGGGAATTTTGCCTTTTCCTTGAGGAAATTAATTACTACAGAAATAAACATGTCATCTGGTCATTTGAAATCTTATGGATTTTTGTTCAAGTTTAAAATTGATTAGAAGAGGTGCTGGTAGTAGTCTGGGATGAGGAAGAAAGGAAATAAGTAGAATTCATTATTTTCCCAAATCTGTCACACTCCAGGGGCTTTCTTTTTGCGGAATCATTATTGCAAGTGTATTGTTAGATCTCACCATGAAAGGTGAGTGTATTAGCAACTTTACCTGATTTACAGGAGAGGAAAATAGGAGTGTAAGAAAAATCTTAAGAGATCAGGAAGATATAATTAATTCCCACACATCTCTGTATTCTGTGTTCAGCTACAGAAATAGCAGAACTTTTAGCAGCAGTAATAATTAATGACCTGCACTTAGCCTTACAGCAAAAATTTTTAGTTAATTTTAGGAGAGACTTAGCCCTTATGTTGGAAATTGTAGAAATTGCCAGGACGATGAACATACTTTGTGCATAAGTGGACTGTGATGAGTTGGATGATTTAAAGCAGGTTTTCTCCTTCTTTGACCTTGCTTCTTTGTCCCAATACAGTCCATCTGTTTCTCTCTGGAGGCTCGAAGTGTCTGGTGCCCAATTCCTGACTAATTCCTATGCAAGAAACCTCCGGCATCAACTCTGTTAGGAAGAGTTAATCTTTTATTCTTAATCAAAACTCAATTCCCGTGGGAAGTCTATTAAGTGCTGTTCCCTCTGACCATGCCATTGGGCGATGGCCTCCGAGCACATCTCTGTTCAGTTTGAATTGTGGTGCTTTTCAGTGCATTGAACACAGCTCTCAGGCCAAACTGAGCTTTTAACAAATGATTATTAACCAATTAACCTTTCACCTTTCCTTATAGGAAACCAGTAAGTAAGCATCATGTATAGTAAGTCTGTATTTTTTCTGGCTTTTCAGTGTTTCAGCGTAAAACAACTGCTTTATGAAAACAAAAAGAGGGTGAGTTTAGGTCATTGATGGTGAACCTTTTAGAGCTTTCAATGATACAAATAGCCCGCTGTGATACACGTGTCATAGGTTCGCCGCCACTAGTTTAGATGAGTTGGATTTTATACTAGAGTTTGTTTATCTGTCTGTCAGGACTTAAAAGTGGTATGTAATAGTAACTCTATAAATATTTTATAAATTATAAAAATAAATGCTACACATTGCTGTACACCAGGCACTCTGCCAGGGGACCTGGACTGTCTCCTTCAACCCTCCCAGCGCTTGGAGGCCTGCCCTGTTGCTGTGCTTAGCTGGCAGCCAGTGACCTTGATGTGCAGAGCAGCTGAGTCCTTGCTGAAGTTCACTTGGGTAGTAGATGGCAGAGGTGCGATTTCACTACAGCCAATCATATTGGCATTTGTGCCGGATATCTTCATGCCACCCCTTTGAACCCACTTTTAATTCCTCTCTATCCTCTTTTGTTGCCCAAGAATTTGGCTTATAGGGACTGTATTGATAGGCTGTCTTGAGTTTGGTCAGTTGGGAAGAAGAAGCCAGGAAGACGAGAGGAGAGTGAGGTCAGTTATTGATTCTCTAGGTTCCCTCTCATTGCGTTTCCTTGATATGCTCTCGACATAGTCCACACCTTTGGTCGGGCACTCCTGTGCCCGGCTCCCTCACTCTGATTCTGGGGACTGCTGCTCTCTTCCCTTGCGCTTCATGTCTGAAAGTATTAATAGATGTGTTGCCGTTTCTAGACCTGAGGTATTTTGTCATCCATTGTCGTTTCCCCATGTCCTGCTTTGGGAAAGCTACTTTCATTACACCTTCCTCAGTTAACTAGCTTCAGTGTATCTTCTGTTTCCTGTGGAACCTTATCACAGATATGAGAGATATAGATTCCTGGAACCCCCACCAACCTTTGGACTTACAACTTCTGGTGGTAACATTTGGGATTCTGCATTTTTAACAAGAGTTTTAGATGATGCTAATACTCACAGAGATTCAGATTTAAAGGAAATTTAAGATCTATATAGGAAGAAGAAATCAAGTTTTGAGAAAGACCTGCCCAACTTCAGGATTGGACCGTCTTTTCAACCTAGGAGGCTTAATGAGTTCAGATTGACAAGTTGTTTTGAGGTACCAGATAGAAAAATACTACATTCATACCATCTATGTAGTAGTGTTTATATGTTTTAATATTTTCTTCAAAAATATGCTTCTTTTCAGCAAACTGATTGTTTTTTTAATCAGCATTGGATTGCTCTTATGCATGGTTACTTTTTATACTTTTCTTGAGATAATAGCTATGGTTTACAACATCAGTACAAAGTTAATTGTTGACCCAATACATAGATTTAATGCTATTGGTGTAATACTTCAATTATATAAATAGTTTTAGAAATAGTCATTGCTTCTAACTGTTTTGTAGAACATTTTTAAAAGAGAAGTTTTGGAATTAACTTTAATAAGGATGTGGCAGGCATAGTAATCCTCCTCAAAATGTCCATGTCTTAATCTCTGGAACTTGTGAATATGTGTAGGCTGCATGGCAAAGAGACTTACATTTGAAGGTGAAATTAAAGTTGCTCGTCAGACAGGCTGGAGGTGTTGAGGTTACCTTGAATTAATCCCCGGCCCTGATATAATCTCAAGGGTCCTCAACAGTGGAAGAGGAAAACAGAGGGGTCGGAGTGATGTGATTTGGGAAGGACTGGGTCTGTTTCTGACCTTGAAGACAAAAAGGGGTCAGAAGCAAAGGAATGCTTCTGACTGCTTCAGGAAACTGGAAAAAACAAAGAAAATGAATTCTTCCCTAAAGCCTCCATAAAGGAACATACCCCTGCTGCCATCTTGATTTTAGCCCAGTGAGACCCATGCTAGACTTCTAATCCACAGAAGTGTAAGAAAATCAATTTCTGTTGTTTTAAGCCACTGAATCTGTGGTAATTTGTTACAGCAGCAAAAGAAAAATGATACACAAAGTTCAAACTCATGGGTGGGAGGAGGTTTTAAATGTTAAATCAGTACTTTAACTGGGGTCATTTACTCTGTAAACCTCAGCATACGCAAAAGCTATAATTGTCATTGAAAATTTAATTCATTCCCTTAGAGCCTTAGTCTGTGACATCATGACTTTTTTTAAATTTTTTTTTTAATTTTTATTTTTACCAAGAACATGCATTGGTACATTGTATACATAATGATCATAATCAACATGGTTATTTTGTACCTCTACATGATGCATCTTGGTTTTCCCCCCTCTTCCCCCTTCCCCTCCCCCCTTCCATTTACCCACCCCTCCCTATTTGCAACAAGTGTAGCTACACTTTACCATTTTTTCCCCTTTCATCTTACTTTTCTTTTAACCTTCTTCTTTATCCCCCTTTTCCCTATCTAGTTCTCTCTTTTGAATACTATCTCTCTCTTTTTTTTTTAAACAAAATATCTATTCTACCCCTTTGTCCTTATTTACACTTATGGTTTCTCATATCAGAGAAACAATTCGATGTGTACTAATAAGTGTCTGATTTATATTGTAATTATGAGGTTGGTATTGGAGCAAATTGTGTATAGGAATGAGAACCAGGAAACTGTGGCACATTATTGGGTGCATTTTTAAACTAAGAGTCATCGTCTAGAAGGTGGCTGACCTGCATTAATGTCATGCCAGCCCTCTGAGAGATGATAGCTCCATGGAAATTCCATTGTTTTATCCCTCTGGGAGCCTGACATCCCATCCCTATGTAGGTAAGAGAGGCCGGGCAAGGAGTGGGAGCACTTATGTCCTGTGGTTTGTGCTCCTGAAGTTGGCTCCAAGCAGCAGCCTAGGAAGCCGGCCATCTCTGTGTCTCCCCTTAGCTGTGGAATGTATGTGGTTTAGTCTTAAGACTTCCCAGCCTTCTCTGTATTGCTTACTGGGTGGCACTTAGGACTTTGGTATCTGAAAACGAAGAACAAATAAACTTCAAGCCACTAAAATGATTTTGCATCCAGTTTTGTGTTTTTTTTTTTTTTAATTCAAGCAAAGAAAACATGCCAACAGTGCTGGCCCTCTTATCTTTTGCATCTTTTATCCATCTGATTAGGGGAAGGGTCTGGTTTCTTTTTATTCACGCTTCCCATACTCTCTTCTTTGGAAGGTAAGGTTTGGGGTGGGATGGTCCGGGCTGGAGCTGTGTGAAAGGCTCTGGGGATCTTGAGGCAGAGGCAATGGAAGGACGGATGACTGAAGGGAGTGAGGCGGTGTTGTCTTCGAAGTTTCCACTCAGTGCACCTGAGTAGAGTGGAAAGCGGACTGGAAGTCTCGCCTAGAGACATACAACTGAAATGTCCTCTTGTGTTATAACTTTGGGTGTCCGAGGAAGATAGTAAGGGGCTGGATAGTGCATAGTTTAGCTTGGAACTTTCACAAGAATCAGGAAATTTTTATGTATAAAAATTCTTAATTGTCTAGTAAAAGTTCATTTCTGTTCAGAATATTTTACATTTTTAAAGAGGAAATTAGACATAACCTTTATTTTTACATTTCTTGTTTAATCAGAGTTAAGCACACAACACGGTTAAAAGCTCAAATTTTTTTTTAAGACAACAACATTCTTGACTGCCTCCTGTACTTTCATTTTGATTTCTAAAACCAATTTCATTATACTTTCAGCTATTTTCCCCTTGAGATTCAGCTCCATATTCCTAAGTAACATGTCTGTATACCTATTTTGAGTTTTCATTTTTTTCACATTATCTATCAACCTTGAATATAGAAGATGAAAAGTTACTGCCCTTATACCATCCTTCAGCTACTTGCTTTCCCCCTTGTATGCTTCTATTTTTTTCTACATCAATATTTAATATTTACACTTTAAACTATATGGATTTTTATCACTAGTTGTGGAATGCCATCTCTTGTGACTGTATTTTCTTTCTTGAAACATTTTGAGTATTTCTAAGATGTTAATGCTTTTTTCCCCATACATTGTTTTTTTGTGTACCTGTTGCAAATTAATTTCTAGCAAAAGCCTGACTTTCCCATTAGCCACTCACCACTTTCAGATGCTGTGGTGGTCAACTGGCTTGGTATTCTCTAGGCCTTATGGACAGCTGTTGTCCTGAAGACTTCCACTGTGATCACTCAAAGAACGACTTTTGACCGTCTTGTTTCCTTTTGGGAACTCCTGTTTCTTAAATTCCACATTTTCCTATTTATTAGTTTATTCCTTCTGATGGTAGACTATATCTTCTAGTATTTCCCCAGAAAAAAAGAGAATGTGCAAATAAATTTTATGAGCTCCTTTAAACGTTTCTTTATTCTCCCTTTTTACTTGATTGGTAATTTGCATATAGGATTCTAGAGTTGAAATACTTTTCCTTACAGTTTTTTTAAAGCTTGCAATAGTAATTTCTAGCCTTCAATGTTGTTAAAAGTTTAACGTCATTTGAATCCCCAATCCTTTGATGCCTGTATTTCTCTCTGGAAACTTTTAGGATCTATTCTTAATCTCTCCTGTTCAGACGTGTGTGAAGATGTGCCTCAGCTTAGGTTCTTTTTCCTTCATTTTGCAAGGTACTCTGCGGGTCTTTTCAATCTGGGCTGTTATGTTCCTTCAATCTTTTTTTTTTTTTTTAAAACTAAGAGAAGACGATTTATTTAATAAGGTGCTGAAAAGGGAAAAGAGAGAGAGAAGATAGACAGCTACTTGAAGAGTAGGGAGCAATCCAAAGTGAAATACTCCCCTTCAACCTTGACAAACATTCTTGATCCATTTTAATGATTATTTCTTCTCCTCTCAGGCCTTTGAGACTGATTTTCTGCTTTTATATCTTTTCTATGTTCTATTGTGTTTTTTGTCTTATTTATTAATTCCAAATTTCATACCAAGATTTTTCTGTTTGCTGTCATAGTTTTGGTTCCCAAGACTCGATTTTTGACTTTTGGATACTGAGAAGGACATCCTCCTTGGTTGAACCATAGGTAGGCTCTGCCAGCCTCTCTTCTTCACCCAGCCTTGGCGTGGTGAGCAGGCTTTTGCTAAAATGCTACTAAACCAGTTTAGTGAGAATCCACTTACCCTTAAAAACCAATCATGCTGCTCACTCCCGCCCCCTGCTTGATTCCTGACAAAGTTCCTTTGAGTGACTTTCCATTTGATGACTTACTCTGCCCATTGTTAATGAACCTCTAACTGTCCCTGTTGTATCCAGAGTTGAGTTTAATCTTTCTCCTAAAGCAGTAGTTTTGAATGAAGCCTTTCTTGCCTGTTTCGCTCCTCTGGTGCAATATCTCCTTGACAATATTTCTTTTGCATGGATTCTTTTCCCTATTTAATTCAGTGAAAGCTTTTCTCTTACCACTGGAGAACATTAGTGACTTCTGTTATTAAGATGTTGAATGTCCTGCAAAGGTCCTTGTGTAAAATGCTTGCTCACCAGGGTGGCACTATTGGAAGGTGGTGGGGACTTTTGAAGGTAGGGCCTGTGGGAAGTGCTAGGTCATTAGTGGTGGCACCTCAGAACCCTTTCCTTTTTTCTTTTCTGCTTCCTGGCCACAAATTTGCTCTGGTGTGGGCTCCCCACTACTGGTCCATGGCACCCCCACCAGAGGCCCCTAGCAGTGGGTCTGCCTGCTCCTGGCATGGAACCTTTGGAACCGTGAACTAATAAACCTTTCCTTTTATAAATTACATATCTCTGATATTTTGTCATAGTGACAGAAAACTAACAAAGTGACTCTTTAAAAGTTTTCTTTGTTATGCATTATTTCTACCCATTTAGAGATTCTTTTCCTAGAAAATTTTGATTTTTTCTGTTTTTCATATTTCAGAAAGGGGCACTGAAATTCTGATTTTGAGTTCTTCCTGCAAAGAATGGTCAGCTGATGAGCTTCAGAGTAGGATGATTGGGCTAAGCCTTTTCATTGCTGCTGCCTCTTAATGCATAACTGACTCACATCTGCAGCTGTTTTCTCTGGGGCTGATTAGCTCTTGCCTGTTAGAGGAAAATAAATAGAAGGCTATCTATGTGAGTTCTGGAAGCCAGGGCAAGGAAGACTCTGGGACTCTTACCTTTCAGTGTGTGGTTTTATGTAATCAGTTTATTATTAGTGTGATATTGGTTACTCTCTGTGTCCTTGGTACCCTAAACTCATAATTATTCTTATTTACCATCTTTAGACAGTGAATTTATAGTGTCCTTGAAACTTGGGGAGAATATGTAGAGGTCTAAGGGCTTCTTGTGATTCCCAGCCAGTCTTCCTGTTTTCAGCATTACCCAATTTTCTATTTTTTTTGGAGGTACATGGTAACTCTAATTGCTGAATCTTTTCATTATTCTGAGGAAATCATCAACTGGTTTCATTCATTGTTAGTTTAGAATTAACATTTATTGGGTCTGGTAAGCCAGGATCACTTGACTATCTACATTCTACTTTCCATTCTCCAAAGTTTTGTTTCTGTGTCTCTTAATTTCTTCTTTTTTTGGGGGGGTGGTCTTTCTCCAAAGTGAAGTATCAGAAGGTATTCAATGCATCATATTTAACTAGAAGTAAATGCACTACATTTTAGAAAGTTTTTCAAGAGATTAGCTAATTATCTTCTGGTTTCCTTTCAGTCAATAAGAAATTCAATTCACCTTAATGTCTGGCCAACCCCAGCAAGCTCGGAATTCACAAATGCTGATAGAAGTATTGATTTATTATGCAAATAGATTCACAGTGTTTCCTTGACACTTGTTAAAGGATATAAAGCAGTATTATTTTAAATAAATTCAATTGAAGGAAAAGAATTCATAATAGAGAATAAGTTACATAGGTGAAAACTACCTTGCCCACTATATTGTATTAAAACTGAGGATTATCACAGGAATCGCCTAGCAATAGAGTCCATATTGATTTTTAACTGCTAATTACCTCAGGGATGTGCCCCTGAGTTAGAATTTTAAATCTATTTCTGCCATCTCTACGTGCTTCCTGAATTCTCTGTGTGTTATAATTTAAACAGAGCAAAATTAGAGACCAAGGCAAAAGAACGTACCTCAGGAGCTTATCCCACATGAACCGATGTAAGAACATTTTCATCATCTTTTATTACAGCAGGGTCTGGGCTTGTACTGTGGACCAAGGAGTCATAAACTGGGCTATTTAAAACCAACCCAAGCGGAATAAAGTCTCCAACAAATTCAGAATTAATAAATGATGAGGAAACTATTTGGTCATTAAGATTGGCTGTTTTAAGGACATTTGAGTGAAAAAGAAAAAGCCTGGTTAGATGTTTAGAATTTAAAGAGATGTAAACAAAGTTGGGAGACAACAGTGTGCACATGGAGGAATGTGATGAATTCTTGTTTGGCAAAATCCAAGACTCATCTTTCTCTGGATTAGTGCTCGGCTCTCTGCCTTCCTATGAAAGGATATAGACATAAACCCTGATGATGACTTTTTGTAAAAGCCTAGAATGATTCTTGGATCATTGGTCATGTTCATCATTTGCATGAATTACATTTGGTAGTGGCTAAGATTTTTGTGAAATGTTTTAGGTCATTATTGATCAGTTAAGACCCCCAAAGTACCCTGTTTAAAGTAAGATACTGAAGTGTTACAAGAACAATACATTCTCTTGGATGTTTGGATTGAACACATAGTTTAACATATCCTGTGAGTAGACAGAGAAGACTTATTTAGTTAGAAGATTAACTTGGTTGACTCCCTTTCTGCTTTACTCCAAACTCATAATTTTCCAGAACATTCCCCCAATTTTTAAAATGACTCTTATAGGAAGCATAATTCAATAACTTGATACAAGGTGATGAGAAGAATCAATTTCTCATGAATCTTCTGGTATATTTCTATTTTGATAAGTAATGTAATTTTTAACAATATCCTTTCCATAAACCCTTTTTACTGGTAAAATAAACTTTATATTCAAATACTCTTTCAACAAATTCAAATAGTTTCCATACAAGGAAAGGTATGATAGATATGCCTTCATGCTATGCTGCTAGTTAGAGTAAAATGAGACAAAACAAATTTTTTTTTGAATTACCCTTGCTAAATAACCAGTTAGACTTTTGTATTGTCATTATTTTAGTCTGTAAGTGTGCATTAATTGAATGTCTAAAGATTTCCTGGACTAAAGAAAGAATACTTTTTTCCTTTTAATTTTATAAAAGCACCTACCATGGTGCTTGTCACATAGTAGATGCCTAATAAACATTTTCTCATTTTCAGTTAACTTGTGAAACATTTAGCTACTCACTATAAAATAAAATGTCTTAGGAATAAAATAGTAAGTAAGATTCAAACCTTTTAGACAAACAGTGATGAAGAAATGTTCAAACAATAATCTTAAAATAGATAGTTACCTATCACTTACCTGCAGGCAGCACTGAGATTTAGTTAATAGTGGATAGAACATGGCACTTGCTACCCTGCATTTCCTACAATTCAGAAACTAAAGAATTGTAGTCTGGAGGCCCACAGGGCCCAGAGTCCGTTCTGACCAGTCAGTGTCCAGCACAGATCATTGTTATGTTGCCCACCCCCCTCGGGGGAGGGAGACCAATCTCACCTCCCCCACTCACCACATGATTCATGCTTAGGAACAGTAAATAAAGTTCAGTGGTAGCTGGATGTAGACTTTATCAGTGTGCGAATCAGTTCTTTTAGAGTGGAGGGAATAGAAGGCAGAATTTCTTAAGCTCTCCTGGGTAGAAATATTGTTCATTTGTTGAAAAATGCTGACTTCAACACAATTAGCCATGTTTCATTGTTGTAGGACTTTTCAGAGACTTTAATGTACAACGTTACATTTTAAATCTCTAGGAAGGTATAGAATGTCTGTTTCCCAAACTAACTTGATCATGGGACCCTTTTTGCCACTAAACATCAATTAATATCACTTGATCAATGTGTACTAAAACCTGAAATGTTTAGAGTATTTGTTGCTTCTTTTCCTATGCAAAAGATTGGTATTTACTCTCTCTTTTTTTTGAGACAGGGTCTCAGTATGTATTTCTGACTGGCCTTGAACTCAGTAGGCAGCTCAGTTTAGCCTCGAACTTGCAGCAGTCCTCCTGCCTCAGCCTCCCAAGTGCTGGGATTACAGGTGTGTGCCACAATGCCCAGCCAAGATTGGTATTTACTTTTTTTCAATTACCAACTTTTTGCCATATTAAGGCAAAAAAAAGTTGACCATTATTTTAGTTTGACTACTGTAGCTATTGCTATGGGAGGACATGGCCCTTAAATCTTGGTGGTTTAACACCATAGTTGCATGTGCAAAATCTGCTATGAGTCAAGATGCTGTCTTTCCAGTAGTGTCCAAGTCCTGGGCTGCTTTTTCTTATGTTGGAGGAATAGATGGGATTATGTGTGAACCCTGCTACCTTGCAAAAGTCAGGATTACATTGTTTAATATGTTGATTGTCCTTCAGTTTTGCTTAGATAAATAAATAGCAAGCTGCAAAGTTACATGTTTTTTCCCTCTGAAAGTTTTAATAAACAGTTTTATAAATTAGGCTTTGAAAAGTATCAGTAGACTTTGCTTTAGCTCATTCTTAGGGTGGATATCATTTTTGCCTTTACATGTTCAGGTATTTTTGTTCAGGTTTTTAAATAGTCTATGCTCTAAATAGAATTGAGTTTGCTTATGACATTTCTGTTTTTTCTGAATATATATTTGTTTTAACTAACATAACAATCGTACATATGTATGGAGTACAGTGTAACATCTTGATACATATATACATTATAGAATGATATAATAAGGGTAATTGGCATATATACCACCTTAGACATTTATCATTTCTTTGTTTTGGGAACAATCGCAATATACTCTACTGCCAACAACTGTAGTCATCTTGCTGTGCGATAGAACACTGGAAGCCATTCTTCCTATCCAGCTGCCCCTCTGTCTTGTTGAACCACTGTCTCTTCACTCCTCCTGCCACACACACTTCCCAGACTCTGATGACTTCCACTCTATTCTTTGCTTCTATGAGGTCAGCATCTTAGCTTTCACATATAAGTGACAATATGCAGTCCTTTCCTTGTTGTGCCTGGCCTACTTCACATAATGTCCTCCTGTTCTATCCATGTAGCTGCAAATGAGAGAAATCCATCCCTTTATATGACTGAATAATATTCCGTTGTGTGTATACGCATACATAATACTAGATTTTCTTTATGTATTCATCTGTCGATAGATACCGCAGTCACTTCCATATCTTAGCTATCATGATCACCTTTACAGTTAAACACGTGAGCATAGATGTCTCTTGGACATACTGATGTCACTTCCTTCAGATATTCCCCTGTATACTCAGTAGTGGGACTGCTGGATGATATGTTAGTTCTGAATCTGGTTTTTTGAGGAATTTCCATACTGCTATCCACAATGCTTATATTAGTTTACAGTCTCACAGTTTATGAAAGTTTTTCCTCTGTATCTTTGTCAACAATCTATTCTTTTTTGTCTTTCTCATAATAATGATTGTGATTGGGGTAAGATGATAGCTTCTTGTGGTTTTGATTTGCATACCCCCAGATGATGTTGAAGATTGTTTATATTCTTGCTGGCTATTTATTTTCTCTTGAGAAAGGTCTATTCAGGTCATTCATCTATTTTTAAATCCATTTATTTATTTATTTATTTAGGTTTATTTTTGTTTTAATGTTAAGTTCTTAGAGTTCCTTATATATTCTGGAAATTGGTTCCTTGCCTTTTTTTTTTTTTATTGCCGGGGGTGGGGCCTTGTGGTTGTTAGGCAGCCACTCTAACAACCGAGCTAAATCCCCAGCTCTTTGGTCTCTTGTCAGATGAATAGTTTGCAAATATTTTCCCCCACCTTGTAGCTTGCCCCTTCACAACACTGATTGTTTCCTTTGCTGTACCAAAGCTTTTTACTTTGATGTAATCTCATTTGTCATTTTTTTGCTTTTGTTGGCTGTGCTTTGGGGTCATATCCAAAAAATCTTTTCCTACACTGATATTCTGAAATATTTCTCTTATGTTTTTCCCAGTAGTTTCATATTTTCAGTTCTTGTACTTAACTGTTTGACCCATTTTGAGTTGATTTTTGTAGGTGGAAAGATATAGAGATCTAGTTTGTGTTTTTTGCACATTCATATCCAGTTTTCCCAGAACCAGTTACTGAAGAAAATTTCCTTATTCTAATACATATTCTTGGTGCCTTTGCCAAAAGTCAATTGGCTGTAAATCTCTGGGTTTATTTCTGGGTGTCTATTCCATTCCATTGGTCTACATGTATATTTGCATGCTGGAATCATGCTGTTTGTTTGCTATAATTTTGTAATACGTTTTAAAGTCAGCTGTTTTACCTCCAGCTTAGTTCTCTTTGCTCGGGATTTCTTTGACTATTTGGATTTTTTTTTTTGTGGGTCTGTGTAAATTTTAGGAGTGTTTTTTCTAATTCTGTAAATAAATTTTAGGATTTTTTTTCAATTTCTGTAAAAAATGACATCAATAGGAATTACACTGAATCTGTAGATCACTTTGGGTAGTGTGGACATTTAAAAAATTCTTAATTTCTTCTAATCCATGAACATTGGATGTCTTGTCATATTTTTGTGTGTGTGCTTTCTTCAATTTCTTTTATCAATGTTTTGAAAAATTTTATGAAATTTTGTTAAATTATCAATAAATTAATAACATTATTAAATAAATCTATTCCTATGTTTAAAATTTTTGTAGCTATTGTGATTGGACTTTCTTGGTTTCTTTCTCAGTAAATTGTTACTGATGTTTTAAAAAGTTCCTGATTTTTGTATGTTGATTTTGTATCCTACACCCTTCCCGAATCTTGACTTTGTTGAAGAGATCTTGACTTTGTTGATGAGATCTTGATTTTGTTGTCAAGAAGATAGCTTCAAGGAGGTGAATGCTGACAGAAGTGCACGCGGTGCTCTGTGGTGCCTGGTCCAAACCAATGGTGATGTTCTTCAGTCTGTGAGCAGCACGCTCGCGCACACCTATTCAGGTGTTACTGGAGCCTCCCTGGTGACTTCCTGCCTCTCGAGGTTCTCAGTTGGAGCACTGAGAGTTTGATCTGAGTTTGAATGCTTGATTGGAAGGCCAGAAGTTGCCTTAACCCCTGTAGACTGACGGTAAAGATGTCATGGTAAGGGTGGGATGAATCCTTTTGACTGATTGTTTATAGTATTTTTCCAAAGTGATTTCGACTTAACCCGGTCCACCAGTGTGATCTCATTGTATGCTATGAGAAGATGTCCAAGAAAACTCAGTGCCCACAACTGTGTCCATCACTTTACTTCTTGGATTCTCTTATTCTTCATTATCTTCTTAAATTCTTCCAAGCAGGTATGGCCTTTGCCAATTTAAGAATTTTCAGCAAGTACTGAGTTGCAGATACACTAAGCTCCCGTGGGTAGTAGTATTTTCCTTTGGGCTTGTAAATTTGGTGCTTTGAAAACTAATCTCCCTACAAAAACTTTTGAGGATCCAGGTTAGAGTGTAGGGGAAAAAATAATTTTCTATTTTCCATAGTTCTTAGTTGGGACAGATCTCTGTAATGAAAAGCAGATTGACAAGAGAAAAACAAACGGAAGTTTAATCACATGTATACCTTGTGTATACATGGTGATATCCCAGAGAAATGAGTAATCTCTGGAGTAGGCTTCCAAGAGTTGTCTTAGGCTTTAGGCTTAAATAACTTTGTTTTCTGAGTGACAGCATTAGTCACCATTCATCCAAGGAGAAACTCTTACAGTGCAGATTTCCTTTGTAGTTGCACACTTTTCTACAAAAGGGCAACTTTTCAGAACTACTCCTACATGTGTAGTTCTTCAAAATAAGCAGCTCAAAACACTCCTATGTCACAAGGCCACATTTCTATAGTCATATTTTGGGGTTGTGTGTCATGAACCCCATCAAGAGTCATCAGCCTCTTGGACCTTTAAGATAAAAAATTGAAAAATGTGAACCTTTACACCTTTAAAAATTTGACTCTTCAAACCTTTAGGAATTGGAATTATATTAAGAAAGCAATGCATAGTCATTGTAAAAATATTATAAGTAGCATGTAAAGAAAAGGAAAGAAAACTTTTCTTAACTTCTACCACTCTTCTATACAAAAATAACCATTATTATCCTATCTGTGTATAATATGGTCTTTTTGAACTTTTTATATAGGTATAAATAATTTCTCATAATTGCAGTAATAGTATGGAGAGATTTCATAGTCCTCTATTTTTATTTTGTAGCCTGTTTTCCTGGTTTTTACATAATCTTCCTATGTACTATTTTAGTGCTTGTTGCTAGTTTACTGAGGTAAAGTGATGATTTGAAAATGAGTTATAGTTAGAAGTAATGAATTCTTTGAGAAAAATTCCCCCTCTGCTATTTTTTCTTGAACAGATTCTGGAATATTTATAGATCATTCTTCTGATCACCTAGGGCATGTGTTCATTCATTCTTATGGTCCCCCCTCCCTCATTTACTTAATACTTGAAATAAGTCTTCATGGAGACATAGGAGTAATATTTGAAATTTATTTGAAAGAAACAACATGTGAAAGAGGTATTCTCAGAGGAGGATCTTTCTGGATAGCATTATAGGTAGGCGCTTTCATTTTCATCTGACATTTCATTCCAAATGAAAACAGAAGGAGCTACAACTTTATTTTGTTACCTGTGGAAGTGTGTGTGTGTGTGTGTGTGTGTATGTGTGTGTGTGTCTGGGGGGTTTACACATTTTGCAGGTGATCATTCAGCCCTTTGGCTGGATTCATTACCACGTGTGGACCTATATAAACATATTCTTGGGTGCTGTGCATTCAGATGGCCTGATCTCTCATATATGCTGTTCTTCTCCATATCAGAGATGAGGGTTTTTCTCCCCCCTACTGCTGCTGCTGCCTCTACCTGGCATTATGCAGATTCTGGTTTAAACCTCTTTATTCTTTTCTTCAAGCGCACAGCATGATGGGCTTCATTTCTGTGAGCAAATGATAATGGATTTCAGCTTTCACCAGTGACATTTGGAAACTACATGTCTTAAATGATATGTGTGCTGCACAATAAAAACGGTCACCCAGTTCTAACCATGTGAGAATATAAATAAAAAGGCAGTGCCGTAAATATATAGAGGCTGAACTTTAGCATGAAGGTGGGGTCCTACTTATCTTAATGGAGTTGATATTTTTCAAGCTGGAAATGAACACTCTTATCTGTGGTGGCTATTTGGGATGATCAAGAGAAGGCCATCAGGAAGATTTTAATTTATTCTGTCACATATTCAGGGTTGTAAAACATTCCAACAAATCAACGCCCTCATTTAAGAAATAACAAAGATTAGAAACCAGCACTGGATACCTCCCATGTGTGTCCTTTCTGCCCTGTAAGTGCCAGTTTGGTGTTAAATACGGCTGATTAGCACTTACTTCCATCTCACTGGGTGTATCATGAGTTTTGATCCTGTAGATATGAGGGTGCTCAGATTCTTGTCTGAAATTACTGAGTGTTTATATTTTGTTTATAATGATAAACATGATGTGTGAAGGGTGCAGAGACAGCGTTTTGACAGAGATGTCAGCTTGAGGGCTGCAGTTGCTGTCCAGTGAGGAAGCAGGTCAAGGAAGGGCTGCTGGGGCAGAGCATTTGAAGAGAGCAGGGTTCTCTCTAAAGAACAGGGACCTCAAGAGATGAGATTTCTGAAACCTTATATCTCAGTGTTGGTTCTTGAAGCAGGGAAGCATTTGTCTTCTTCCTATTCCCTGCTGGGAGAGAGCGGGAATCAGTTTCCTGGCTTTCTGGAAGCACATTTTAATGAGCTTCGCCCTGCTCTCTGTGCTGTGAGAGGAAGAGGAGGCTTCTGCTCCCTGTCCCCAGTGCCTGGGGAGGACCCTTCTCATTTCGTATTCCTGAATCCCCTTGTGCGTGGAGTATTGATTTGGGCTGTGACACCTCTGCCTCTGCCTCGTACGTCTTTCAAGTGAGAAGCCTTTGCTGGTCAATACTAAATCAATTGGCTCTGCCAGTCTAATTGAAAGCCTCCCTCAGACAGATGGGTCACAGGGGAAAGGGTAGAACCTTGATGTACAGATCTGAGTTGAGGCCCCAGAGGAAGTTGTTTTAAAAATGTATATTCCTCTTGAAAAGTAGCCAGTGTAACAAATACAGTGACAGTTATTTGCTCAGTGAAAGGAACATAAATCAATCTGTTTATATCCTTCTTTTTGTTTGGGTAGTATTCTAATTTAACTGGATCCCCGCAGAATGAGAGGGATAGGGAGAGGAGGCCCCAACTCTAGGATGGCCTCAAGGATGGGAAACGTCTCACATCAAGGGCTTTGGATGTGTAGAGTTCTCTTTGTAGATGGCACACCATTTCTGTTTAGCACATTACAGAGACAGTGTTAAAATTATTTGACGTCCTTCATATTCATAGATGACAGCTTTGTCGTAAGTCGAGCCTAGTTTTTCTCAGTGTTCCCTTGGGAGGTTATGAAAAGAAATGAGCAGGGAATGAGGGTGTGAACATTGTTGGAGAGTCTTCTTCTGGCTCCCACACTGTGTGAAGCCTTTTCGCAGAGAAGCAGTGCTAAGAGGGTCAGAATCTGGAGCAGACTGCCCAGGTCTTCCCACTGTGAGACTTGGGACAAGTCAACTACATTCTCTCTACCCTGGCATCCATATCTGAAAAATGGGAATAATTATTTGTGTTAGAGGCTGAGATAACACACACCAAGCACGTGTTGTAGGGTAGCTGTTGGCTCTTAGCATTTGCAAATCACTACATGCATGAGACTTTGTGCTTCATGAAAGGTTTCACAGATACTATTTTGCTAGATTTCATACTACTCTATGGCCTTTACTATGAATACACCTCTAGTTTGTCATGGAATTGTTTTGAATCAAAATTGCAATGATAAAAGTAATACGGTTTAAAATTAAAGAAAATTTGGAGAGGAAGCCGCTCTAGTAACACCTTAACAAGGTTATTGAATAAACCTTTGCCTACATACATTCTGTACTTCTGTATGCTTTCTGAAGAGCAGGGACAGATGTTTTCTTTCAGTCACTGGCGTGAACGTACTTAGCATGCGATGCAAGCGGGTCAGTGACAGAATGAGGTCAAGGAGGCACGCTGGCCAGGCAGGGTGCAGGCTGGGGGTGCAAGGCTTTGCATCCTCCCCTCCTTTGGCTGCACTAAACGTCCCTGGAGGTCACTTAACCTCAATGTGTTAAAGTCTTAACTCAGTGAGTACGATAACAATTTACTAAAAGCTGCCTTGATCCATTCAGTGAATTTGACTTTGGTCATGTGAAAGTAACAGAAAACGGGCCTCAGAGTGGCTGAAACAGTGCAGTGTTTATCGGATCCCGTAACTGAGAAGTCATGGAGGTAGTTGGCTTGGGGCCAGGGGTTCATCGGTGCCATTGTTTTGTCCCCGCTTTTCTGTTTTCACGATGCCTGCTGTTGTCCGAGGCTGACCTCTCTCTGGTCACAAGGCAAGTGGCAGCAGTTTCCAGGGGCTCAGGCCTCTCGCTTCCGCCCCGCAGGAGCAGAGAGTGCAACTGTCAGCAGCAGTGAGAGGAGCGTGCAGGGCCGTGTGTCCCGGGGACTCCTGCAGCTGCCCCTCACCTCTGCTTGGCCTACGCTGGGGCTCGGCCCCTCGGCTCATGCCGAATCACGGTGGCCGAAGGAAAGCAATGTGTACTTCACCTCCAGCCAAGTTGGGGTCACCTTGGGGGTGTGAGTGTGCCAGTGTCTGTGTTCAGGCAGAATCGCCAGGTAAAATACAGGATGGCCGAAGTGCTCGAGCTGCGTGGGGTGGGGAGTTACTCCGAGCAGCCAAACGCAGCAAGTAGGAAAACAGCTCAGCATACCTCAGGGCATAGAAGAGACGATTCTGAGTAATGAATCTGGCTGAGTTGGAGTCAGTCTCTTGCAGCTTTTCAAGCAGGTGCCGTACTCGTTCTCCTTCCTCATCATCTTGCTAGTTTATAGAGCATTTTCTAAAGGTCTCAATGTAGAGATTTGCTTTTCAAGTTTTACTTCATTTATACAGGATTTAGGGAACATTCATGGCAGCAGCTATTCTGAGCACTGAGGGCTCAGAAATGAACAAAACAGTTCCCAGGGCTGGGATGTAGCTCAGCAGTAGAGCACTTATCTAGCACATGTGAGGTCCTGGGTTCCATCCCCAGCACCACGAAAGCAAAATAAAATAAACAGAACACAGTCTCCAAATTTAAGAATTTTGCTACTGAATAGAGCCCCTGAACTGCCAGCATCCTCAGTTAGTTGCCATATTCCCAGTCAGGTTGTGATTGGGTCTGTGATTGGGTCAAGAATGCTAAGGGTTGCCTGGGGATTTAGCTCAGTGGTTAGAGTGCTTGCCTATCAAGTACAATGACCTGAGTTCGATCCCCAGAAGCAAAAAAAAGCTAAGTGTTTGTGCTTATATGTGAGCAGAAGGGACTTACTTATCTCACAGGGGTCCATGTTGGGAGACAGAGCTGATGTACTTTGCAAAGGACTCGAGTAGTCTGGAGAAAAGGTGCATAATCAGTAACAGAGATTGACATGATTTAAACTTCTCATATTAAGTCATAAACATTGGGTGGCTGGGAGATGGGACAGATTGGGATATAGAATGTTGTTGTAGCTAGAAATGCATTCTACGGGGTCAGGTGTGAATTGCATGGAAGAGAGTTGAAACCAGGTGGTCGCACACAGTTCATGACCTCTATTGGAGGGCCCTAGAGAGGAACCTGGGATCGAATCTGTCAATTAAAATCTTATTTTCTTTCTTAGAAATAGGTCCTCTGGGTCATCCTGCGAGCTCCCACTGTTGATGAACTTCACACTTTAACTCCTTTCTGTCTAAATAACTACCTCCCTGGGGTGGAAGGTGCAGATCCCTTGGTGCATATGAAATTTACTTAAGCAATGAAGCAACTTCCAGCAGGTCAGCTAGGGAATCGCACAGGGTGAGAGTCCAGGACATGGGCAAAAACTAGGGTTAAACCGAATTGCTTAAACTGTGTCCACTTGTGTGGTTCCCTTTTCTGTCAGTTTTGTAAGGTTTGAATGCTAGAATAGAGAAGCCCAAGTATACTGAAGGACATTTAGTATTTTATAAAATTTCAAAGAAAACTAAGATGCCTTACAATAATGGTAACGATATTTTGGATCATTATTACACACGTAGCAATTAGTCACAATGGCATTGTTTGTTGGTTATTCTAACTAGTATTCTTTGATCTAGCCGGATCAGTTTTGAGTTTTCCCTTCTCTTTGTTATTTTTTTCTCTATCCATAAATACCATTAAAACAAGTTGGGATCCCTGTAGGGGTACCCATTAAATAAACCCTCTGTCCTGCCTGAAGGTAAGAAAACGAGAGTAAAACAGATGAGAGTTCAGAGTGCCAACTTTATTATTCATAAAGGCTCAGTTGGAGGATGCATTTGATCAGATTTTACTACACAGTCATTGGCTGTGCTGACCCAAGGCCCATTCTCTGTGGGCTAAGGAGGGGTTTAGGGTTAGAGATGGCAGAGGCACCTCTGCTGCTCTTCGAGTTGCACAAGCAAGCCAGGAGGTGAAAGAGCAGCACTGGGCTGAGCATACTCAGTTTATTCCTCCCATTTAGCAGAGAAGTCACTTCCAGAGATCTAGGGTGTTAACTAATGCTGGCTTTCTCCATGTGGAGGCCTTTGAAGGTTGTTCTGAATGTTTTATACAGTTCAATCCTCTGTGTACTGACTCATCCACACTGCCTTCCAAAGATGAGATCTTGGATTTAAAACGCCACAGACTTTCTTTCTTCTCTGTCATCCCCTCTCTTGCTACTCCTCTTGTATTCTTGCTCTTCTTCATACACTAAATCTGTCCACATGTCTTAGATGTCCTGAGGTTCCTCTTCCAGATTTATTTGAAAGTATTTAATAATATTAAATCCTGCAATTAATCCTACTCAATTGGATTATACCTTGTCATGTGCCAGTCACTTTCTAAATATTATCCCATTTAATCCACAACAGACCTAGGAAATAAGATTTAATCTCATGTATAGATGCAGAAATGCTTTCTCAGAGAGGGTAATTCAATCAAGGTTGAAGAGACAGCAAGTAGTGGAGATAGGATCCAAACCTGTGTCCCTTCATTCCAAAAGCCTGCCCTGAGGCTCTGGCCAAGAGGAGCTGGTAACCTGAAGTACTCATTTGTCCAGTCTTGTCCATATCGAAGAATGGGTATGAAGCAGAGAGACAGTGCGTCTACTATGTGCTGTAACGTGGATAGGACAGGGTGCAAGAAAGAGCACTGTTGGCTATTGAACTCTCTATGGTGGAAGTTGAAACGGTAATGTACATTTCTTATATAGGCACCTCTCCTCCTTGCCCCACTCCATGTAGAGCAGACTTAGAAGCTGGCAGGCTGCTGGGCTAGCTTTTCTGGTTTTCCCGTACACAGTAGGGCAGACTTGGGAAATGCTTGTTTTGCCCTTTGGTGGGAGCCCTGGGGCCGAGGCCTATTTGCATGTCAACAGGTGGAGTTGGGTAGCCTCTTGACCCAGGACTGTCTGCTTCTCTGACCTGGGGCTGTCTGGTCTCAGACAACTGTGTGCTCCCAACTTTTGGCCCTCAAAGGGATCCTCTCTCCTATGACAACTTTCCCCTCTCCTTCATCCCATCCGCAGTGTTAGAAGCCAACCAAAGTGGAGTACATGACCATCTGCCTCCAAAACTACAGCTGCATGGCCCACAGCTGCTTCTCTGCCATGGTTTCCTCTTTGGGGAGCAGGCAGCCATGCCCACACATACCTACTGCTTCCTGACCATCTTTGTCTCCGGAGCAGAATGATTGCCTTCATTTTCTTCTTGGTGGGTAATGCCATACACCTGTCTTACTTTCTTCTCTGGGAGTGCCTGTATCATCCCACCGAACTGCACCTACCACCAAACCACTGTTGAGGCATCAAGACAACTTGTCATTCAGATCCCATCCACCTGTGGCAGGGCACTGGGGGGAGTCATGGGGTCGACTCTACCCTGTGCCCAGACATTTACCTTTTGGTTCAAGAGAAACATGCCTTTGTTATCCCTCAGGCCTGGTGTGCCAATACATTTATAATGACTAGTTTTCTTTTTTCCTAATTATTTGGATAGCTTATAAATATAAACATCTCATTCAGAACTCTGGGCAAAACTTAAGCTTCGGGTGTGTGAGTTGGTTGTGACTTACTGACTTGTGAAGTGGTGTGGGCCTGAGGTACATCCTGAAACCCTTCACTGCAGAAGGACAGCAAAAGGAAATTTTAGAATATTATTAATAATGTTTCTTAAATACTTAGGACTTCTCATAGGAAAGTGTGTTGCCAGGTCTTTGGTTCATAAGTAATTTGAATTTCAATTTACTCTTATCTCCTATAAATTCTAAAAGTAAAAAATACATAAAATAAGATAGTAAAAAGCCATTCTCTTTATTTTTCCCTGCCCAAGAATACTACATAGTGAGAACTTCAGGAAACTTAACTTGATTTTAAATTCTATCAATAAATATGAAAGAGGAAAAGATAACTATGATTGATCTCTCTTGTTCGGCATCCATCTACTTTACAAACAAAACTGGAAACTCTGGAAAGGTCCTGTTCCATTGATTTCTTTCTTGTTTGGGGTGATGAGGGAGTTCATCAATCATTTCTTTAAAATTTTATCTTCGAGATATTTGTGTTGCTCCTGGAGCATTTAGGAGTGTAGTCCTTGATCTGCTTCCAAGCAGGAACTCACTTGCACACTTCAGTTGAAAGATGTAGCCCACATAGCCTTGAGTTTGCAAAACCATTGACAAATTGTCCGTGTGTCACGTACAACCTCGTTTTTATAAAGCACCTTAGTGCCATGCCAGAGGTTGAAATGCACAGGGTGATTCTGGGTAAGAACGTAAGATTGTTAACAGTTGCCAAGGATGGAGAAAATTGGTTTTTGTTTAAATTTTCCTGTCACTAAGAATAGTTTGACTCAATTTTTTTTGTGTAATTGCAAAGAGTTGTTTGCCATAGTGAAAAGTGAGGGTGAATTCCTTAATGTGGTGGAGGGTTCAACCTTCACCTTTTCTATTGCTAACTCACATTTTTTGAAAGCTAACTATCGGCCAGCCTTTTGCTTGATCCAGGTAGCAATTTGAGTTGATTTTTCCTTTTTCCATTTTAGACAGATGTTAGTCTAAGAATTTTCTCAAGTGTGGTTTGATTGTAGATTAGGTAATGATGATATGGCAGGTAAAATCATTGTTTGGTGTGACTGGTCAACCATGTAGTTCTGTCCTTCAGGGGATCCATCTCCATTCTCTTTTTTCCCTCAATATTGGTCTTATTCTTTAAATTAATCTCATCTATGTAAGGGTTTGTTTTATGGAACAGAGATTGTAGAATTATCTGGCAACAAACACTGTGTGTTCGAAGGATGACTTTTGTGAATGAGCCTATACCAACCTGGAAATGCTTTGGGGGAGATCTCAGTGCTCCTGGTAGTGAGAAGTTGTGATGATTAGCTCTACCCTCTTACCCCCAAACACACACCCACTTGGTGCCAGTTTACAGTGAAAGCAAGTCGTAGACTAAATCTTTCGACTCATGCAGATTCTTATTAGCAAGCACCATCATTTAACTTGTTCTGCAAGTGGGTGAATTTCCATCTCTGTCTTTTTCAGCTCCCAAAAACATCTTGCAGGAAAAGTTCACCTGAGAAAATGCGGCGCTATTCCATTGTCAGGATTCAGTGAATTACTGGGAAACCACAAACTTGTTGACCCACTGGCTGGCCTCAGGATATTTAGAGATTAGCCTATGGAGAAGGGCTCACTCTGTTTTTACATTGTTTTCTTGTACTTGTAGGAGAGTGTCCAAATCCATCTGCCTTTGTTTTGTTTTATTTTGTTTTTGAGACAGTCTTGCTGTGTAGTGAAGGCTGGCCTTGAACTTGTTATGCAGCTCGGACTGACCTCGAACTCTGCTTCAATCTCCTGCCTCAGCCTTCTGAGGGCTGGGATTACAGGCATGCACCACCATGCCTGGCTCCAATAGAAGTTTTGAGTACTTCTAATTTTACTGATGGTAACCCATTTCTAGCATATGTCATATCGATTAACACAGCAGTAATTTCACCCAAGAAAACCCTTTTCAACATTTTTTAAGTCAGTTGTCAAAGTCTGTTCATTAATCAGAGATAAGGATAGCTGAAGGCTTGTAGTTTCTATCTCTGATTAAATGGTGGCTGGCTATCTCTGCAGTATGAATTTCCACTTATGGCAAGTAGTTAGATTGTAGTTTAACACTTATATAATATGTTGCAGCCAAATCACTGTTGTGTGGAAAATATCCTTTCCCCTAAGATGTTTAAGAGTGTGAATGTTCTTTCTAATCACAGGGTATTCTTATTCCCCCTTGAGAGAGTGTCTCCTAGACTATACAGACAAGAAAACAGCTTTTCTTTCCCTGGGGCACAAGATCATAAAGAAGAATAAAGTATATTGCTGGAAATGCACATGAGGAGGGATAGTCTGGTTTAACAGACACGCATCTTAGAATCATTGTGAAGAGTTAAATGTTAGAATTTTCTAAAAGGATGGATGTCCACTTTTCTGGCATGTAAACTTTGTTTTTCTTAAAAAAAAAAAAACTGAACTGAAAGAAATGCTAGAAAAAATGTCAGAAATAATTCTCCATATATCTCTATGTGGGTCTTTGTCTTTTCTTCAAACTCATCGTGGCAAGTATTATGGATGACATGTAGACCAAATAAAAGGCATACTCACTTGAAATTCTGCCCTCCATGAATTCTCTGTTTTTTTCCTGGTAATTTTGAATTTTGGTTCAGACAAGCTGATGACTTGTTCCATTAAGGAGAAAAAGACAAATAAATAGAGTAGACAATTAGCCTTTTTAACCAACCTGCAAATAAATATGCATGGAAAGTATGGCTCTTGATTAGGCAGGGACAAAGAAGAAACATGTGTATGAAAGGCCAGTTGAAAATTAGAATTGCAAACACATCTGACTTTTTACATTGTTAAGATTAGATGGCAAATTAATATCCCTACTTAGGATCTCAAATAGTGCAATAATAAACTCTTTGTCAAGTTCTGTTGGACGAGCTAGATATGAGTTCATGATCTTGTTGATGCTTGTGTCTTGGAGAACAGATTTTGACCTTTTGTTCGGTGCTGCAGCTGGAACCCAGGGCCTTGTGGATGCCAGATGAGTGCGCTGCCACTGAGCTGGCCCCCTGCCCCCAAGCTGAAATTTTGATTTAGAGGCAGAGTTGAAAGAGTGGGTTCCTGTCTGTCACAGTGGATGCTTATGCAACACTTTCTGTCTGCCACATCTTTGAGCATATTTCCCCTACTCTACACTGTCTCTTTTCTTTTTGTTCTTTCCTTGCCCTCTCCAGTCTGACCCATGTCATTTTTAATATGCTGATCTTAGGATTTCTTCACCCACTGGATGGGGAAGCCAGGGATGAGACTTGGATTGTCCAGTTTCCGTCTCGGTGTGGAATCAGAAGGAAAGATCCCCTTGCAAGAGCTGGGGTTGGTGGAGGTGGCAAGTTAAGCATAGTGGGTAGCAAGGAGGGTAGTTATGAGACAGTAGTCTGTGAAACGGATAGGAAGGGGGCAGTGCTCCTGCCATTATCCCCACCCTTTCACAGTAAGGGCGACCGTCACTAATTCAGCATGTCACCCTCTCCTTTAGAATCTGGACATGCCTTGAGGTGCTTTTCAACAATTACTCTAGGTAGGAGTGCACTTAAATGAATTGATCTTTTTGGTCTAACTGGACAAACCAAAGAGCAGACAGACTCAGGCGATAAGAAATCACAGAGCAGGCAAAATCTGGAGCAGCACTCAAGAAGGCCATAGGCACAGTGGGAGCAGGCTCTTGGCCTAGAGTGCTAACTTTTTGGAAGCGGATAAGCAAAAACAACCCATGAAGATGAAGCACTTAATTGTTAAGATAATTGGTTGTGGGCAGGTTACCATCATAGAGAATAGATCGGAATTCAGAACCAGGCCATCACATGGACACTGGGGTTGAGAAGAAAGAACAATCATCTTATCAGGAAAGTTGAAGCTGGGTTAGCTGCAAGGACAACTTGATACTGTTCCTTGGAATATTGGGCTAGAAAGGGAAGGAAGGGAAAACAATCTTCACTGGGTACCTGATGTGTGCCGAGATCTGTTATCTTATTTCAGAGGCAGCTTCTCTCATCCCTTCTGCCTGGGGGTAGATTTATTCCTGGCCTGAATCCAGGCCAACCTCAGAGGCCAAACACCAGGATCATCACCTGCTGCCTACTCTCTTACTACTTGTGTTTTTAAATCTCCAACTGTATTTTAAGCACTTGGCATTGCCCTGTGTCTTACACAGTCATTGAATAAGCTGAACACAACAGTAAGAAGCAAAGCTGAGGTCCAAATATATCTTAAGTGATTGGGCATAATTCACCCCCTGGGCTGCTCTCCACCCTGAGCCTCAGGTGAGGACAAGTCTGGGCTAAAAACTGTGAAAGCTGTGAAAGGAAACACACACAGAATTCTTGCAGCCTCTCCAGGATTCTTCATGAGTCCCAGGATATGTCCATTATAGCCCTTGCTAACCTCAATGTGCCGTTATTTTATCTGAAATTCTTATAGTATTCACCTGCACTTTTGGAATCAGTCATAAAGCTGTATGTGAAAATATAGTCAACATCTGGGAGGCTAAAATTAAGCTGATCTCAGTCTTTCTTCTAAGAACTGTTAGTTTAAGGTTGGAATTGCAAAATATTTTGAGAGAAAAATTGTGACCATATTAAAATATTAACCCTAAAAAGATAGACTCAATCACTATTTCTCAGAAGGGGTCACTTCCCTTCAGATGTTTGTCTTGGACACAGAGACACACAGGTGAAATGATTAGGGTTTGGAGTTAAAGGTACTTTTATCTGTCACTTATTTGGTTAGTGCAGTAAAACTCTAATTATCAGTATTTTATCTCTAAAATGAAGATAACAAGTCTAACATACACAGTTTTTATGGGGATTTAAGAGAATGCTGATAAATTGCATAGCATTAGTAGATGCCCAATAAGACAGGGATGTCATTACTTTTTAATTGGTTTTTGGAAAGTAGGAGGTAGACCTATTCTTAATCTGCTTCTATTTTTTTCTGACCTTTACCCTCCAAAACCAACTTACCAACAAACAAAATATAAAGCTCTTATAATGTATTGGTTTTCTGTGTCTTTAGTCAATGGATATGGATGTATTTATCATTTATTATTTTATTACTGAAATAATTTGTGCCATAGCCTATGTGCAGACTGTGAGGCATGTACTTACAGCAGTTGGGACATTTTACACATGTTGTCATGGAATTTTGTTGATAGACAAGGGCAAGATGAATCTTTGATTTATAGATGCTTTTGAAAGAAGCAAATCCATATCTTAGAAGACACAAGAATTCCAAAATACTTAATTCCAATATTAAGTATATTCCCCATCCCTGCCATGTCCTTAGTGTTACAGTTTTGAGTATTTATTTCTAACTTTCAGTCATCATCCAATATTAAGTGGTATTCTTATTTATGAGGTGTTTCTTGTATCTGTTACACAACCATGAAAAATCAGAGTGAAATACTAACCTAATAGCATCTTGGCACAATTTTTTAACTTTAGGAAAAATATAAATTCAAGGTAAAAGAGAGCCTACTATGTTGTATATATGTGTGTGTGTGGCCCTAGTCACTGTAGAACTATTTAGCATTCTGCAAAAATATTTTTACAAGCTCAGTTCCAGTTACTATAATCATGACAATAATTTTTCACACCCTGTCACCTATTGAATTAGCAACCAAGTTCTTTTCTTGAGCCATTATTCAAATGGATTCCATCTGCATTCAAATTAATCTCAAGATCATAGAAATTAACAATGGGAAAAGTACACTAAATCACCTAGTCTATTTCTTTGCTAGGCGAGAATTGATCTTTATATCATAATCTCTAGTGCTTTGTCCAGTGGGTTTTAGATGTCTTGAATAAATGTTATTCTGATTCTGGGTGGTCATTCTCATCAAATTCCAGGGGAAATTCTTTTCACAGCCTACTGGAATATATATGGATTTTTTTGATGCTGTGTAATTTGCCAGTGCTCACAGCCTTCAGGAATCAGGCAGTGAATTTTCCAGAGGACTCTGTGTGTGTGTGCATGTGTGTGTGTGTGTGTGTCTTTGTGTGTGCATTGAAGGGGGCTGGGTGGGTCATAGTTAGAGGGAGGAAAGACAGAGGGCTACTTGAGAAGGATGGTGTGCTTGATTATGTTTGAGACTTTGCTCTTTGCTTTCATTTTGTAATACTGAGTGCTTGGAGACTAGGCATAAGGAAAACAGGGACAGTGACAAAGCCAAGTGAAGGACGCTGAGAAACGTGCATGGTTCTGATGCCAATTTGAGTCATAATTACACAGTTTGTACGAGGTAAAATATCTGGAAGCCAGATGAAATATTCCGTAGCTTAAGGTTCTTTTAAAATTACTCTTACATATGGATACTTTAAGTTTGAGATCTAAAGTAGAAAGACAGAGTCTAGTGATTTTAATGTTAATTATTTTTCTTTACAATTCACTTACCACCTTCCTTTTATAGATAAATGACTAGATGGTCAGAATAGATACCTATGTCTACATGAAACCCAAGAAACAAGACAGTATAGTGAACTCTTCCTTAAGTCTTGTTTTATTTAGCTCATGTTATCAGTTTTCTTATTTATAAAGTGAAATAGGTAGAAGACCTGAATCAAACACCACAAATGTTAGTGTACACCAAAAATAGAACAAATTGTGAGATCCCACATGGCTGGCTAGAGGAGGTGTCATATTAAATATACTAAGAGAAGATTTGTGAAAAATACAGGTGCTCTGAAATGGGAGGCAATCACATCCTGAAGTGAAAAATTAATCTGAAAGATGATACGTGTAGATCAAACCAAATGTCCAGGTCATTGAAAAGGGGAAGTGGTGCTGCCCACGGTTGGCCTGCCACCCCTGCTCCCACCCCTGCTCCCTCCGGAGAACAGCCATTGTGGGAACATCCCAAATAGCCTGAGAGAATGCGTCAGCATTGCGGAGGCTGGATTCCCAGGACAGACTCTGCATATGTGCCCCTTCTCTCTGTCACTCCCCGAAGCACTGGAGAAGGCTGCATCCCTGTAGCGTTCTCTCCAGTGCTCTCTGTGGGCAAGGGAACCCACCCTGCCCCAGGCAGAAAGAAGCTAAATGTGGCTAATGGTGTGGAGTCCACTGGCAGGGACCCACCGCGGCTCATATCCCTGGAGACAGGGAGAGAAACTGAACAGCTGGTCCAGAGGGAGCTCAAAGATCTGAGCTAGCAGGAAATCCCAAACGGTGACCACATCACGCTCAGGGGACAAGTGACCCTAAACCAAGCCTAGGGACCACATCAGACTCTGCTGGGTGAAAAGGGAATTCTTGAAGCAAGGTCAGTTCAGGATTTGAGCACAAAAGAAAAGATGGAATGGGCTGGGGCAGAGCGCTTCTGGTGACAATCTAGGTGGAAAATCTCAGAAGTGTGAACAGGGCGTTCACCCAGCACAGAGGGTAGCAGGACTCATAAAACATTGGCAGAGGGTGAAGGAGAGCTTGGTGTCAGGGAAATTATTTCACATTCTTCTCCTCTTTTTAATTGAGGTGGTTGGGTCATGGGGCAGAGAAAAAGGACTGTAGTTAACCAGCCCTAAAGCACAGCTTGCAGCAAGGAGGTAGATCAAAGAAACACCTTCGCTACTTCTGAGGACAGATGGGAAGTTGGCGTGGCTGCCTGCAAATGGGCACGGGCTGAAGCAGGAAGGGAACTGTGTGGACACTCAGGCTTTGTGCCATGGGGTCACATGGGAACTGCATGTACGAGCTCTTGCTTGAGTGTTTGATATGGGTTCTTGCAGATTTTGTTTTCTTGGTTCTATTTTTGCACTGATATATCTTTGCTCTCCCCCTCATCTCTTCTCCCCATTCCTTTTCTTCAATTCTTTCTTCTGTATCAATACTATATTTTTTACTTGTTTCTCCTACTTTTTAAATTCTTCTTTTTAAGTTTTTTCTCTATTATGCTTGCTCTCTCTCAGTCTTTCTTGTTTTCTCTTGTATTAACCTACTGTCCTCTCTTTTCTACCTTTTTTCTCTTCCTTATTTTACCTACCTCCTTGTCTTCTCTTGCTTCTTCTCTAACTTTCAGGTGCATAAATACATCAGTATGTTCTGATAACCTCAGAGCTTTCCTCAGTCCTGAATTACACCTCCCTTCTTCTACATCCCACCCCAACAATATCTTCTTAAAACTCTCAGCACTTGTCCTTTATTTTGACTACAAAAGACTTCCAAAAGAGTCTCATCTCCATCTAAATTTTTTTAACCTATTATTATTTCTCCCATCTACTTCTTCTCCTCCTGACTTACACCCCTCTTTTACCCATCCCTCCACCTCTTCCCTTTACTTTTATTCCTACATCAGAAGCTAACTGCTAATAACGTATAGTATATCCTCAAAGAGTACTGATAAAGGGTGCAAGTGTGACTACAAGGATTAATACATGTAAGTGACATATGATTAGATCTGTTGTTGCTGCTATAACCAGGAGTAATTCTCTGTTCACAACACAGTGACAGATCTAAACCATTTAAATTGAACAGCTGAGTGAACAACATCTCTGGACAAATATTGCCCTGAACACAACACTGGAAGGCAGAATCTAACTAAAAAGATTTTCATACCAACTATAATCTATCCTCACTTTACTTGACTTCAACACATCCAGCACCACACACACACACACACATCTGCGTGCACAAGAGCGTGGGAAAACAAAGCACAAAAGGCCCCCAAGGTCTCCCTGTTCTTCTGGGGGGACCAGTAGAGAGGAAGGCAAGCAGTAGGTAGTGGAGCTTTATGAAATGATTAAAGAGCAGATAAAGAAACTTGGTGAGTTTAAAGAGTACATGATCCAAAAGATGATGGAACTGTCATACACACTGACCAATGGGAAATATAGGAGAAAAAAATAAAAAATTGGAAGAGCTGAACAAAACAGCTCAAACATTAGAAAAACAGAGCACAAATAAATAACCTAATGATGAACTGCAAGACTCCTGAGAGACAGTGACAATCCAAACCCAAACCCAATTCAAGGTGGGAAATCATAAGGATCAGAATGAAAATTAATGAAATTAAGACTAAAAATGCAAAGAATCAATGATTCAAAGAGCTCCTTCTTTAAAAAAAAAAATAAACAAAATAAAGTTACCAAAAGAAAAGAGAGAAAAGATTCACATTAGTGCAGTTAGAAAGGTGAAACACAGTGGGCACTGCTGAGATCCAGCAGACAGTAATTACTCGGAAAACCTGCACTCTAATAAATTGGAAAATCTTGAAGAAATGGATAGATTCACTACCAAAACTGAACCAAGGAGACGTAAAAATTTTGAACAATCCAATGACAAGTAATAAAACTGAGGAAGTAAGAAAAACCTACAAATTAAGAAAAGCCCAGAACCTGGTGGCTTCCTTCATTGCCAAATACTACAATACCTTTAAGGAGCTTGGAGCACCAATACTCCTCAAACTCTGATGAAACTGAAAGACAGGGAGCGCTTCCTAACTTATTTACAGAAGCCAGCACCAGTCTGATTCCCAAACCAGACAATGGCCCAAATAAAAAAGAAAACTACAGGCTGGTCTCCTTAGTAAAGGTAGATACAAAAATCCTCAATAAGATTTTAGCAATTAAAATGCAACAAATAATCAAAAGGATAGTACATCATGACCAAGTGGGTTTCAGTGCTGGGATGCAAGGAAGGTTTGACGTATGCAAATCAGTAAATCTAATGCACCACCTAAACAGAAGCAAGGACAAAAAACCACATCGTCATATTATAGATGCAGAAAATCTTTTCACAAAATTCAGCACTTATTCATGATAAAACCCTGCAGAAAACAGGTATAGCAGGACCTTACTCGACTCTGACTAAAGCCACTCATGACAAACCAATTGCCAACATGATATTAAACTGGGAAAACCTGAAAGCTTTCCCTCCAAAATAAAAAACAAGACAAGGATGTCCGCTATCACCACTCGCGTTCAACGTAGTCTTCTAAACATTAACCAGAGAAATCAGGCAAGAGAAAGAAATAAAAGGGATACGTATAGGAAAGGAAGAAGTCAATTTATCATTATTCACAGATGATATGATTCTCTGTATAAAAGGCCCAGACAATTCCCCCCTAAGTTCCTAGACTTAATAACTAAATTCAGCAATGTAGCAGATACAAAATCAGTTCACAAAAATCAATAGCATTCCTGCACTCCCAAATGAACTCACTGAGAGAGAAATTAGGAAAAATATACCATTCACAATAGCATCAAGAAAAATTAAATTCTTAGCAATTAACTTACTATGGAAGTGAAAGACTAAAAGAGGAGATTGAAGCAGACATCAGAAAAAAGAGATACTCTTTTCCTAGATAGGCAGACCCAAGCAATAGTGTCAAAATGACCACATTTCCAAAACTGAGGCATCAATTGGATGCAATCCCAATCAAAATACCTATGACATTCCTCACAGAATTAGAGAAAACATTCCTAAAATTTATATGGAAACAGAAAAGACCTAGAATAGCAGACGCAGTCCTGGGCAACAAGAGCAAAATCACGATATCTGACTTCGAGTTATCCTGCAAAGTTACAGTGATAAAAACAGTGTAGCTTTGGCACAGAATAGTCAGTGGGAGAGAACGCAAGCTGCGGAAACAACCCCGGACACATTCAGCCACCTGATCTTTGACAAAAGGTTCAAAAACATACACTGGAGGACAGACAGCTTCTTTAGCAAATGTTGCTGGGGAAACTGGCTCCCCACATGCAGAACAGTGAAGCTAGACCCATGCCTCTCCCCATGTACTAACATAAAATCAAAATGGATCAAAGATCTAAATATTAAAACAAAAACACTTTACTTACTGGAAAATAAAATAGGTAAAACTCTTGAAGTCATAGGCATAGGCAACAGAATTCCAATTGCACAAGAAATAACGGCAAGTGTAAAAAAAATAGGATTATATCAATTAAAAAGCTTCTGCACAGCAAAGGAAACAAGCAACAGAGTGAAAATAACCTACAGAATGGGAAAAACATTTTTGCCAGCAACACCTGGTACAGAGAACTAATTTTAGAATATATAAAGATCTAAAAAATTAGATTCCCCCAGAAAATAAAAGACCCAATCACAAAATGGGCAATTGAAATGAAGAAGTGCAAATGGCCAATAAATACATGAAAAAATGTTCAGTGTTTCTGACCATTAAAGAAATGCAAATTCAAACAACACCAAGATTTCATTTTACTTCAGAAACAATGGCCGTTGTCAAGAAATCACATAATAAATGCTGGCAAGGCTGAGGTGTAACAGAAACTCTCCTATATTGCTGGTTTGTAATGTAAATGAGTACAATCATTATGGAAATCAGGATGGAGAGTTCACAAAAAACTAAAAATTGAAATTCCATTTGACCCAGCTATTTCCCTTCTAGGTATTTTCCCAGTAGAGTTGAAAACATCATATTATAGTGGTATGTGCATATCTCTGTTTATGGCAGCATAATACTTAGTAGCTAAATCTTGGAAGCAGCTTTTATGTCCATCATCAGATGAATGGATAAAGAAAATGTGATGCCTGTACATAATGGAATAGTACTTGCCTATAAAAAAGGATACATTTGACATATTCGTAGGAGAATGGATACATCTTGAAAACATAGTGTTAAGTGAGATAAATTGAACACACAAGCTTAAATACTGTATGGTTTCTCTCATATGAGAAATTCAAAGTACAGATAAAGAGCAAAATAAAAGACTGATAAAAAGAAACAGGGAGATAGATCTTTTACAAATGGTAAGAGGACCAAAAAACCGAGAGTAGGGTGAAGTGGGGAGGGAAAAAGGGGTAAAAAAATTTAAGACCTGGCATGTACATGTATCAACCACCCACAGTGAATGTAATTATTATGTGTCATAAACATGAACTGCAAAAAAATAGAGGGAGAGGATTTAGAGATGGAGAGAGGGTGGAGAATTGGGACACAAGGGGAATAAAAAGAACCAATATATGTTGAGCATGTGTACCTACTCCCTGAGATGAATGTAAATATGTACTTCAAACGCGTACTAATAAAATCTAATAAATTGTATGATTAATAACAAATTGCATGATCAATAGTCATTATCAGACCATAGTAATTATTAAAATTAAATGAATTTAACATAAGCTAGAGACGTAGCAGTTGCCTAGAACTGACATGAAAAGTATGAGAGTTCTTTCCAGATCTCACAAACATAAGGATCATAATGGACTTCGAGTTCATTCACCTTCTGCTGTGGCTGTGCTGTGTGAATTCCCACTTTAACATTCAGGACAATTGTTAGTCCATCTTGGGCTTGACTACTTTCTGTGGTGGAAAAATCATCGACACTCAGGCTTCAGTAACAATAGTTTGCAGGTTCTGATTTCCACTGAGAACAAACTCTATCCCCTCAACACATTCACCGGTGGGTCCTTGCACATTTGAACACGCTCGTCATTGCTCCTGGCTTTCACCTTTCCATCCTTCACCTCCCCCGCCCTGCCCTTTTCTTATGCTACGTCAGCCCTCTCCAGACTCCTGCACTCCCTCTGCTTGGTCCATGCATGGCTGACCTCCTGAGCACGTAGCAGCTGCAGCAAACCCATTTTCAGTCTTCATGAGATATCCTCCTTCCATGCCTGGACAGAGCAGGGCCTTAGTGTATATTTGCTAAATGGATGAATATATTCCAGCCAATCACATGGAACATTTATTTATCTATTGTTATTCCTTGGTGTAGCAAAACAATTTTTTCACACCTCCCCTATCATTTTGCTCCCTATCTCAGCCCTCATTAGAAGAAAAAGTACAAAGATCATCTTTGCTTCCAAATCATTCACTCTCTCAGGAAGCAGTCCGCCCTTTTTGATAAGCCAGAAGCACAGCAAGAATGATTTCAAGCCTTCCTCTCCTCTTTCTCCTTCTCTTTAAAAAAAAAAAGGAAGCCAGCTTGCATTTGACACATGTAGATCTCCCCCTTGCCCTGTGAGTTGGTAGATACAATGTAGTGAAGCTACACTGGGCACAAATGACACAGCCCTCCTGTAACCTGCAAGAGGACGGAGCATAGATTTCACAGCAGCAACATGATGGTTTTACTCAGGCTGCTGCTCCCATGTGTGAAGTCCTTGCCCAAAGTAGGAAAAAGTGACCCTGCTGGTCAGACCCCAGAGAAGTCCTCTCCATCAGCTCAGCAGCCTCTTCCCATCTCCAGCAGGCACCTGTGTAGGTTCATACTCTTGGATAAGCTAGCAAGTCACATGACTCAGACAGGCTCTTGGAAATAGTCAAGCTCTTGGGAATGATTGTTCATGAAAGGTCGATGTTATGCAAAGAAACAAACCAAATGTTAATAAGTTACTTCAAGGGGAATGAGTCAAATAAATTTGGTCCTGCCTGCAAACCACGGCCAGTTTGTTCAGATACAAACAATTTTATGTAAAAATATGAACAAAGCCCTGAAGGGTGAGGAAGGCTAATAATTTGGAGTTACACCGGCTGTGGTTCCCAGTGCTGTGGAGGCTGTGGCTGTGGCACTGCTAGCTTGCCCTTGTCAGTGAAGTGCTGCTGTTCCAACAGAAGGTGGAGACCACCCCAGCACTTTGCCTGTGGCCCGATGGTCCAGCTCTCAAGCCCAGATATTTTATTGGTGATGAAAAGCTGAGCTCATAAAGAAGTAGAAAGCACTGGAAGAATGTATTAACACGTCCCTCCCAGGGAGGCCAAATGTTGGATCAGTCGTATCTTCCAGCAAGTGTAGTGACTGCAGGGAATGAGATGCTAATTTATGCACAGTGCCATCAAGAGCCTGGGAAGCGAGTTCTATAAGCTGTCTGCTTCTCAAGCTGACATAGCTGCCTCTTTGTAACCTGTGGGCCCCTGGTGGAGGCAAACTCCACCACCATAGTGGCCAGCTATGGCATCAATGGGCCAGGCTCTATCTCCTAGCTTCCTTCTTTGTCCCTGTGTTCCCACTATCTTCCTGGTCCACTCTCTGCAAGGCTGAGGTGCCCTGGTAGGGCAATAAGGAGAACTTCACATCCTCCTAGAACAATTGGTGATTGCTTGAAAATGTTTTTCTATAACCTGCAGGGAAATGATGTATGTGAAAATAAAATAGGTTTATTTCATGTGGTTTTGAAGAGGCCTTTTGGAACTCTGGAAAATAGTACCCAGCTTTGTAGTACTAGAAAGTTGACCTGGCAACTTGCTTAAAATTTTTCATCTCAGAGAAGACTACAGTCTGTCTGTCTGGGAAAGGGGAGTGGGGAGGAGGTAATGAAACCACCAGCAAGAGAACCAGAATTCACCCCCGAGCAATATGAATCACTGGAAGTTCTTAAATGGATATTGTCAAGGTTACAGATGACATAACATTTGTTGATGTAAAATGGGATGTCCCCAGAGGCACGAAGAGCTTTAATTGTTCTGATCCCGGAGACTTTATGAGCCCAGGAATGAGCTGTATCTTGTAGTGTCTTTGTGGCAGGTACCCCCGATGGTAACAGAGATTCATTTAATAAGGTTATCGTTCCACACAGAGCAAGAAGACTCACAAAACAGTGCTTTGCACTGCATTGTGAGCGCAGTTTGCCAAAGGTAATTTCCATTTGCTTTATTGTCTTCCATTACATATAGGAGACCTTGTAGGGTATAGCCATGTGCTTGACGCTGATGATACTGTCTACTCGATTTTCTAGTTCCTGTCCTCATCTCTGCACTCTTTCTTGCTCACAGGTTGTGGGAAGAAGGATGAACTGGCAGGATTTTAGAGAGGAGGATAGGAGAGTTCCTGGTCTGGCTGTGGAAAGGTCACACTGAATGAGGGAACCCTTCTGGGGGATCTCTTATGTGGGTGGCTCCTTTCACTCTATGGGAACTTGGAATCCTGTTCCCGTTATGTTCCGAGTCTTGTGGGAGAAGGTTGTGACTCTGTTTCTGAGGCTGTTTGTTTCTTGAAGTCAACTTGCCTTGGTTCAGGGATTATTCACTTAATCACAGATGGGAAAAACCAACCAGCAGGGCCATCTGTCCAGGCTGCCCAAATTCCTATTCACTGACTTCTAAGACTTTTGCACACCACATTGTGGTGGAAACCATCTTTGAGCACACCCTATCGTTGTCACGTCTTCTCTGGGAGGTGCTTTCAGCAGCACCACACAGGACAGGGATGACATCATCCCTGGACTGAACAGTGTTACCCACTTCCACAGCTGCCCCCAGGGCACAGCTTCCTCTAGGGTGGGTCTGCCTTGCTGGCCTGGATGTGTGTGGTTCACCTTCACTTGCCCTCTTCTCTTTGTCCCACTCTGAATCTCACCAATCTGGCTCTTGGATCTCACTGTGGTCAGTGAGCTCTGGACTTGCCGCTGGTCTTTCTGCCACTCTGTCCAGGCAACTCTCAGTTTGTCCCTTGATTCAGCACGATAGCGCTGGGAGAAAGAAGCAGCCTTGGCTATGGTACTCTTCTTGTAGCAGCCAGCGAGGGTGGAGGCATTTGCTGCCCAAAGCTGTGATGGAGGGACTGGGGCTCAGATTCGGGTCCCTTGCTCTTCTCTGTGGCGGCACCAAGTTGCTGTGACTCTGTGATTTCGTGGTTATTAGGAAACTCTGTGGGACATTGACATTAAATTCCGACATAAGGCCTTTTCATACTATAAAAGTATTGCAGCTCCGTGGTAATTAGTGCATTTGATCTTGTGGTGTGGTGTTCATTTCAGGGGGAAATTAAATCTGTAGTCAGAGACAAATGATTTCTTTTAGGATCTGAGTGGTCCCTTCAAGTCCTCAGCTGTCATCCATGGACTTGAGTGAGGAGGGAGACACTAAGATAAAGAAAAAGAGTGAGAAATCTTCTGGAGCCGAGTAAAGTGGCCTTTGTACTTCATCGGGGAGCTTCCTTTACCTGCTCCCAAAGGATTTTTTTCCAAGCGTTAGAGTTTTCCACCACGAGGAATCTAGATGAATCAATTCCCTAAATATAAATGATTGAGACATTTCCTGGGCTTTTCCCTGAAAGAATTACTAGGATAGATAGATTGTTTACTAAGTCCCTTGGGTTTCTACAGAAAATGGCACTAATATGTTTTGAACATTTGGTACAAGAACTTAGAAACTTGTTTTCTTATATACCTGTTTTGAGCATTTTGTAACCAGTACCCTGCCTATGCACCACCTGTGAATTCATTCACTGAAATCTCACTATAATGCCAAAATCACCTTTTACCCACATGGCAGATGAGGACAGTGAAGCCCTGAGGGGGAGGTGACCTGTCCACCAGTGTGTCACATAGCTCACAAGAGTGGGACCAGCCTCCAGTGCCTAGTATTACAGCACTAACTCATTCTCTGAAAACTGAAAAACGAACAAAATTTTGTCAACCTGAGTCACAGTGTTCTCGTAGTAAGAATATACTGTGTGTGTGTATGTGTGTGTGTGTGTGTGCATGTGTGCATGTAAGATTGAACCCAGGGCCTTTGCATGCAAGGCAAGTGATCTATCACTGAGCTATACTCCAGGCTAAAATATGTTGTATTTTGTTTTTAAAAAAATTTAAAGTTTGTGTATGTTTGTGATATGTAATGATTACATTTGTTTTTGGGAATTAGTACACACACAAATACATGTGCATACACACAGATATATGGCATCTTGATCATTTTTGATCCCCCTTCCCTCCATTTGTCCTCTTCCCCCTTACCCTGATCCACTTCCCCATCTCCAAAAAGTGTATCTCCCTGTTTCCTATCATCTCTCCTTTATTGTACTCTTTATATTATATATATTTTGGAGTTCTAATATAAAATAAACCATGTTATTTTAACCCATTCTGATTTATTTCACTTAACATTATACTGTTAAGATCCATCTATTTTCCTACAAATTACTCAAATTTATTTGTCTTTATGACTGAGTAGTATTCTATTGTGTATGTATATACTACATTTTCTTTATCTGTTCACCTATTATGGAAAGCTAGGCTGTTTCCATAATTCAGTTATTGTGAATTGCAGTGCTGTAAAAATGGGTATGTGTGTATCGCTGTAATATGATGACTTTAACTCTTTCAGGAGGAGCCCCAGGAGAGTTATAGCTGTGTCAAATGGAATTTCTAGTTTTAGTTTTTTGAGGGATCTCCATACTGATTTCCATAGTGGTTGTGCTAGTTTACATTCTCACCAACAATGTAGAAGTATTTCTATTTCTCTACATCTTCATCGACATTTGTTGTTTTTTGAGTTTGTGATTATAGCCATTCTTTCCGGAGTAAGATGGAATTTCAGTATTATTTTGATTTTCATTTCTGTAATGGCCAGAGATGATGACTTTTTCGCTACTTGTACTTCTTTTGATCAGTGTCTATTCATTTCAATTGCCCACTTTTTTGATTGGGTCTTTTTTTTGGGGGGTCTAAGTGTTGTGTGTTCTTTATATATTCTAGATATTAGTTCTCTTTCTCAGGAGTAGCTGGCAAAATTTTTTGCCATTCTGTAAGTTGTTTCTTCACTCTATTGATTGTTTCCTTTGCTGTGCTGAGGCTTTTTAATTTAATATAACCCCACTTGTTGATTTTTGGAATTATTTCTTATGCTATTGGGGTTCTGTTTAGAAAATCTTGGCCTATACCTATCTTTTCAAGTATTTTGCTTAATTTATTTTCCAGAAGATTTAGTGTTTCTGTTTTTATATCCATGTCTTGGATCCATTTTGATTTGGTTTTAGCACAGGGTGAGAGATATGGGTTTAGATTCAATGTTCTACACGTGGACAACAAGTTTTCCCAGCACCATTTGTTAAAGAGGCTATCTTTCCCCTAGTATTTGTTTTTGGGCCCTTTGTCAAAAATCGGAGGGCTAAAAGCATGGAGCTGTTTTTGTATCTTCTCTTCTATTGGTCTACATGTCTATTTTTGTAACAGTACCATGCTGTTTTTATCACTGTAGCTTTGTAGTATTACTGGATGCCCAGAATTGTACTGCCTCTTCCTTTGGTCTTTTTACTCAGTATTTTTTTTTGGCTGTTCTGGATCTCTCCTGGTTCCCTATACATTTTAGCTTTTTTTGATAGTTCTATGATGAATGCTGTAGGTATTTTGAATTGGAATTGCATTACAGCTATACATCATTTTTGGTAAAAAGGCCATTTTGACAATATTGATTCTGCCTATCCAGGAACAAGGGATGATTTTTCATTAGACATTTTCTAATGTCTTCTTCAGTCTCTTTCTTCAAAGTACTATAGTTTTCATTATAAGAGTCTTTTATCTCCTTGGTTAGGTTGATTCCTAGATACTTAATTTTTTGGAGCTACTGTAAATGTTTTCCTGATTTCTTTCTCAGTATATTGGAGCACTAGAGATTTTTATGTGTTAGGTTTATGTCCTGCCACTATTTAAAGGGTCATACCATCTGCAGATAAAGATAGCTTGGCTTCTTTCTTTCCTTTTTATTTCTTTCTCTTGCCTGATTGCTGTGGCTAAAGTTTTAAGTACTATATTGAATAGCAGTGGAGAGAGTAGTAACACTTGTCTTATTCTTGATTTTAGTGGAAATGCTTTTAGTTTTTCCCCATTTAGTATTTTGATGGCTGTGAGTTTGATGGCTTATCAACTTGGGATAATGTCTTCTAAACCTATTTTTGCCAGGGACTTTTAAAGCAGGAGTAGATACTGGGTTTGTCATAGGCTTTTTCTGCATCTGTTGCAATGATCATGTGATTTTTGTCCTTCTACTTATATAACATATGACATTTATGTATGTTGTACCATACTTGTATCTTTGGGATGAAGTCTACTTGGTCATGATTTGTGATCTTAATGATTTGTTGCATTCTGTTTTCATGTATCTTGTTGAGGAATTTGCATCTATGTTCATTAAGGATATTGTCTTGTAGTTTTCTTTTTTTGTTGACTCCTCATCCAGTTTTGGTGTCAGGATAATGCTGGCTTCAGGGAATGAGTTTGGCAGTGTTCCTTCCCTTTCAATTTCATAGAAGAATCTGAGAAATACTGTCATTAGTTCTTCTCTGAAGTTCTGAAAAAATTCCATGGTGAATCTATTGGGTCCCGGACTCTTTTAGTTCATAGACTTTTTATAACTGCTTCAATTTCATTGTCTGTTACTAGTTTTGTCATCATCTTTATGTCCTCTTGGTTCAATTTTGGTAACTCATATATGTCTAGGAATTTATCCATTTCGTCTAGATTCTTCAATTTATTGGAATATAAGTTTGCAAAATAGTTTCTTATAGGCCTTTGGATTTCGGTGATGTCTGTTGTGATTTCATCTTTTTCATTTTTAATGTATTGAGCTTAGTCTTTCCTTCTTTTGGTAAATTTGGCTAAGGGTTTTTTTGATATTATTTATCCTTTCAGAAAACCAACTCTTTAATTCATTGATTCTTTTTTTTTATCATTTAGTCAGTACAATTGATTTCCACTCTGATTTTTATAATTTCTTGTGTAAGTTTTGGATTTGGATTGCTCTTGTGTGTCTAGGACCTTGAGATGCCCTATTATTTGTTTTGTAATGTAGGCACTCATAGCTATGAAGTCCCCTCTTAGAGCTGCTTTCACTGTGAGCCACAAGTTTTGGTATTGTCACTGTCACTTCATTCTAGAAACTTTAAAATTTCTTCCCTGATTTTTTCTTTGACTCATTGATAATTTAGAAGTCTATTGTTTAATCTTCACATGATCGTGTAGTTTCTGTGGGTTCTTTTTGGTGTTAATTTCTAGTTTCATTTCATTGCAAGACATTATTTCAGCTCTTTTGCATTTATTTAAATATGTTTTATGGCCTAAGATATGGTCTATTTTGGAGGAAGTTCCATGGGCTCCTGAGAAGAATGCGTATTCTGCTGTTGTTGGATGGAATACCCTATAGACATGTGTTAGGTCTGTTTATTCAATGGCGTGGCTCGGATCTGTTATTTCTTAGTTGAACTTTTGGTTGGTTGACCTGTCTGCTTATGAGAGTTGGTATTAAAGTCCCCCACTATGATTGTATTGGTGTTGATCTGTTCTTTTATGTCAAGCAGTTTTTGTTTTGTGAAATTAGGTGTGCCAACATTTGGTGCATATATATATTTAGAATTGTTATCTCTTCTTGCTGAATTTTTCTCTTTACTAATATATAGTGACTTTCTTTAACTCTTCTGATCAATTTTAGCTTGAAGTTTATTTTGTTTGAAATTAGAACATCTACTGATTGCTTTGGAGCTCTGATTGCATAGAGTATTGTTTCCTATCCTTTCATTTTTCAGTCTGCATGTTTCTTTGTGAATAAAGTGTATTTTTTGCACACATTGTATAATGTGTGGAGTTTTTATCACGTCAAGTGTTATTATTGATAGATATTGATTTATTCTTGTTATTGTTTTTTTTTTTTTCAGTGCTGATTCCTTTCTATTTTTGTTCTGTGTAACTGTTCTACCAGTTAGAGACATTCTTTCCCCTGGGCCTTTTGGTGATGTTGGCCTTGCTGTTTCTGCTTAGCATTCCACACATAAGTTATGCCATGCTGGTTTGGTGGTCATTAATTTCTTTAGACTTTCTTTACCATGGTATTATAATCTGAGTTGGCAATTATTTTCTTTTAGAACTTGATAACCTTTGCTCCAGTCTGTCCTGATCATTAAGGTTTGTATTGAGGAATCTGCTGTTATTCTGATAGACTTGGCTTTATAAGTTACTTGACATTCTTCTCTAATGTCTTTTAGTGTTTTGTCTTTGTTCTGAATTTCTGGGATTTTGACTATGATGTGTTACACAGAGTTTCTTTTCTTATTGTGTCGTGCTTGCTTTGGCAGCATGAATCCTTTTTTGGCTGTGTCTATTTGAGGTTGTAAATGTCTCATTTACCTGGGTACCCATTTAAACCTCCAGATTTGGAAAGTTGTCTGCAATGATTTTGGCGAATCCATTTTTTATTCCTTTAGCTTTCTTCTCCAGCCCTTTCTTGCTTCTGTAATTCTTAGAGTCACCTAGGGCCTCTCAGATCAACTTTTTCATGACTTATTGTTTTTAGAGGATTACTGAGTGAGGGATTTACTACATCATTCTTATCCTCCAGTTCTGATACTCTCCCTTCTGGTTGGTCGTGTCTATTGGCATGGCTTTCAGTTGTGTTTCGTTTCCAGGCATTCTGCTTGATTCTTTTTCACTACCTCTGATTCTGTACTAAAATGCTCATCTGTAGCCTGTGTTGTCATTTTTAATTCAATTAGCTGTTTGTCTTCTTTAAGCTTGTTGAGCATCTTATTAATTAAATCCTTTATCTATTTGCATCCTCTTGGAGCTCATTGAACATTTTATGCATTTTTAAAATTCTTTGAACTCTTCAAATATTTTAACCTTTTGTTTTTAAAATTCTTTGCCTGAAAGTTCCTCCACTTCAGTACCCGTTAGATCAGCTTTTGGGGAGTTATGAATTTTTTTATTTTTATTTTTTCAGCTTTTTATTACAATTTATCCAAAATTACACAAACTTGCAGGCAATTACACAAGCTGACAGACCACAATTAATTGTACCTTTTGCTTATGACAGTGAGCAATGTAAACAACCACCTACATACAGCGATAAGTCACAACTATATAAAGTTATTATAGTACCCAGTGTACGTGTCACTGATTTAAGTTTGGGTTATTAGGTTCTTATTTTTAAGGTATCATTATTCCTCTGGATTCCCATTCTCCTCCCCCTTTGCCCTCTTCTTGTTCCCTTGGACCCTTTGTCTATTAGCTTATATCTAATACTTCGTCTTTTTGTATCCATTGTTTACTATTTTTTTTTGTTTGTATTTTACCTTACTAAATGAGGGATACCATGTGGTATTTCAGCTTGCGAGACTGGTTTATTTCACTCAACATTATGTTTTCCAGGTCCATCCATTTTCCTCCAAATGACTCCAGTTTGTCATTCTTTATAACTGAATAGTATTCCATTATGTATAGATACCACATTTTGTTTATCCAGCTATCCATTGATGGGTACACGGGTTGCTTCCAGAATTTAGCTATTACAAATTGTGCTGCTATAAACATTGTTGTGTAGAGTTATGAAATTTTTGAGGCATATTGTTGCCTTGTTTTCTCATGATTCCTGTGTCTTTGTGTTGATTGCTGTGGATCAGCTGGGCTAGAAAGCTCTCCACTGTAGCAGCGATCCCTAGCACTGAGTTGTAAGGAGAGGACAGCTACTGGTAATATCTACATGGAAGACCCAATCATATATCAAAACATAATTTTGAACTAGTTTAGCAAGTTTTCTGCTCTTGAATAACACAGGAATACAAAGGATTATAATGGTAGAGAAAGGGTTGGGAAACAGGAGAAGCGAAAAAGATTTAAGAATAAAGAAGAAAAATAGAGGAAAACATGAGACTAAAAAGAAACAAAAGTAGACATAAGAGAAAAAATAGTTTTTAATGATACTAGCTTTATAACCATAAAGAAAGGAGAGGAGAGAAGCAAAGATTTGAGAGGATATGTGTGGAGTAGGGGGACAGGAGGAAAAGGAAGGATTCATAAGTAAGTAGAAAGCAGGACAGTCATCATGGAGATTGTATCCAATTCATAAACTTGCAGAAACCCTGAGTTAGAAGACCTAAGCAATGACTTTGGTGAGCGAGAACCTGACAAGTTAGTGTAAAACACTGTAGAAATAAAAATCATAGCACTCATATACAGTTCATAAACATGCCTCTCACATACACTCTGAAATAGAAAAAAAGAAAGAAAAAAATTAAGTCTTACATATAAGAAAAAGGAGAAGGTAGAGGTGCTTGTGCTGGTGTGTGAGGGAAGACAATGAGAGGGAAGGACTTCAGTGGATAAGGGTAGAGGATACAGGGAGGTTGACTCCAATTAATGACCTAGCAGGAACACTGGTTGTAGAAAGCCTGTGAAACAGCCTGTGGAGAGGGAGAGCCTAGTATGAGATGTTAAGGTACTAGGGCATTTAGGCAATTCTTAATAGCTTATGTGTACAAGAGAGGAATAGAAAGACAGGGAGAGAAAAAAAGAAACATAAATAAAAAATCAAAAGTATAGAAGGAGAAGGATCTGAGAAATAGGAGGAAATGTGAGGGGGAAAATAATGGGGGTGCAGAAAGGATGCGATCAGATGGGAGGTAAAAGGAGAGATACGGAGATTGTATCCAACCGTTGAACTCACAGTTGAGCAAGATTAGACAGCACACAGAAACAACCTTGGAAGTGAGTGTATGTGACTTCACTACCTGGAATGCTTTACAAGCAACAGTAGAAAATTTATATACACAGCTGTAACTATACTCACATATATACGAAGGCCAGCCATTCAAAAAGTCAAACAAGAAATTGGCCACCATCAAAGCTCCTGCCCTGGCTGGTAGCAACCTCGGTTCCGGTGGAGATTCTGCCACAGGCTGTGCTGTTTGTGCCGCCCCGCCGGCCTCTCTCAGCTTCCCGGCTCTCTGTTTGTAGCTGTCCCAGTGGTGCCCAGCCCTTCTTGGCGCACAGTTTCAGTGGTCTTCAGTGGTCAGGCAGAAGGCAGTAACTGTGCCCCTGGAGCAATTCAAATGGCTTTTCTCTGTCCCTGTTACTCCTGGTCAAAGCCCTACTCCTGTTGCCGGTTTTCAGTCTGACCTGGGATTTTAGTGGTTTCTGGAGGCTGGCAGAAAATAACTTCCAGACAGGCACTGATGTGAGTTGTTCTCTGCGTGCTTAGTGATCACACGTCCCAGTTTTTCAGCTTGACAGCCTCCCTCCAGCCTGCAAAGTCAGGAACTGGTGAAGAGAGTCCTTCTGTGTGGAATCCGGTAGCCTTTGGCGGGGGCATCAGGTTGGAGCCCACTTGGGCGTTTGGGGTGTGTTGGGACAGTGCCTGGTCCGGCTCTGCTCCAGGGTCTTTTTTCTACCTCGAGTCACAGCCACTCCAATCCCCTGTGATTCTCACTGTCTCACAGATTCCTCAGTACCTGGTTCTGTGTCCCTAACCAGGCTGCTGCCCTTTGCTTCTCTCTGTCCCTAGGGCTCACCTGTTCTAACTCACCTACTGTGCTTTCCTCAGTGGCCTGGCCTGGGAAGCCTTCTCCTGTGAGCATCCCGCTTGCTAGGCTCTGGCTCGCAGGGGAAGGGAGTTAGGCCAGGTGGGTACAGGGCGGTGGCTGCTAGGCTGGGTGTCTATCAGCGGCAGTCAGTGCCGCACATACTTGGGTTCTTCCTCAGAGGGATTTGACCTTTTTCCAAGATGGTGTGTTTGCTAGATCTAGGATGTAAGAAGCACTGGGATCCCATGTGCTGGATTTCATTTGACAGGCTTCTCCTTCAAGTTACCTTCCTGCGGTTGGGTTTTTGTTTGTCCCCCCTTATCTACGTACCTGTGGACCTTGGTGAGCTGCTTCTGAGTGTCCTCTGAGTGCTGCTGTTTTTGGCCTGCCATGGTGCTCTCCTCCGACACACTGTGTTTGAGAAATTGCTTTATGATCTAAAAGACAAAGCCTGACATCCGAAATGTCGGGGATGGAGGGAGAAGTGACGGTCTGGGGAGGAAAGTGTCTGCTTTGGTAATGAGTGGTGATGAGAAGTGAAGTGGATCTAGGTCCTGAAGTTAATTTGCATGTTTTTCATATCTTTTCCCTTGCTGTCAAATTTTCCGCTTTGCTTTTTAAGTAAAAATTTCAGAGTGTTTTCTCCACTTATTAGCTGTAGGACATTGCAGCTGTGGCCCAACCTCTCACTACGCTTATTTCTTCAGCTGCAATTATAGACCTACAGGAATAAGGTGTGGAATCCACGAGTGGAGGTGAAATTTGGCATGCTCACTCTCTGTCAGCTACCAACATTATCATTGCTTTAAAAGCCAATCTTATGACTGGTGTAGTTTGTCATAGGCTGATCACTCGGGTTAGTGGTTTATTTTGTTCCAACTTGAAAATATAAACAAAACATTCATTATGTTTCACTGAACATCAGGCCCTCTGCTGAGAGTTTACAGACCCCTGACTGATTTGATCCCAGTGTCAGGCCTGTGAGATAGCTTGGGCAGGAACTAATATTATTCCTATTTGCTGTATGTGGAAACTGAGGTCTGGGGAGGATGCTTGATTCTTAAAGTCACTCAGTTTAACATTTGATTTAACACAGGAAAGTTAAGGCTAAGATCCAGGATTTTCACTTGAAACTCAATATGAACTCTGCAAGGCCACCCTGCCAGTCTCCTCTGATGTGCTCTGTCCATCTCTGCTGATTTCCTTGCCTTGCCTGAATCCTGGTTAAACATAATGGCAACCCCAGTTTCTTTGTTTTGCTCTTCTTCTCTGTTTTCCTCAGCTCTACTTTCCTTGCTTTCAAAAATTTTTAAAAAGTTATTTATTACGGATTTTCTTTTACATTGAAGATTTTCCATCTGTCTTGCAGTTCCCCCAATCCACAAATTCAGTGTCCCACAGCCTCCGTCTCATTAAAGACTACGATGGTGGCCATATTGAATAATCTTCAGGGCTAATGTTGAGTAATTGAAAATGATTATAATGAGAAGAAGACAAACCCAGAGCTGGTGTCTATTCAATCAGGCAGGAAGCCCCAGGGCACCATGGTGCCTGTATATGGATTTCAATTAATGAATGAAAATTTGAAAAGTTGTGTAGTTGGTTGTAACAAAAGAATCCAGAGGGGCAATTTTTCTTTGTAAGAGAAAACTTTTGCTCTACTTTGTTTTATAAACTTAGTTTCAGGTGCTCTTTGGCCTGGCTTTAATTTCACCTTCGCCTTTCCCCCTCGGGGCACTGCTCCCTCCATGGTAGTCCTCACTGTCTTTCTCTCTGGATGGTGCACTTGAATGGATGCAGCAGAGCTCTGTATAGGCCCAGCAGTGGTCACTGCTCACAAGTGGTGAGCTGGTGCTGTGTGATGCAGGCTCACACTGGCTGCTGCTGTGCAGCAGCTTGAAGAGGATTCTGTATCATTTGGGACCAGAATGGGGCAGTTTTAACCACCTGGCATCTCCTTCCACTGGCTGACGTCAGCATCACTTAGTGATGTGGGCAGTTTCTCATCTGGTCCAGTGGGGCGGAAGTGCTAAGGATGAGATCCACGGAGGAGTCATGCATATACATCCATTCATCAAAGCAAGGTCTCCTATGAGTTTCTCTCTAGCATGGAAGTTCTCAGCACCCAGCACAGTGGCTTTTGTGATAATATCCTGTGGAATGGATGAGTGATGGAGTAAGTGCAGGAGAACTACTGTGCAATGGCGGTATGTAAGGGGAGAATCAATTACACAGACACGGCTCCAGGAGGAAGAGGTATGTGAGAGGAGGCTTGATGGATGAGGAGGTGTTGCTTGAGGATCTGAGTCTAACAGTACAGCATTGTCCAGAGTCCTCATCACAGGAGTACAGAAGGTGGTGGCATGTGCACTGCCAAGCACAGAGGGAGATGTGTGCATAATCAGTACTAATGACATGAGAATACAACTGGACATGGGCAGAGAGGTAGCTTGGTTTATTTCTCATTTATTCATTTGTTGTTTCACAACTATTTATGAGCTCTTGCTGTGTAGTGGGCATTGATCTTTATGCTTTACAAATTCATCCTCCTAACAAGCTGTTACTAGTTCTATTTCACAGGTGGGAAATAGCGATACCAAGAAGTTAAATAAGTTACCCGAGGTCACCCGGTCAGTGGCAGAGCCAAACCCAGGCAGTGCAGCTGCGAGGCTGTGTTCTTAACGCTCTCCGTACTGAATCTTACTGATGAGCAGAAAAGATGGTCAGAGACTCGGGCCTTCATGGCAGGAAACAGCAGACCCACCTGGGCTCTCTTTATGAGAGGCTGTCTTTATACCAGGTTGCGGAGGCTTCCTCTACCAAAGCAGAGGGATGCTTTGCATTGTGATAGTGCAGTAACCTGCATTTCTGTTGCATTAAATAAAGAGGAAGAGGTTCTTCTTAATTTTCTCTGACTGTTGCTAGTACGCGTGAAAAGGAGGACTAAGGAGGTAGAGAGAGAGGCTGGGTGTGTAAATGGGGGGATTCTAGTTCAGCCCTTTAGGAGTTCAGCCAGCACTTCCTTCCTCCCCAGAGGGTGACTGAACACCAGCACCTGGTCCTGCATGCCTGGAGCTGCCCCAGCACTGAGTCCTTCCTGTTGCCTTTGCTCTCTGTTGCCTCAGGCACAATCAGAATCTCCAAGTAACCCTGAAATGGTGGGCGGGGGAGAGTCTGATGCAGAGATACTTTTAGGATTTCTTCCCCCATTACCTCTATGTAATCACTTTTTTGGAGGGGGCAGTGCTGAGGATCGAACTCAGGGCGTGGTGCTAAGTGCTCTACCACTGGAGCTAAATCCTCAACTACCTAGATAAAATTTCGATGTGCATATTTGAAAAGTTTTAATAGACACAGCTATATTTATTACCAAAAATAAAGGGATTTTTTTTCTTTTTGACATTTCTGGAAAAGTTATTAAGAAAGTTTCTATGCTTAGGTTAAAAGCCCGACCACTGACTTCTTCCACAAACTTTCTACATGGAGCTCTTCTGTGTGCTGAGCTGCCGACGTGTGTGATGGCTTTAACAGGGTCAGGAGGGATTCTGTGGAGGGCCGGGTTGGATAAGATTCACCCTGCGAGCCAGTTGATACTACTTTCACTGCTAATTCAGATTCACTAGGCTGGGTGCATGGAACAACTTCTGGTGAAAACAGCATGTCGCTATTGTTTTCAATAGATTTTGCCTCTAACCTGTATTTAGTGAGTGGTCCCCATAGCCAATTGTATATTGGCTTCTGGACCCAGGAGCTCCAGCTCATTTCTCTCTCCGTAAAAGCGCTATCATTTCCAGAGGGCAACGTGTGTTAGAAACCTATTGCTGGAGTTGCTTTGTCAGGAGGGAGATACAGTAAGAGGCTGTCAGGAACAAACAAAGACATCCTTGACAATGGTGATTTATCTTGCTACCTGCAACATGCCCTTTGGGTTGATAGCTGCACGGGCTGGCTGGGATTATTTATCTTGAGCGCACACTGATGTATGGACGTGTGCTTCTGGCAGGCTTCCTTCCTTTCTTCCTTCTCTGCCTGGCCAGTCGCTGTTCACTCTTCTATATCAGAGGGCTGTCAGCCAGCTTTGTCCTGGGGACTCAGAGGGGAGGGCACCCGCTTAGAAACATCTTAGGAGAAATGATCTTCTTTGCAAACAGGACTTTATCTAGTTTCTTTCTTCCTGTCAGTTAAGCCTTAGGAAATCGGGGATGCCTAGGAGAGTGCCTGGCTTGTGCAAGGAATGCGGTACTGTGCTTTCCTCCTGCAAGCAAATGGTCTGTCATCCTTTGCTTTTTCAGAGAAAGGCTTTCTTTCTGCTGCTCGGCTTCCAAACGATGCTAACATGTGGCAGTTGGAGGAGGACCTTGGGCAGCAGCTCTCCTATTCTTGAGGCCGAAAAACTGTCACACCTTCTGTCAAAACTCTCATCTCCCCCTCACCTGGATTCCCCTGGCTCCTGTGGATTATTTACATTATTTATGTATTCACCTCAGGCATGACCTTTTCTCAGTGTTCCTTGTCAAGTTTCCCATCTTTGTGCAGAGAGTTTTTCGGGGCAATAGAAAACTGAAAGAAGAATTATTATTCCGTGAGTCCTTGGGCACTGATTCTGATATCTTCCGTGTATTGCAAACCCCTGCCCAAGTCGCAAAAGAAAGTGGCTCTATCCTTGCTGGTGTAGTTCACATATCAAGCAAGCCCAAGTATTTGTTTATGGAGATGGGCTGGCAAGAAACAGATGTTGTTCTCAAAACACTTGACAGGGGAGAGTTTAATGAAGGAACTATTTCCAGTGGTGCGGGTGGGTTAAAGAACCAATAGGAGGTAAGAGGCCCAAAGATCAGTGACAGCAGGAATGGGCAAGGCGCAGGGCAGAGCTATTGATGGCCTTGGAGAGAGTGAGGGGGGAACGCACTGTCTGCCATCCTCCTGCTGTCATGCCTGCCCATAGCCGCAGCCAACTGGAAGCCAGGACAAGCAGGGGGCGAGGAGACTCCGCGATGATTCCATAGCAGTCTTGGTTATGGGGCACAGAAGGAGGCAGCAGAGAGTGGGCAGTTCAGGGCCTAGGGGCAGGGATGAGGGGAGGACAGTGCTGAGGGCTAAATGGAAAACAGCCACTGTATGAAAATTTCTTTTGTTGATTCCGGAACCCTTTGAGCAGTCTGGAAAGCTTCCAGATCCTTTTTCAAAGTAATGTTTCTAAATATAAAACCTAAAATAGAGGATTACCAAGGAAACTGACTGTGTTACAATACAGTTATCAAGATACTACAAATATGAAATTTTGATACAGATATATATATAAAACATTGACCAAACTTTCTATAATGATTAGTATAAGTGTTATTTCAAGATACCCACAACAGCTGAAATTTATGTGAAAATACCTGTGATGTTTTTATTGGTAATTGGTCTTACAGACTTGTACTGCTGCTATACTTTGTTGCCTACATTTATAGTTGAAGAAAACACTAAATTTCAGGTAGTGTTTAGTAATGTAGATAAAGACATAATTCCTCCCCCAACCTGGTTTCATGGACTCTTGAATTCTGTCTCAGAGCTCCTTTGGGGTTTTTAGACGCCCAGATTAAAAATGCTTGCCTTAAATATGAGTGCAGGGATCGTTAAATTCGAGTGCAGTGGAGCTGCGAGCCTGAGCGCCAAGGGGCAGCAGTACAGCTCTAACCTGGCAGTAGGATCCTTGCCATGCAGTGTCCCTGGACAATCCTGGCTAAGAAATGAAGAATTTGCTCAACTTTCTAGTCGCCTTCTACTTGTTAAATACTGTATTCTTGCTGTGCTAGAATGTAAACTTCATGAGGACATGAAATTTTAAAAACTTGTTACTAAGGTGATACACTCACATAAATACATATGTCCTAAGTGTATAGTTTATTGAATTTTCATGCACTGAACACACCCTTGTAAGCAGAACACAAGGCATTGCCACCCTCCCAGGAGCCTCCCTCAGGGTCCCTTCCTGATACCTCAACTCCCCAGGGTTGACTATGGACCTTCTGAGAGCCAACGACATGCAGAAGGTTCTCCTACTTTTGTTCTTTACAGATATAGAAATAGAGTAGGTGCAGTGTGTGTTCTCTTGTGTGTGGTTTATGTCTTGCAACCTAATATTTGTGAAATTCATCTATACTCTTCATGTGATTTGGGGTTATTCATTATCATTGGTATATAACATCCTATTACAGGAATATACAGTAGTGTATCCATTCTACTGTGTATGGGGATTTGGGTTGTTTTGAATTTTGGACTATTACAGGAAACAACTGTTATAAATATTGAAGTATATGCATTTATATGAATTATTTCTCATGAGTGTATATTTGCGGGTGGACTTGGAAGGTCATATGGTTTGAACATGTTCCACTTGAGTAGTATTGTCAGTTTTCCAACGCAACTGTATTGATTTATAGTTCTGCCAGTCTCGGTTGGTTCAAATTCTCACCAACACATAGAATTTTCTGTCATTTTTATTTTACTGATTTTGATTATTGGATAGCAGTAGCTCCTTGTGGTTTTCATTGGCACTTTCTCAAAGACAAAAGAACTTGAACACTTTTTCACCCAGCTGTTGGCCATTTGGATGTCCTCTTCTGGAAGGTACCTGGGAAAGTCCGTTGCCCATTTTTCTAATGTCTGTGTTAAGACATCTTGGGCAAGTTGTTTAATCAATCTCAAGTTTCCTCATTTTTAAAATTAGAGCATTATTAGAACCAATTCCTAGGGTTGTCATTAGGATTAAGAGAGACAAACATATAATATGTAGCCTAAGCCTAGGGCCTGGCTACAGTCAGTGCTCAATAATTATGAAAATGATTATTAGTTGGTCTCTAATGCAGTGGACATCGTGAGTACCCCACCTAACTGAATTTTTCAAACATCATTGTAGCGACATTGTGGTGAGGATCTGCTAATATTGGCTGCATCTCTATGGGAATTTCAGGGCCTTGGGGCTGGAAAGAAGGCTTACTTATTTGTTATTCTTTTGCATTTTATACCTCTTGAATTTCGTACTGTGTGAATGTATTTCCTATTGAAGAACACATAAAAATCAAACTACAAAAAATAGCTGGAATAGAAATGGAAATAATCTGGAGCTAAGTTGACTTGTGGACTAGATGATCAGTGTTGCCATGACCCCAGGGATGTATATGGAGAATGGGCATATTGGGGGCTGGTGAAGAGCAAAGCTTTTTCTAAAAATAGATTTAGAAAGGTGTGGTGTCAATGGATTCATGTAAAAGTTATGAGTCTGGAAGGACAGGTAAATTATTCATGCATGATTAGTGTTTGAACATTCCCAGGATTTAATAAGATGAGATAGGAATTTAATGTTGAGAAGCAAAAAATATCGGAAGGGAGAGTAGACCGAATGCTTTAGTCGGGTATGTTCAACCTGTTGGGTTCCCAGGAGTTCTGAAAGGAAATATTTTGTTTCAGATCCTTGAGGGTAGAGCATATTTAGATATTATTTAGATACTATTTGTGTGTGATTTTCTTTGTATCTCTTGGAAGTTTTGTATGTGAAAAAAGACAAATTCTTGGTGATTTATGTTTCATTTATATAAAGGAAGTCACCTCTGAGTCATCCTGAAGGACAAGCATAGAGCTTTGGCTGTGTGTTTTAAAATTATTATTATTGATAATATTGGTTGTATATTAATTTTTATGTTTTATAACACACATGCTGTTAAATTCATGCTCTTATTTGTCCTTCACACTGACTCCTGAGAAGAATGGATATTGTCTCTCTTCTTTGGGAGAAAGAACTGAGGCTCTGAGCAATAAAGGATCCAGTACTAGGAAACTGTTTCATACCAGAAAGATCCAAAGCATGGCCTGTTTTGTCTGTGATAAGTACCAGGGTGCAGAGGAGAAGGAACGTGATGAGATATGTGAATGCGGAATAATGAACGAGGTGTTTGAAATGGTGAATGCCTTGACCATATATCCTGTCATGTGGTGCACCTCTAGGTTGTATCTATTTTATGCTCTTGTGAGGTCCCAAGACTGGGACTTGACATCAGCATTTGATCAAGTGACTTTGTACATAGTTATACATACTATTTAGATAATATTTGTGTGTGATTATTCTTAGAGTATATTATTTAATCACCACACTACCTAGAATCTTCTTTTTCTTTTAGAGTCTTTCAATTATAACTTCTCTCATTAAGAGAGAATCACATTTTATCCTACGTCATCCCCCAGGCCATTTACTTGGATTTCATTAACGGATGTAAGGTCACCAAAATGACCTCTACATAATTTTATGAATGAGAGAACTAAGACCCAAGAGGCAAAGTGACTTGTCCAATATCACAGAGACAGTTAATGCCAAGGATGGGATGAAATAAACTGGGAGAGTAAAAAGGCAGAATTGACAAAAATAAAGATTTTCCCCTAGACATTGCCTCTTGAAACAGCTTTATTCTGGTATAATCAGTACATAAAAAACTGCACATGTTTCATGTACATAATTTGATGACTTTATATATACACATGTATCTATGATGAAATTAAGTTGAGATGTAAAGGATGCAAAAATTCTTTGTAGTTCTATAGAAAGAGAAGCATTGCTTTCTGGACCAAGAAGAGTTCCGTCTATCTAGGTAGCACTTCTCCGGGATGTCCCCAAGTTCAGGAGCATAAATTCAGGCAAGAAAAACCCCCTTGGGGGCTACCTGGTTTCCTCTTGGGATGGGGTCACCTACAAACTGTGCAGGCCACACAGGGCACAAGTGGTGTGGAAGTGGCTTGGAACTTGTGGGAATCCTTTTGTAGAGAAATAGTTATCCAGGAAATCAAAACAGGGTTTGGTAGAAGCTTTAGTGGTGAGATCTTCTTGTACTAGACACAGCATTTCTTTATTTTAAGCAAAGTCTTTGATTGTTGAAGAAAAAAGTCCTTGTACCATGTGAGGGGGCACACTTGTGTTTTTCTGTTGTGTTGCTGTGTTTTCTTGACCTCCTCTTAATGCTTTTCTGGTCCAGTGGATGATGGAAGAGGAAGCATTAGACAGTGTTCATTTTCATTTGAAGAGGAGGAGTGAAGCATTGAGAAGGACTGGCCTGGCCTTGCTTTTCCCCATGGCAGTGGCCTCATGGGGCAGGGCTCTCTGGGTTCACGGTATCTGTGGCAACTCTTGGAGCACGGCTGTCTCAATTGTGCCCTGCAGTGGTGAGGGGATATAGGGTTGGCAAATCCAGCTCAGGAAGAGTGAGAGGTGGCTTTTATTTGTAACATTTCTAGTATGTGGGCTTGGAAACATAATTCTTTATTTCAATTCTCAGTCATGGTTGGATACTTGTATAAAGAAACAGTTCTAATTGTGTTCAGTTGAACCTTTCTGATTAATCAAGATTTTGCGAATATTCTGTCCAGATTGAAATGGTTGTTGAACCTGACTTTGTGGGTAGCATAGAATGGTGCTGTGAGGACCATTGTCTGTAATCAAGGGAGCTCTAGGATGCGGGGTGTTTTAGGTCGTGGCCGTAAGTGGTGAGGGCCAAGATGAAGTGAGCACAGTGCCTCCAAAGGAACGTCTCACACCAGAGAAAGTACGTTCAAAATTCAGAAATAAGCCAGGCGTGGTGGCACGCACCTATAATCTTAGTACTTTGTGAGGCTGAGGCAGGAGGAGTGCCAAGTTTAAACCCAGTCTGGGCAATTTAGCAACTTAATGAGATCTTGTGTCAAAATAATATATTAAAATAGGACTAGAGCTCAGTGTGAGGGTTCTGGGTTCAATTCCCAGTACTGCCAAAAAAAAAAAATCAGAAATAAATCTGTAACTGAGATTCCTTGTAAGTGACTCCACTCAGGAAAGCAAAAACAACACTGCACTAGGAATCTGCCCTTCATCGTTTTACCAACAATTTTGCAACCTTTGCCAATTCATAAAACTATTTTGAGCCTCAGTGACCTTAGTTTTAAAGGAGATATTTCTGCCAGAGTTCTTCAGTTATGAGCAGCAGAAACTGGCTCTCACTGACCGAAGCAGAAAGGAGATTTTGGGCGGAAGGTGCTGCTGCTCATGGAACTGCAGGAGACTTGGTACCCAGGTTTAGGAATGAGCAGGAAATAGAGCAGACAGGGTGGGAAGTCGAGGATGGCTGGGAGGCAGAAACATCCGCCACTGTGGTGAGCTTGCCCACCCCCTGAGGCACCTAGTTGGAAGCACATTCCTTTCCTGTGTAAATCTGAACAGCCCATGGCTGGCGTGGGATGTTTGTAATCATTGGGGATGCTCCTGGCTGAGCCCATGATTGTTTGTTTCTCAGGAAAGAGCTTTGAATGTGTCATAGCAATCCTTATCTTAAAAGAAAAAAAAAATGATGGACATTTCCGGTCTTTCTCTTTAGATAGAGTTTCTTTTCTGGGATATACACATTTATTCAGCAGAATTTTGATTTGCTTGAGGATAGTACACTTTGCTATCCACCTGGAGTTCGGAAGGCTTAATGCATTTTTAATTTTATCATTTAGTAATACAAATAAGGTGGAGAAGGCCCTAGAGCTTGATGCATTTGACATTTAAATCTAACTTTGCATTTACTAGGCTTGAAAAGCATTTGCTGTGCCTTCTCAGGTTTCCCTGGATATGATGCCACAGGTTAGTAGTGAGAATCCCTCGAAGGGGCAAAATGTATGCATTTTGAAGTTGCATTTTTATTTTCTGTTCCATTTAAATAGATTTTCTAGGTCAGGCCTTTCTTTGTGCTGGCCACACATTTAGCAATAGTTACCATAAGAATTATATTTTTGGGAAATATTTATGTGGAAATATACTGTCATCGAATACATTAGAGTCTTTTTTTCCCTGCTGTTCTGAAAGGCAGTTGGAGCTCAATTTAGAGAATTACTGGTTTAAAGGAACTGAAATTCATGCCATTCTTTCATTTTAGTACATTTTAATTACTTACTTGGGAGTTTAACCATTTCGGGCCTTCTTCATATAAAGATGAACAGAATGTCTATGTATTGCTGTCAGATATTTTGTGATCAGCAAGAATTAGGTAAACACAAAATACTGATTTTTGCTGGGTATTTTTTATATTAGTGGATAATGGGGATTTCAAGAAGGAGCCTCAATCTTAGCTTTGCAGATGAATTTATAAGTTGGCAATTTTTTATCCTTGTATCTAGGGCTGTCAAGCAACACTGCCCTTGTGATCATCCGTGGCAAGGAAGAGTGGTGCAAGTGGTGTCCCATTGTTTGCCCATCAGATTCCCTGTAGGCACAGACTGCCAGGTAGGGCTGAATGATGGGCACCCACACAATCTCCATGTGAAGAATATGGCAGTGGTGGCCACCTAGAGCACATAATCTATGCTCCCCCTTTCGCAGTACATGGTCATCCTTGACAAACAGCCACCCAGCAGGGGCTACATTTCCCAGCTAAAAATGACCATAGAGCTATTTGTCACTAATGGAATGGACACAGATTCTGCGTGTTGCTTACTGGCCATAGTGTTTGAGAAGCAGGGATGCTGATTCCATGTTCTGTCTTTCCTTTTTTATTAGCTGCATGTAGATGATTGTACCTGGGCATGGTGGAACCACAGCGTGGAACCATTGTGAAGCAGAATGACACCTGCCAAGTAGGAAGATCCACCTTGTACTCTTACCTGAGCAAGAAACACATTTTTACTGTGTTTGAGCTTTTACACATGTATAGTCTATTTGTTATATCACCAGCATTCCTCTATTATAGGAAATAGATTCCCTTGGGTAGACCTCTGATTGCCACTGTATATTTATTGTATCTTTGAAATTCTTTGGTACTCTGAACTTACAGTGGAAAAAGACTAATCTAGTTTCTTATACTTATATCTATGGGAGGACACAAATATATATATATGAGAAGCTGACACATCTTGGGGTTCTAAATCCTCCTAAATTTTTTTTTTTTTTTTTGTGGTGCCAGGGATCGAACTCAGGGCCTTATGCTTGCAAGGCAAGCACTCTAATCACTGAGCTAAATTCCCAGCCCCAATCCTCCTAAATTCTTGTCCCAGATGTTCAGTGCATTAAGAGGTAGTATGGCCTACTGGTGAAGTGTGCAAACTCTGCAACCAGAACGCCTGGGTGCAAATCTTGCATCTGTTGTTAACTATCCTTGTGAACTTGGGCAAGTCACTTAAACTCATGGTGTCTGTCTCTTCTCATCTGCAAAATATAGGTGACAACATGACCTACTTTATAAGATTCATGTGACAGTAAATGAATTAGTACAACTAACATGCTTAGGATATTTTCCAGCTTATAGCAAGAATACAATAAATGTCATTTCTTGTATGTAATTGTTCAGGAACTTCGTGGTTGTGGTTGAGCTTGTGACTTCTAAGGACCTTTGCATTAGTGTTTAGTATCTACACAAAAGTGTGAGGAGAATCGAGGAAGCTTTAAGGGAGATGTCACTGATTGGTGGGAGCAAATATACAAATGAAATAAATTACAAACACCAGCTACTTTGTGGACTAAAGGATGTAAAATCATGACGATAATAACAGTAGATTATAGGCTGTGACCATTCATCTTGCTATGTCAACATCAGTGGATGAAGAAACACCTGGCAGAATAGTAAAGCACACTCCTGGGTGCGTCTGGGTGGTTCATGGAGGCCTGGCCTCGGGTACTGTATCTGCTCCTTCACCTGTGCTCTCTGGTATTGTTTCCCTGCTCTGCTTCCCAGCTGCCAGGAACTAAGAGGCTTTGCTCCTCCCTATCCTTCCCCTAAACTATTTCAGTCTTGGAGCTGCCTGATCACAGATTGAAAACATGAGCTAAGTTAAACTTCTCTTAAGTCGTGGGTATCAGGTATTGTGTGCCAGTGTTGGGAAAGCGAACTAGTACGTAGGGCTTACTATGTTTTGGCACTGTTTTAATTTCATATTTATTAGCTCATTTAATCATCAGGATGATTCTATAAATTAGATATTGTTCTCCCTATTTTACAGACTGGGAAACTGAGGCTCAGCGAGGTTGAATGGTTCACTCCAGGTTACATAGCAAGTTCAGGAGCAGAGTTGTTGCTTCAAATTCAGACAGTGTGGCTGCAGAGGCCACACATGGGAAATACCCACTCATTTTGTTTTGCTACTTTTATTTTTATTTTTTATTAGTATATATTTGCCATACATAATGATCATGTACATCATGGGGAATTTGCACCGGTACATAATATATCTTAATTCTTTATTTATTTTTTTAATTTTTTATTTTTTTGGTGGTGCCGGGGATCGAACTCAGGCCCTTGTGCTTGCAAGGCAAGCACTCTAATCACTGAGCTAAATCCCCAGCCCCTATATCTTAATTCTTTTTTTCTCATTCCCCTCCTCTCCCTTCAACCCCTCTTTCCCTCCTGGGCTTTTACAAAAGCCCTGCTTCTATTTTTTCCTTCCATTCTCTCTTTTTTAAAAAATCCATTTACCATTCCTTCCTTCCCCCTCCACTCATTCCCCATTTGAACTGAAATAAAATAAATCACACAAGTTTAAATTTCGCATTGTTTCTCTTATGTGAGAAATCCTGTTAATTTTTAACACCTAGCCAAGGGCCTCTCTTCTGTGATGTCTTTTCTGATTTGATATGTTCGGGAGGGTTGTTCATTGCTATCTATGCCAGATACCACTTTATCTTGTAGGAGTTTGATCGAGCAGGAACCATGCTGCATTGTAGTAATTTATTTTTGTTCCTGTGAGGTCCTTGTGCACACAGACTAATGAGTCGGAAGCTTCAATTCGACTATGAATCACCATGGGATCTTGATAAATTCAGATTCCACGTTAACATGCATGATGATTAATTTTATGTCACAATTTGATTAGGCCCACAGCATGCCTGGATAGTTGGTCAGTCATTCTGGGTGTTTTGTGAGGGTATTTTTGGATGAGATTAATGTTTGAATTGGCAGGCTGAGTGAAGCAGATTGCCTTCCCCAATGCAGGTGGGTCCCATCCAGTCAGTTGAGGGCTTAATAGAGAATTCTTCCTGCCTGACTGCCTTTGAACTGAAATCAGCTTCTTCCTGCTCTTGGACTTAAATTGCAGCTTCGGGTTCTAGAGCATGGTGGCCTTCTGATTAGAATGATGCCACCTGTTTTCCTGGGTCTGTAGCTCTGTAACTCACCCTGTAGATCCTGGGACTTGTCAGCCTTGATAATCACGTGACCAATTCCATGCATACCCAATCTCCATGCATCTACACAGAGATATGTGTAAATAGCTCTCCTGTGTCTGTCCAGGCGTTACTGTTTCTGTAGAGGACCCTGGTGTATACAGTCGAGATGAGCGAGGCCTAAAATGCTGCAGTTTTAACACGTTTCCAGGTGATGCCATGCTCCTGGGTGGTTGGCACGTGCTGAGGACAAGGATAAGACTGTCTTCTCCTTTGTACCTTTGGCTGAATTTCTGTTGAATGTTTCGAGTGAAATTTTCTTACCAGGTAAAAGCTTCTCTTTAAAAGAAGAGGAGGGAATAGCAATGAGAAGAAATAATTCTAAAAACTATTATCTCTAATTTTAATGTAGATCAATTTGATTTAAATAAAGGGAAGGAAGGAGAAAGTCAAATCAGAATAATGGCAGATCCTAAGAGCTAAACATCTGGGAAATGGAAAGACAGATAAATAAGACTGCGTGGGACCAGCTGAAATCTACTGGTGGTTAAGCATAGAGAAGATGAAATTAGCTTCAGCACTTGCAGTTTCCATAGCATGGATGTGAAACTAGGCACTGCCTGTGTATCTTCATATTACAGAGAAATTAGTTCCATAATTCATGTGCTGAAAAGCATTTGATGATTTGTATGTATGATAATGTATCATGAAGTTGGAGCCCAGTAACCTTCAGTTAGTTTCATGGGCGTTGTTTTCTGCTGTGGGGACAGTGTGGCTCACAGGCCGTGCTTCTTCCTGAGACTTTGTTCCTGAGGTTCGGTCACACTGTGAGCAGCTCAACAAATGCAGGGCTTGAGCTCTGTGTGGGGATGATTCATCATTGACTTTAGTTGTTTGCTCTTAATAACTTGAGTGAATTTACCAGATTTATAAACTAATGACTCTAAGATTAAAATTGTGCCAGGAAGCACATCAAAGAGGAAAATGCTAGAACAACAACAATGAAAGAAGCCAATAGGAGTAAGAAACATACACAGACACACACGTACCACCTAAGACTCCACTGATTCTAAGACATACCATCTTGCCAGGCATGTGTGTAATGGTGCATACTGCTGCTAAAGTTGGAAAAGGCCACAGTATAATGATTATATTGATTCATTATTATAACGTCACGTTATTAGATTATAAAATACATATCAACTTCAGAGATGTTAGCATGCGAAAAAATTATATATTAAAATTGCTGAAATGCATTGTGTATCTATATATGGGAGGGGTGATCAAAGACTACTATGAATGTTTAAATTAAAAAAAAGTACTACAATAAGAGATACATTGCCATTATCCTCCCTCATAATACTCAAAATACTCCCACTTGCTTCAAACACACTTATCCTGTAATTCTGGGCAATGTGTATTTTACTGTAATTGATTTTTTAAAAAATTTAAACACTCACTATATTTTTCTGTCTTGCCTTGTGACATGTTTGTATGTATAGGTATATAAGTACAATTAATACATGTATTTATACATACCTACTGGATAGGCTTCAAAAATAATACTTATTTTGACTTGTGAAATTGAGGCTCTTTAAGAAGAAAATTATAATTCAAATAAGAGTTATTTGATTATTTTTGTGAGATATGTGCTCTGTGATATGTCCTCATGTTATCTTGATATTTTTTGTGGGCAATTTAGTACAGATCTGCGACTTTTTAAAAGCTTATTTGATCTGAGGTCTCACTCAAATTGACCTTGTTAATCAAATCAAATTGCCGAGCCTTTCACTTGCATGACCTTGGTTAAAATTGCAGGGCAAGTTCAGAATTGCTTCATACACACAGAGCTCCCAGAAGTTCAATAATGACTTTTAGTGTATGTGGACTTTGTGACAAGTAGCAGCGGACTTTATGTGAGAAATAATTAAAATAGCATCAATATTCACTAATGTCTTGCACCAAGGGATTGAGATGGTGAGAAAGCTATGGACTCCATGAGCGTGATGGATATTGTAGGCAAACCACAGTTGTCATGGAAAAGCTAATGATCATTATTTTTCATGGACGGTACTTGCACATTGCCAATAAAACGTTTCTAATGGGTGGAGGTGTGTCCCTTAGGAAACATGTTCAGGCATTGTTAAAATCTGTTTTCTTCTTCCCTCTCCCCAGTGTCCTTTTAAGAGATTGATTATTTAATGTCAAGCTTTGTTTTATTTCATGTTGCTTTCTGTTGATATCTTGTGTTTGAACTAAGAAGGCTGGTTTATTTGCTGCTGAAGTAAGAGATAAAAGATGAGTTAAGGGCTACTGAGGTAGCAAGACCATAAGATTATAGGAGCCATTTTTTTTTTTAGGACAGAAAAACCATGGACATTCTGCAAAATAGTATTGTTATCAAAGGAAATTGCATTTTGCCTTGAAAAAAGAATCTATGCTATTTGAAATAGACAGGAGATGCAGCATAGATGGTACTAACAGTAACTGGGTGCTTCCTGTGTGCCAGACACTCAAAACAACCCATACTAGATGGTTTCACAGGTGCACCTACTGAAGCCTAGAGACGTTAGCTTGCCTAAGTGAATCAATCAAGGTCCTTGCAAGACACACACTCAAGTTGGGTACTTAGAAGGTAGTTGATTAAAGAGATTATGTACATGGGTATTGGTAGGATTTAGAGAACAAAGAATTAGCAAAGTGAGTAGTCACCACTAAGGTGGAAGAGATGGGGGCAGGCCCAGCTGCTGGATCTAAACTAGGTGGACAGGACTTCTGGGCAGGATCTGAGGGTGGTGGGAGAGCTACGTCACTAGGCTTGGAGACTCTGCAGGTTGGGAGCTGGGGGTACCTAACCCTGCTCTCCTTCACCATTCAGATTGCCTGCTCCCCCCTTGAACAGATCGAACCCCACTAAAGGCCGCTGATGCAGTCACTATGGACCAGCTTCCTGGATCAGAGAGGGTGGAGGGACCTCAGGAACACAGCCCATTCCCAGCTCTCCAGCCTTCGAGAGTTAGTAATAGGCAGGACTTAGGGACAAAGCAGCTGGCAGTACCAGTCTTCCTAACACTCCAAATAAAGCTTCATGCCAGAGGCCTTCAGTTTCCCTTCATGTGAATCTAGGATGTACAAATGTCCAATTGAAATGCCTTAGTAGCCCCAGACATCATTGGTCCGGTCCTCATCATTCAGTCAACGTTTCATCAAACCTCCATTTCTAGTACTCCGTAGTTCCGAAGGAGCACCTGGCCTCCCTTTCGCTGGGTTCCATCAAGTGCGGGTTTGCCTTTGGCTCTCAATGACTGTTTGCTTTGCTATTTCACCACCCTGGGCGGAGTGTTCTATTTTTGGAAATGCTTTTCCAATAATTGTTCTCGTTCAGAAGAAATAAGTTCTTATCTTAAAGTGATCTTTAAACCTGGTAGATTTAGGAGTATTTTGCAGTGTCAAGAAAGTATCTGTCTCCAGGAAAGACAAGAAAATTGCCTTTTAGTGTGTGTGTCAAGGTGCCAGTATACCTGGAGAAAAATGATCCTTTTTGTGAATAGGCTGATAAATGAATAGACGATGGTCTGTTTTTATATCAAAATGCAATTATTTCTATAGATACTTGATTCATAAGGAATAATTATACAGTAGTGTTTTCCAACATCTATTTGAATTGTATATAGCATTGATATAATAAATTCCTCATTTCTTATTCAGGTACTTCAAAAGTTTCTTTCAAAAATTATTGATGTGCAGCTCCTTAAATGAAGATTAATTTAGTAGGTTTAGCTCTCTTTTTTATATTCATTTGTTACAAGGTACATTTTGGAAATATACGAAGGCTTATTAGCTACAGTGATTTTGTTTTATAATTTTGAAAAGCGTGTACTGAAGATTTTATATGTCAAAATGGGCTGTTATGTCAGTGGTGTTCTGACCAGGGCAAGCGATCTTTTGGAGGATGTAGAGAGTCTGAGGTTACCTGGGAGTCTGCTGGTCATAGAGTGATAGTCACAGAGATGAGTGTGCTACCTGGTAAATGGACAGCCAGTCTGGTGGATACTCTGCTTAATAGTTGCAATGACTAACATTTATATGCAACTTTAAAACTCAAAAAGTACTTTTATACCATACATTAATTTATCCGATTCTTCACTGTATGAAGTTGTGTGTGTGGTTTTTCAAATCGTGAAAATACAAACTCAGTGTTCAAAACTCGGTGTACAGCTTGTCAGCTCGTGGCGGGTAAGGCCAGAATCTAAACAAGATTTCTGACTCTGAAGTTTGGATCTTTTTCTCACAAACTATCACCAACCTACTTCCACCTACTTGACAAGAAAGCGCTGAGTTTATGGCTCACTGCAGCATCGAGGGTGGACACCTCCTCCACAGAGCCCTGGCAACTCTTGGAGGGGTGGTGGGTTTTATTGAGGACGAGAAGTTTGGCTTATGGTGGGGCTTTCGATAAAGGGACTCCATTAGGATTGAGTGTGGCTGACAGTACAGCAGTTCAGGATTGCTTCAGACAGCAAGGCAAAATGGACTTGCTGGCAAGGCAAGGGGTTCCCAGGGTGTTGACAGTTCTTTTTTTTTTTAATTTTAAACCAATAACATGTATTGGTACATTTTACATATAATGGTTACATTCATCACATTTATTTTGTACCTGTACATGATGCATCTTGGTTCTCCTCCCTCTTCCCCGCCCCTCCCCTCTGTTCCCTCCCTCCCTATTTACAGCAGGTTTATTCTTAATTTTTCATATTTTCCCTTTCCCTTTTCTTTCCTTTGTTGCCTTTCTGCTTTTCCCCTTCTTTCTTTCTAGTACTCCTCTCCTTTGTATATTATCTTCCTTTTATATAATATCTATTACACCTCTTTGTCCTTATTTACAGTTATGATTTC